>JAYKKI010000124.1:3932500-4497500 GCA_039881145.1 Druceiella hillmani | reverse complement strand
TTTTCCACACATTTTGTTTTTGATAGAAGGATAGATTTAAAATATCAATATGTGCAGTTCAAGACAAGGGGAATGATATTTGAATATTTTTTCAAGTCGAGGGGAATAATATTTAAATTGAAAAGTGGATTGGAATGATAACTGAATTGAGAAAGAAACTACATTATATAGACTTCGTGAGTTTTCCATAAGATAGGTTTATACTTCCTGTGATGTTACTCATCAATTTGAAATTATCGATATTTTAAAATTTAACTATTTAGAGATTTAAATATATCAGGGTGCAGTATACAGCTTTACATTTCAATAAGATCACTATGTTATGCGGATCCGCTCAGACAGAAGTAATGACTTTTTTTAATTTAACAGACTGCATTTTCTCCTCAAAATATGCTTTCAAATGTTGACAAATAAAGATAACGAGCAAGTTTTAAAATTTGCAAAATTTGACTAGAGGCTGGATTCCGCACATGATCTCAGCCGGTTTTGTTTTGGTGCCACATTCTATAATAGTATATAACATACTTACAAAGAAATAATATAAAAACTTAACTTATATGTATCATAATAATCAACCTTAAGCAGTACGTACCTACATATATTTCCTTACCATTTTACTACCGTCTTCATTACAACACACACTGCCCAATCTAACTTAAACCGAGAATTGCTTACCATTTTGTTGCCAATGAGTCATTGCTATTAAAGCGATGGATTTTATTCAGAGTTCACAGTATTAATCGTTCAGCTAAGTTTACTTAGGAGGATTTCTGTGAGTGTTGATGGTACTACTAAGAGGTAGTACCATCAACACGATATCAACATTTTTTTTATATTAACCCCCCTCCCATGCGCAGTACCTAGAAATAATGTGACGAATAGCCTCACTCGTGTATTTCTTACTTATCCTAACCAATATTAAATATGAAAATAACTCCCTTTTGTTCGTTTATACATTCAGAGAATTATCCACGCAATTTGGCGCACGTATAATCAGTGTTATAGAGATAAACATTCAATAATTTTTACCCTGTAAGAAACCGATTCTAAACGAATGTATGTGCCGACAGTTACGAAATTCTTCGCAAATAAAGGTGTTAAAATATGAAGTATCCATTATGACCTATGAATTATTCAAAGTCACATCAACAATTTATAAAAAGGTTATTATATCAAATTGACAACACACAAAATACTCACATTTTAAATAAACGACACGAAGAATTCTTTCTCACAAATCCAACTAAAATTGTTTATAAGGAATTGTCTACTATTGCCATATTGTTTTCTTTTATTTCCAGTTTGCTTTGTGACTATTTATTTTATTTTCAATGTTACCAAAAGTTTTTGTTTTGAATATATATAATTAACGAATTGACAAAAAATACACCGTAAAATTTTAGTTTTAAAGTGAAACTTCTTTCTTAAAGTGAAACTTCTTTCTTATAATATTGTAAGTTTGTGTGTAAATAAAAGTGAAAAACGAAACACAACAAGGTAATAAGGAGAGGGTGCAATGTATAGAGTTGTTCACGCCTGCTAATCACTCAGCGCATCGGGTATGTGTAGACTGCCAGTTAAATAAGCATAATTTGTTTCTGTTTCCGTTGTATTGTCAATTCAATGAACCAAATATTGGTCGTTAGTAGTATAAAAACGATTACAATTAGTATTTTTGTTGGGGTCAGTGCGTTTTAAGGATATATAAAAATAAAAATGTGTCCTTTTTTAAATTAATTTTTTTTTGCATATAAATAAATATATATATATATATATATATATATATATATATATATATAATTGCAGTTTTAAAAATATTAAAATAATATTGTCTCATATGGAAGAGTAGATGACAAAATGCAAATACATCAAGAACCAATGGATCTAAAAGTCTGAAACCTTGAATAACACCTAGGTGTCACAAACATTCATCGAAAAAAAAACTTATCTTCGTCGTGGCATTTGGATAAAACTTTCACGTAAGAAAATGGAGTCATTGCTGGTAAAACTATTTATATAAAACCATCTGAAAAAAAGGCAATGAGTCTAGAAATTGGAAATTTTGCATTAGTCTTTACTTTGAGGCACATATATCAAATGAGAAAAGATTTATCAAAGTTCCTACAGTCATGGAAAAATACAACATTTTCTAATGACGTTAGGGGAACGCAATTAACATCCTGTCTTTCATCTTCAGCTCCAGAAATATGAGCTTTAAGATATTTAATACTAAATATCCTCAGCAATTTAGATTCAGGATCTCAGGATTTTAGGCTTAATAATTTAGCAATAAATTTCATTCCAATAATATAATCATAAATTCGATTTTCAATATATACCAAGCATGATTTGTTCGTCGCATTAGTTTTATAATAAAGTGAAATTCGTGGAATTCTACATGAAATATTTAAACATTCAAATTAAAAAACGTTAATACTTAAGTTACTATTAAATCGTAACTATTATCCAACAACGCAACACCGCAACACCTACACACCTCCGTTAAATATTTGCGACCGCACTTCATTGTCGTTCACTTCTCAAATCGAATAGGAGTACGAGCCGTGTGCCTCTTTGGAAGGGTTATCCAACCTTAATAAAATAAAAAATGGAGTAAATATTTAACTTCCTCGCATAAATGAAGAGCTGGCTGACTTACCTTTGCTAAATTCATACATATATCATGAGATTGATCGATCCAACGTGTTTTGTTTTATTTTGGTGCTACTGTCTACTGTGTTTATGGAATAGCTGTCGTGAGTCTGGTAAATGGCAGGTGGTAGGTGTAATGTGTATAAAGTAAGAATATTTTTCAGCAGTGTGTAACTCACTACCACGATAAAGACTGTTTTGTATATCTATACACGTCCATCTATAAGGATAAGCCAGATCCACGAAATACAGCCCATCGGCACATTGTTAATTAGTTGGTCTGGTTTACAGTTTGGGAAAGAGCATTTCTTAGATCTGAATGTGCTAATTTTATTTTGCCTTGATTATTAAACATTTGGCAAATATCAACATTACGCAGTAAAGTTTACTGATAATATTCTATCCTAACACTCCCGTCCTCTTTTATTAGTCGTGTTATCATAATGTGAGGTAATAATGTTTAATATGACATTAGTACTTATGGCCGTAGCGATTTGAAACTTTGGGTATATCTGTTGTCGCCTTCAAAATTAATTGTTTTCTCAATTTCTGTGTGAAGAGCTAAATGCCTTGTAGCTTGATGTAATTTTGGCGCTTGTATTATATATAAACCTGCAGAACGAGGCAATAAACACTATATACTACTATAATCAACTAGAATATACTTCGTTATACTAATTTAAAAAAAATTCTTTACTGGTTAAATAATAACATTCGTTATTTATTTTTATTATTCTCAAGTTAAATTTGACAGACATGAAAATCCTTGGTTGGCATCGCAGCCTCTGATTCAGACATCATTACGTATTTAATAATTGAGTAAATTCCTTGAGTATATTCATTTGGGGTTCTTACTTTGCATAACTAAATGTGTTTATGTCGGTATTAATTGCGAATTTGAGTTAATTAGTCTATAGATCGGATAATGCAGAATACTCGAGAATTTTAAATTACGAATAATACAGAACGGAAAATGTGAATAAGTTAAATTAGAGTACAATTGGAAATCGATAAAAAATTGCATAGAGTTTATTAAAACATAAACGACAAAAAAAATCACAGCAACGAAATAAAATAGGTCAGGATAAGGGATATAATATTCCATTATTTTGATGTTTGCCCTGTTCGGGTAGATAATGTGAATAAATATAAATAGAAATAAGCATTAAACCGAAACACAATGTACGGTCAACGAAACCGTATATGAATAATTATAATTAAGTGATAGAGTTAAACATACAGTGATAGAGTTAAACATCAATATATATTCATAATATTTCGCAGAGATTGGTTAATTACAAATGATATGTTATAAATTAGTGCCAAAAAGGTTAGGTAAAAGGAACAAAAAGTATAAATATGTCGCGGTGGGTAGGGAACTTGATACTTTTTATTACCTTCGCTTTGCAAAATAAAAATAATTCGAAGTATAAATAATTCTGTGTCGGTTTTTCTCTTACTCACATATGTTTTTATATAACAATAATTTTATTTTTGTTGACAACATCAGTAAGTTTCCATGGGCCGACGAACAGTCGTAACTTTATGGTATAAACATAAACAAATCGCCTTGAATGGCTCATCTATTCCCATGACCTCATTTACCCTCATTTATTCCCGTTAATATGTCAAATTATTTTGGTTGGACAAGTTTAACAAATTCAGACACTTTAAAACTCAATATCTCGTGTAAAAGTTTATACTGTATATTATTGTTGAAACTTCGTTCGAACGAATTGCACCTATGACGAATCATGTCGCTAAACGAAGCTCTGAAAATTTCGCTAACGGATATTGTATGGTTCGAGCGTTGAAGACGTGAACGTCTGCCATGTTCATCAGATGCTTATCCACAGTTGTTGCGAAAGTTTATAAGCAAATTGACACTTCCCTTCGACGGAATTTTGATTTATGACGCCGTGTAATTTGGTTAACTTCCGGACGGAGTTGCTGTTAATGTTGTGTGATTTGAAGTTTAGATTTTGCACGTAAATATTAAACGTATTTTATACTCCCTTATTGTTTATATTAAAATACTTATGGTGTAACATTTATTGTGATACTACTTAAAACTGGTAGTATAAGAATTTTATAACCAACCATAAAATTATAGTCGGTTAACTAATTTTGTTACCTTCAACAATTTGTGTTTAAAAATAAATAAAAATATTCGCATTCAAAGAGTTAGTATCGAATTAAATTATTATATAAAGGTAACTTTTCTACCATTATATCCTTATAAATTAATTTATTTTTATCCTATATTCTTAACAAAAAATTAATTTTAGACAATAATTTTTTGTTCTTGTTGGGTAATAAACGTATAATGTGAACGCACTGTTTATAATCGAGAAAAATAAATGCTAACTGAAATTTGTGTTGATATATATAACTACATGCGTAGCAACACACGTGTTTATTTGAATGTGTGGGTGTATGCATACAATACACGTGTACTTAATACAAGTCTCAGGTTAGCTATTAAATTCTTGGAAAGTAGATTTTATGACATTTTTTCTGTACGCAAATGCCTTTGTTTTTTATTGCAAGTACCTACGTAGTTCCACTTATGAATACGTGTAGAAGCATAAACAAAGCAATAACATATTTTATATAAAAACGTCTATTGTGACATTCGGACAATCAAAATCACCAGCAAGATTAAAGTGCCAGGCACTAATTAAGCTACAACAGGGTCTCACTTAGTTCCCCACGTTTTGCTTCCGGAGACAGAAATCTTGCATATTAATATTGATTAGGTAAATTTGGTTATTTGTCAAATAATATACGTTACGAGCTGTAAGGGTACCTGAAACCAAACCCATGCAAAATGGTAGAGTGACTCGGTTTTGTCTACAGTATCCTTGAATATTCATTAAATTTGCTAGTTGATACGAAAATTCTGCGGAGATGAATACTAAGTAACATGATCTATGCCGAATGTCCTACACAAGTGAGCACTTGTAGTTTTTTTTTGTATAATCCAGGCAGGATTTTACGGCTGCTGTTCTGTTATCTGTCGACGAAAGTTAACTTTGTCAACTTCTGTCTTGTGGTAAAATTTGATCTGTTAGTTGGAAATGAAAGGTGACTCTCGTAATACCTTAACAAATGAATTTCTAACGGTAGAGATGCACCGGAGTAGTTCAAAACATAATCTACACCACAGATTTCTCATGATGCATTCAGTATTAGTAAAGTTAGTATCGCAAAACTACTTTCCATATTCCTAGTTGAATATGATTCAAAATCTAGATTCGGCGAATGACTATTAGCCATATAGTTAATATCAAAAAACTCATATCGAACAGCATTCAGGTTTTTAAATTAAAAAAGTCATTATCTTTAATACTGTAAAGCTTCTTTTTCATTGCAAAGGTCATTTCATTTAGAGGATCCGTTACTGATGGTGGAAATTACGTAATTAATTTGTAGGTAAAAATGAAAAATCCACATGCTATTAAAAAGTTAATCATGTTACTTAAAATTACAATATTATCTTCCCTCTGTAGAAAATTGTTGATACAGTTTTCCAGCTATACTTATAATTGAAGGAACGGTCTCATTATGGCAGCTTTTATGTCGTTGTCTTTTTAGAGCATTATAGAAGATCGTTAACTTAGAATATAGGGTAATTATTTAAAGTAACTGTTTAAAAAACAAAACAAATTTGATTCATGACCGCAATTGCCATGAAATATAATGTCTTTTAGGGATATGTTATTCATTTTTAACAATTTTTAATTCTGATTTTATTAAAAAGTTTTGAAAAGCGTGTACTTGCAGAATGCTTATAAATATTTAATGCTAAACATTTTATAATCAAAGTACGGCGGAAAAAATATTTCTTATTTTCTATTTTTTTATTAACATGCATTGAATATATATTTACTTCTTAACAGGGAAATATTTCAGCGATCGCAGGGAAATATTTTGAAAATATCTTCAACCATCCATCACATGAGATAACTATTTTCGAGTAAAACCTGTTAGTGCTTTCAATGGGTCTTCTGCTATGCTGAAATTATTTTGAATATTGATGATTCGATTTTTTAGCCAGTTCATTAAAGAAAGTGATTATTTCCTCTTCGCCGTAAATATTGGTTACTCTATTCGTATTAAAAATAATGCAGCCACAGGACAAACCTTTGTAAATTCTGGTATCAACTAGGTTGGTTGAACACATAAATTCAATGGCCAATTTAGTGTGTAATTTATAACACGAGTAGTTTACGAGAATATTTAAAAATAAAAATTATTAAGTGTTTAAACTACCAAACTTTTATTTTCATTCATGTTTGAAAAGAAACTAAATGCTGCAGTTTTACAATGTCAAAGCTTTGAGTTTTATCCATTTCAATTTCAGCACATGCACGCACGCACGCACGCATGCATGCACGCAAACATATTAACTAACTGAGAAGATAACGACAGATATGATACGATAAAATGGTCATATATAAGTACGGAGGAGAGATGACCGATATATAAAATATGTACATGAGGATAGGATACAATATTCTTTGAATTCCTCATCAAAATTTGATGCGTATATATATATATATATATATATATATATATATATATACATATATATATATATATACATATATATATATATATATATATATACACATATACACACATATTTACAGTCTATCTGGTAATGAATGGTTAACCTTGAAATAGCATATAGTAGAACTAATTGCCATTCTAGAAAAAATTAAGTTAAGATTCCTAGATAAAAAACTTAGTTTAAGATTCATATACACCACGACTACAAATAAAAGAGTTTTATAAGTTTTTTGTCGTTCTAATATTTTAGGGTAACTCTTTCAATTGATCGACTGTAAATAGTAAAACTAACCTTAGTACTTTAAGAAAAAAACGATATTGACTAAATTGTTCTGTGTAATATGCTGAAATATTTTCTTTGTAAAATTGTAGGTATCTCTGGCATAAACAAAAGGTATGAAAATATGAGAATATTGCAAAAGAAATGTATGCTTAATGTAATTTCCGATAAGGTATAATTCATATATGTATCTAATTTAAATGGTTGGTTATTACTATAAACGTGCAAAAGGAGATAATCTGACTAAAGATTAAATGTACAATATTTGAACATTTCTCTTATATTAAAATTACCTAGTCATTGGGGTTCAGTAAAAACAATGGCTAACCTTGAAATAACTTATAGTAGAACTAGTGGTCATTCCAGGAAAAATACAATAAAAACTATAAAATTGTTAATTTTAGTTAATTGTTTGCAATAAACTATAAATTGTAAAACTTTGAAATTGTTGCTTGTATATATATATATATATATATATATATGTATATACATATATATATATATATATATATATATATATACAGGCAATTAAAAATTTTGATGAGGGATTCAAAGAGCGTTGTATCCTTCCCTCATGCACATATTTTATTTATAAATCTTCTCCCATCCGTACTCATAAACGACCAACTTTATGTATCATATCTGTCGTTATCTTATCAGTTTCACTTTTTTAATATTTCAAGTATGTGTTTCTCACGTACATTCCATATTAACCCTATTTCGATTGGAGGCTTCTTACGGGCCCATTTGGGGAACAAAATCTGGGGGAAAATATCTTTCAAGGTTGTCATATAGGATATAAAATGAAAAGTTATTGAAGCATGAATTCAACAATAAAAAAACGCTTACAAGTTACTGTACCCCACTCTTATCATTAAAAGTTTCGCACAGAAAAAATATATAAAATTACAAACATTGAGAATTAGGTATAAATGGAATATGGTTTGGCAGTTGTAGGGAAATAAGCATTTAAAATGTAATAAACAATTTAATTACTTATTTCTTAATAATTCCTGAGTCATTGCTTTCAGAGAAAAAGTTTTCCGATAAAAATATTTCTCACGATGTAAGAAAAAATTGTTATTTCTACAGGTTTTTCAACAATGTTATTTTGGCTCAATTTCAATCCTTTCTACTTATCTCTCAATCTTTCTACGTATACGCGATGTAATACATTGGGGCGATCGGCGATGCGTAGAGTGGCACAGATGGGCACCGATTGAAGACATTATAGGAGAACATTTTTGTTAACATTTAAATGAGGGAGCTAATGGTAAAGAACACTTTAATTCAAAGTATAAATTACTCATGGCAGATATTTATATGTTTTTATTAATTACTATTTATTTCTCGTTTCCCTGGCAGCATATCTTTTAATCTTTAAACTGTTTTTTCTTTTGTAATTTAAATCGGTTACGGTTTTAATATACTTTGTTCCTTGGTGTTTGCTTAAATATTCTCTTACTCCCATAGCAATAAAACTGTTCTATATATTTTTCTATATTAAAAATTATACATAAGTAGATATTTTAATAAAACTCATTTCAAACTTTGTATATTGATAAAATTATCTTCTATACAAGTTTAAATTTTATGACTTATGTAGATTGTAGGGTGTAAGATGGAAGTGTGGAGGTCACGTACCATAAATATTCTCATCTGCGAGCTTCAACTTTGAGTTTATTTTCAGCACTTATGTTTAGCAAAGTTACATTGAATGGATTAAAATAATTTATAGTAACGTAAATTCCATAGAGTCGGCTCAAAAACGTACTCGTAGATCCACTGTATTTTGAATAAATTTACATTTACAGAAATGATAAGCATTTTATTTAGTACTTTAATTTGTTATAAAAGCAGGCAAGGAAGCCAGTCTCGCTTTTATATATTTTCCAAAGAATAATTATCACATTGCGTTTTACAGGAATGGAGTAGCTTACCGTTAATTTGTCTTGAAATTTAATAAAAAAAAAGAAAGTGCTAAATAAAATATTGACAATTTTAATTCTCTCCAAAGCGTAAAAGCGTCATAGCGTTAGTATTTAATTTAAAGGTAAATAAATATGATGGTTATCTTTTACTGCTGTCACGAATTCTGGTGTCTGCCTTAATGTGACTGTTGTATTTTATAGGGTATGAACGTACGGTAACTCTGCAAAAGTTGTGATGAAAAAGCACCCCGACTTATACATTTTTGTATTATTAAGCTCCTCAAAACTTTTAAAGTTCATTCTGACAGTCCACTATGCAATTTCAAGAATATCAAAGAAGCTATGACATTTTCATTTGAAGAAATCTGTGGACTCATTTTGGCCAAGATAAAATCTATTTCTATTTATACATTGTCATTACTATAGCTTTTCTATCAATTTCATTGCCAATATATTTGCCAGTAATGTTTTATTGTAAGGCAAAAGTTGTCTTTCGTAAATAAGACTTATTTTGACCATGAAATTACTTTTTAATTATATGGAAAGTGGACTGGAGATGATTTTTTTGTATTTCTAATTGTTTTGATCATTATATTAACAAACATAAAGGAAGAATATAACAATCGTACAGAACATTATAACGATATCAGCTATGGTTTGTAACAATTTTTTTTAAGTTTAAATTAACCCACAGCGAATTAAACTTAAAAAAAAATTTAAAAAGTATAATACTATAATATTTTAAACAGGTTTAAAAAATATAATATATGAACTCGAAATATAATATGTGACTATGTTTAGTGATTTACAATAAATTAATATATTATAAATCACTAAACATATGTTACCAAAGACAGAACTGAGATTGGATTGGGCATCCTTTGAGAGAAAGAGACGGTGCCATCCATAAGAGAACACTGAACTCGGAGAAATATATAGCAGATCTGTTTGCCGAGGGGGCGAAACTTATTGTTCTAACTTCCACATAGTATCAATAGGTGGCCAAAATCTGGGCTCTTTGGCGAGCGCTGATGGAAGCTCTTTGCTCACATAAGTCAAGGTAGTGAAAGTCAAAAATATCAAATCAAAAATATCGCAGGGTATAAGACATGTAAGTCAAAGTTGAATATCTGTATGCTAGTCGTAAGGTGGTTCACGACAATAAATAGAACGGTACAAGAAGATGAATTAAAATTGATAGCGATATGATAAGTAAGATCTTTAACTATGTATTAAATATTACAAATAATTTTGCGACATCGGTTAAGTCGATCAGCCGATACAGAATTTTCATGAAAATGGTGAGAAAAATTATTAAATTTTAAAAGATATTTCCGAACTTTTTAGCTTGCTATTAAACACTTTTACCACCAACCTTAACCATAATATTTTATAACTCCACTTCACGTCTTCCTGAATTTAGTTACAAATGAGTAGAAGTGATTAAGAGATAAGCATGTGGCCTATGGACTGACAAACATTACCAAATTATATGGGTTTGTAGGCGTTACATAATCCTAAACGAGAGTTAATAAATAATTAAGTAAAGCGAAAAACTCAAAATGGAAAAGAGCGAAAGTTATTTTAAAAGAAATAATTCTTCACGCGTTCATGGATGCGTATACTGACGATAAGTTCTAGGTATCGACGTTTAATTAAATGCGCAGAGGACTTTTTTGTGCACATTTTTATGCTAGAAGAATTAATGTGTTAAGGACATATTCAGAGCGAAGTCCAAGAATACGCATGAACAACAAGAATCTCTCATCATCTAAAATATTTATCTTACTTTAAAGTAGGCATGTGTAGATATACTGGATATGTGCAGATATAAATAATTTATTTAAGACCTTTATCTTAGTTCCATTTGGTAAACTTTCGAATAATGTAGTGTACGATACGATATAAAGAAATATTTAAATTTATATATATTTTTTAAATGCTATAGTTTAAAAATTTGGTATTCGCAAATTGATAATTTTATTTAATTAAATTGACAACACGCGCAATACTATTGGTCAATGTTATGATGGTTAATCAGTAAATTTTGTTAAATGTTACAGTTTAATACGATCACGTGCATGTTATGCGGTCGACATTCATTTCTGCTTTCAAAAAATTCAGTTCAAACTGTGAAACGTATCATCACCTTGTATTAGTTATTTATATAATAAAACAAGCAAGTTGCCGTTGACCACTGAACATTATTAAATTTTCAGTTGACACAGGATATCAGGTGATTAAAATAAACAACAAAATTTAACATAGTTGAAATGTTGAGATGTATTATATATATAAATATATATATTTATATACATACATACATACATGTATATATATATATATATATATATATATATATATATATATATATATATATATACATATATATTATATACTTCTTACACTATTGTGGAATGAAAAACGAAGTCGATATCATCGGATAGAGTTGATTAATTTAACTATTAAGCTATTTATTAACACGGCTGAACAACACTTACCTCTGATGTAGTTGAACCATATAATTCAATACCTCTATAATACGATTTTTTAAATTAGGTTAATAAAAGCTGTTTTAAATAAATAAATTTCAACCCTTGTCAATTCATATTTACACAAAAACTTCAAAATAAAGCACAACTTCTAGCATGGGCTTTCCAACATGACTTTTTGCCATATTTTGCGGTAAACATCGACAAACAACATCTTTACTGAAGGCTTAGGAATAATTTACAGACCGCTACCTAATCACGAAGGTAAGGTGAATTCGTGCTAAAGTCGATAAAACTAAATATGTAGTAGTCGATCTCATGATTTATATGCATGGGCAGCGAACTTAGCGGGGGCCATTTCTTTATACAAAATTGTTTATACGCTTTTAGTGTTTGGGGTTCGTTTGATAGTAGGGACGGCACGTGTTAGGATTTACGATCGTACGGATACGATTGCTTTATAAATAGGTGATCGTGAATTTTACGTCAGTTAGTCTGTTGTCATAATTTTTAGTTTTCTGAATTTTTATTTTGTAACAAATGTATAAATGGGTCACTATAACATTTTAACTGAAACAGCGATTCGCCCCAGTATTTTTTTTCATCGTCATTATTTATTGACATTCATTTGTTCATATATCATTTCTTTTTTACATCGTGACTAAAATTCTTCAATAAATAATGGAGTTATTCAATTCGTTGTTTTTTTTTCGTAATTTTGACTACAGTAATTTCAGAAATTGGGCTTGAGTTTATCATATATTTTGCAGACATTTTCAATAATGTCTTTAAGATTTTGGGAAGGATTGTTTTTGGGAACGCTCACAACTGGCTCTCAACTCATGTTTCACCAAAAATAAAATGAAATAAAAATTGAGTACTTTATTAATATAAATACTGCTTAATATGACAAATTTAAATTTTTGACATTAAATTCATTCTGACCAAATCTTTGTGATTTTTTTAGCAACATCAGAATAAAATAGAATTATCTTACTTATTAATCTAAGGTAAAAAGTTTTGAAATTTATATAAGTCAAACGTAATGACACGATACGAAAGAATTTTTTTTTTAAATTTTACTTCTTTATTAAATCTATGTAAAATTACCGTAAGAATATTTTTATGTTTTAGGTACTTATGCTTCATCACTGTGAAATTTTACCTTTTCTTTGTCAAATGTTTTTTGAGAAAAATCGCTTCGAAAGACGGACGGTGAACACGCGGTAGCCTACGTTCCGTTTTGATATGAGGTACTGAACTTTAAAACGGAATAAAACATGAGACTAAAAAGATAGTAAATATAACAAGAAATTGTTTTAGTTTTCTATATAAAAAAACTCTGTTGTTCAACTGTATATTCAAAAGTAATACAAAATTATGATTGGAAGTTAAGTAGAAACTTACTTTTGTACTTCAGCTTTATTGTTGTAATTCTGTATTGCTCTATTGTACTATAATTCTATAAATAGCACAATCTTTAATCGATTTAAAGACAAGTTTCTAATTTTAATGGAATATCAAACGTCTAGAATTATCAATTCCGCAAAAAGTAAGTCTATCAAATATCTACTCAGTCCCTTTGTAATTATTTACAGTATGCTCTTTGTGCAATAACTAAAGGTTTCATTACATATTTTATTAGTTCACTTTAGGCTGTCTATCCATAGTTGATAGTCGATTATCCTAGTTTATAATTGATTTGAATGTCCAGTCTAAAGTTTTTCGAATATTTTTAAAAATTTCCCTCAGTTTTTTTTATTTCGATGTTTTTTTTTTCAATATGTGCGCACCAGAATATTTTGAGGACTCATTTTTCTCTAATAAAGTTTGTATGCCTCTCCTATTATAAAATATATTTCATAAATTATGTTTATAATGATATCATCATTTTTTTAAATAAATAAATTTTTAAATTACCGAAAATATCAACTATAAGTTGGTATTTTCGGTATGAATTCAGCTTGTAAATTGTTTTATAACTCTTGTTTTTGCTTTAACAAAGAGTTATTAGTGTCCTTTATTTTGAAATTGATATGTTTGTAAATTTATTTATTGTTTGGTAACCCGGATAATATGAAATAATTGCTTGCATAGAAAAACAATTTAAAAAAACCCTACCTTACTGATTTACCAAAAGCATCAAACATGTCGAAGAATAAGTTATAACAAAATGTTCGAACAATAACGAATAAGACAGAAAAGTAGCATATAGTGACTAAAATATGCGTCAGTTTAATTAGCAATCAGTCGTGTATCGCTAAGTAACTCCATTACCACATTCCAAAAGTGGTCAATGGAGCAGAAAAAAGACAACACAGAACACAAAGAGAGTGCAGGAAAGACAGGTGAAGGGTGCAGAATAATCGTGCGCTCCCTAGGCAGGTGAAATTAAATATGACATCGCCCTATCAGGTAACAACCAGGAGCATAAAGGGCTATTAAACTTAAGATCGACGGGCTACCGATGTAGTTATTTAATAATTAAAATAAAATCGTGATCAAAAGCAATTTTCGTTGGGTTTGAAGAGAATCACACGTTCACCGCAAAACTTGAAGGGAGTGGAAAATTATTTTTTTATTATTAACCACACACTTAGTAACTAAAAACTTTTTTATTATTTTCTCCAGTACCACGACATTAGTAAGTTCATAGGAAACCATGAAATATATTAGGTAATAATAATACCACGGAAAAAGAATTGAAAAAAGTCAAGATGTGTTCGATTAACGAAAATCGTGAGAATGACGTATAATAATTCATAATACTTTGTAAGGTTTCTGATAGGTTTCAAAAATATGACACCTGAAAAGAATTTTAAATCATCGGCAAGCAAAAGGCAACTAGCAGTGCATAAATCTAAAGACAAGTCATTTATCATAAAGATAAATAAAAGTGGACCTAAATTATTACCTTGGTTTATTTCAGATGGAGAAATATAAGGCTGAAATTTGAAACTTCCAAAACGGACGTATTCTTTAGTATCCGGAAAGTAATCGGTTAAAATCTTTATTAGATTAGAATATATTCCTATTCCTAAGAATTCCATGTAAGTTCTTTTCAATATTACTTACTGTACCATGATAATATTAAGAAATATAATGAAAGTATGGAAATGGGCGGAAAAGACTGGGATAATTTACAAAGTACTGACCGCCGATTATTCTCTAAAGTATCATTTAAAATATAGTTAGTAAATCTCTCATAAGAATTATTTAATTTGAAATTTTTCCACGTAAGAGAACAATAAGTATTTAGTTGTGCCTACGTTTTTAGGAAAATGTTATTTACAAAATTACAACCGCTTCTTTCAACACGACACGCCCTTATTCTGCTCCCCGTCTAAATACCAATTTAATATATATTTCATAAGTTCGCGTTTGGGTTGGCAAGATATGAAAAAAGTTGGAGACAGCAGCTTTTAATAAGAACCTAAAGTTTGGCTATGGGCTTTAACGGCATTTCTTATCTCAATTTTGACGCAAAGCTACACTTTATCTCCTTTTAATTTATTTTCTAATAAATTTAATTGTAATGCTCCATAACATGCTTTGGTTTCGTTTTAGATTTTTATTTTTTGTTAAAAATAAAAGTTATACACAGATTGCAATTCAAATTACAATAATTCTTCTGGTATATTATATATCAAAGGCAGTATTTTTCAATATATATGCATGTAGTAGGTGATATATACGTGATTACTCTCGGTTTTATTTTTCTAAGATTAAGCTTATTTTTCAAGTTTTAAATATGTAGTTATTTCTAATAATTATGAACTATCCACACGAACACCAATATGTATTGATTTTTCAGGCACTGATGCGTCCTTTGTAAAAGAGTGAAAACCCATACGTACAGTAAACAACCTCCTAAATGATAACTATTCATCAGAAAATTACGTTGTAGAAGGCAAAACTAGACATTTATGAGTTGAGGAAGATCACTAACTATACAATTACGTAAAACAAGAATGAAGATTTTTTTCCAAAATATATTCTGGAAAATTGAATTTAGTTTATTTGAATTTCAAACAGTACCTAAAATGTTTATTATGGATTTTATGTAATATATAAATATAATATCGTAGACTTTATTATACAAGTTCTTAGGAGGAACGATGTTGTTATCATTCTTTCTACTTATTTATAATAATTTAATAAAGTCTTTTCAAGACACCTCTCTGACGAATGCCTTTTTCCGACTTCTTTAACATTTGTTATCACTGGTCGGATTCGGATAATATCCTAAAGTATTTTTATTTTAAACAGTTTTACCTTCCTTGTAATACAGTCTATTTAATAGTAAACATATGAAGTAAATTTGTTCAATAGTTATTTATAAAATTGCATACACACGGGCAAACACACATTTTATGTAATATTTCTTAATTATCTGACCTTGTGATAACATCAACCCAAAAAAACTAGTCAAACTTGTTATAATAAAAATATGGAAAATTACATTGAATGCGCGACCATGTTAAAACTACTGTATTCTTGTAATAGAAAAAGAAAATAAAAAAGTGGTAGATAACTAAAATTCAAAAGTTTAGATTCTGATACAAATACTAGAAATTGTTTAAGTATTTACCATATTTAATTCATTACTTACGTCCTTTAAGTGGTCAGTAAATTATTTGACAAACTGAATTGTTTTAGTCACTTTACATAAAATTGCATACTTCAAACCTGTTTACACTAAAGTTTTACTTATTTAGTTAATTAGATTTCGAGAAAATTTTGGTTTATTTAAAATGTTTGGAATCCTTAACTAAACTTTAGATTTATGCAGGCTAATCAATTCCATTATGCCTTGCTTTGCAACAAACTTCTTTAAAGTTTGTGTGAAATAGTTTTTGATAAAGCATATATTTCCATGAAAATTTAGCGAACTCCGACTAATATAGACAATTGCAGATAAAACATAATTATGACGCTTGTTTCATTTTCTTGTACCCAAAAGATTTTATTTAATTAGTTAAGTATTTCCTAAAATAGAAACAGTTAGTAATTTACGAAATATTTTAAATTTGATTACATTTTAGATCAGCATTCATACTAATTGCTACCCACTGAAGTGCATATTTCATAGCTCGAAAATTAAGCCCGTAAACAAATATTAGACTAATGATAAATTTATGTAGAGATAAAATTAAAAAAAAATTAAAAAAAATAATTTCTCAAAATATTTCCAAAACTAAATCATAATTTTTTAGTTTCAAACTCTAAAATCTACCAAAACTAGAAAAAAAATAATTTGCTTTCTTAAATTTTTTTTACTTGAAAAAGTTTGACTAACAAAAGTCGTTTCTTGTCGTGGCACTGCCATTTTTCGCAATAAACTTCGAGAAAAGGTATTGTTGGTGGAAACACTCATAATTTATCATCCACCACCTATCCGTTAAGGTAAGATGAACTTATGCTAAAGTCAATAAAACCAAATATATTTCAGACGATCGTGTAATTTATATGCGCGCGTATCTGACATAGCAAGGTCTATCTTCTTGTTTACTCTAAAATAACATATTTACTAGCTTTTAATATTTATGCTGGATTTGTCGACAACAGCGGTGCCTTTAATTTACTCAAACGTTAGATGTAAATAAGGGGGCTGGTTAATTTTTGTGTTCGTCATTAAGTTGTGGTTATAAACATTTACCAAAGTAGCTTTTTAATTGTTAAAAATTGCCCAAAAATTCCAGCTACGAAGAGCCACCCAAGACTGATTGTTTTTAAACACAACCAGTTATAAAGTAGAGTATATTTGAATTAATATTTTTAATCTTTATTATTTTTTATTCATAATTACCATTTTTCTATTACCATTGAACAATAATTTAAAAAATTTACTAAGTTGTTAATGTATCTTTGCCAATAGTTGTAAGAAAACGGGTCAGATAACGGGTAAGAAAAAGATTGGCGAAAATATGTTAAAACATACGATTTCTCTCTGCACTAACTATGTTGTTAACTACTAATAAATTTGCTGTTCTTTGTAAATATTATAAAGGTGATTTTAAAGTCGTTGTAGAAATTATTATAACATTTGATTAAAAAGTAAATTAATTATCAGCTTCTATATTTTATGGCGTGGATAGATTCAGCTTATACATTGAAATTATGATTTATGAAATAATAAAATATTGGTCAAAACTCCATTTATGACTCGACATATTTCACTTAAGTAATCAACTCAAATACATAACGCCCTGAATAAAATTTTAGGTAAGTTTAGGTTTACAAAACACAGAATATTGTTGTTATTTTGATTACCTGTCAGTGTAACCTAAGTAAATTATGGTGTGTAATTAAGAAAACAATTAACAATTCAACGCTCGCATAATTGATAAGTATACAATTACAAATTTCAATAATATAATTTTAAATGATAAAATGGTAAGAAATAAATACACTTAACTGATTCTCGCCAGAGGATTTGAAAATACATCGTTTTTTTCTCAATTTAATTGCGTTTTAAATAAGTATACTGAACAAAGCAATGTAATTTATTCTTTCTTGCACTGAATATCATAAAAAATGTATTTATCGAAATATTTTAATTAAAAATTCTGAAAATATTCTGAAAACTTAGAGTTAAATAAGCTAGCCTTGCTTTGAAAACAATTATTTATATGCTTATATTTATTTATTCTATTGTTAAGAGCAGGTTTCATTAATTGGTTTGACACAGAAAATAAATTTTGTTTTGTTAATATTATTCAAATTTTACTATTTAAATAAAACTTTGTTTTCAAAAAACTTAACAAGAAATATTAAATACTACCATCTAAGGAGATGCAAAGTTTTAGCAACCTATGTTTATTATTAATATATTATATAAACCAATATTTATAAGTGCTACAAAAAAGCAAGTTCAAAGAGTTTTTCGAGTGCATCCGCAAGTCTTGTTGTAGTGTCTTCATTATTTGAAGTGTTCTATCTGACTAAATTTTAAAATAATTAATTAAAATAAAATTAATAGTAAAGTATAATATTTAAACCATGAATGAGACTTAGGGTAATCATTTTATTTATTTGATATAAATTTTTATATTCATATTCGTAACTTATATTCCCAATACTTACGTGTGCTTTTATTATACGTCCCTAAATTTATGTTACATTCACTAATTATCAATTTGCTAAATTGATTTGGAACCATTGAATTTATTATGCAAAATTATTAACGATTTTAAGCATGTAAAACATCACAACATTTTCATTTTATGAATTTTTTAGAAGTCGTAACTGAGCAGATTGCTTATTAGGAACAGTAAACAGATACAACGAATAATGAGAAACGATTAAATAGGTTTTAAAATTGCAACAATAACTTTTTTACGTTACCTTTTACAGTCTTTCAGTTTTGCATTTATCCTACTTAATCGTTAAACCCTAAACGTGATATCACGGTCATTATATTAGGTTGTCAACTTATAAACCTGCCATCTCCGTACACAAATTTTTCAACTTTTTATATAGAGTCAATAAAATCCATAGCTAATTCTACAAGCACGGTTCGTATGTAACACTTATCGCCAACGTGTGGACAGAGCTAAAATTCCGTCCTAATATGACTACCGCCTTTAAATTTTCCATCACGGAAATTGTTATACAGAAATTAAAACATATGATAAATAGATGGCGAAAGATTTGGAGAATACGGTGAGTGCAGTAGCATACTCTATTCAATTGAAAGTAGTTTTTCACGCGTTATTTTTGCTACGGGGGCTTGAAAATTGTCATGTAAAAAATACACTTTTATTTGATATGAAGACAATTTAACGGTAACTATGCTCAATTGTCCACATACATTTTAGCTCTAATTGTACTGTTAGCTTGAAAGAGTTCCCAATTAATAACTCGATGAATAACTTCATTTATACTCCACCATGCACTCAAAAGTATATTTTGTTCGCAAAAAATAGCAAGTCATCATTTTACTTTTCAAGCAAAAATAAATCTGAGCAAAGAAATTATCCTTATATTACTTTGATATTTTTATAAAATATGACTAAGCTGCAAAAATGTTTAATTCCAGAAAGACTAGAAAAGCACCTTTGGTTTTAAAACTATGGAAATTATCTTTTATTTATTTTGAAATTTTATTAATAAGTGGCCGAGTAGCGTAAATCTGTTATTACATTTATACTAGATGGGTAGGCTTGTGGCTTTAAAAATTCAGAAATTATACTTCAATTGCTGTAAAATTTTAATAACAATTTTTAAGACTAGTGAAAAATTTGATTCTGGAAAGCCTAGAAAATAGAAGTGGAGGATCTTCTAGTCTCCCTATTCTTTCCTGAAAGGAATTCAACTTGACGCTAATGCACAACGAACCATACTAAGTGGAAGAGAAGGACAAAGAAGACTGACTCCAAGAAAATGGGACAAACAGTCTAGAAAAGAGTAGTTGCAGTAGTAAAATGAATATTTAAGGTTTTGAAAATGCAGAAATTTATATTCTTAAAAGGTAGCTGAGTTATCTAAAGGTTTGATTACAGACCCACTAGAAAAATACTTTTTTGCTTTCGACTTCAAAAGTTTTCGATTGGACATAAATAAAAGAGTTACTTTGAAATTTCTGTCACATTTAAAGATCTATTTAACGGTACCCCATACTCCTACATACACTGAATTTTTTTTGTTCCTCATTTAGTTGTAGAGAATGTCGATCCTAATATTATTTTTTTCCATAAATCCACTATTTCATGTGTAGTTCTAGTAGTTTCCGAGTAAAATGGCTCTGACTTACGGACAGATAGGCGGAGGGACAAACAAATAGATAGGCGAACAGGACAAAATTATAATGATTCTGTTTTTGCTATTTGGCTACGGAAACCTAAAAACTATTTAAGGTAATGCAATGCTGTTACTTTTTTCTATATTATTA
Organism: Druceiella hillmani; assembly: GCA_039881145.1. Taxonomy (NCBI): domain Eukaryota; kingdom Metazoa; phylum Arthropoda; class Insecta; order Lepidoptera; family Hepialidae; genus Druceiella; species Druceiella hillmani. The sequence goes on along the minus strand of JAYKKI010000124.1, from coordinate 4,476,677 downwards.
TATTCCTCGTCAGGAACATCTAAGTTGATTCAGATATTTCAAGCCATTATCTTTAATTTTGAAAGCTAATTTTAGAGATATTTTAGAGTTTTGAATAGTCGGCATTTTGCTATGACTATTACAATACAAAGTTCAATGTAAAGTTCTTGACTAAAAGTATATTTAAAAATATAATTAAATCGAAACAAAGAGAGATTAAAATCATAAATAGTAGGAAAATTAAAATAAGCAAGCAATATGCAGACTATTTTCTAGCGCTACGTCATAATATTTATTAAAGGAGACCGGACGTGGCACATAAAATTTCTTTAGCTTTCAACCGTAACCTCTCTAAGTTATGTAACGTATGAAATATATGAGTTTTTGGCTTATGCGCTAGAAGTTCATGAAGCACTTAACCTCAAAACTTTGGTTTTACATTTTACGCCGTACGTAGCTTATGAACTTAAATCTTGTACAGAAATTCGTTTCGTTAGTATGTAAATTTCCGATATAATCAATGTGTGTTTTGTTAAAAGTTTCTCGTGAGAGCTTTCGATTGCTTTGTTGTAATTAAAAATGCCTCCTGTATATGAGGACACTGAGTTAGATTTAAATTTATTGTAAATTTAACGAGGGAATTCCTCTCACGAATATTTTTTTTTTCAATAACCATATCCGTTTTTCGTTTCTTTCCAAATATAATTTTTTTTTCCTTCTAAAAGATCGTTTACGTGATCATTATGATATTCGAACATAAAATAATTAACACAAAAAACATACTACAATTTTGAAACAACTCAACCTGAAATTGTGAAAAAATATAGGTTTTTAGATTCATACGCAAATATTGTAGGAAAACTACAGCGACAATTCTAGACGTCATAATTTTTGTAACATGCACCGTGTTTTTGCCACTGTAAAATATATAGCAAGCAATATAATTACTATTTTCTATATCCTCAACCCATTTTCCCAGAAAACATGTGACGAGGAAAGAAATTTAAAACTTGGCATAGAAATGCATGTTATTGTGCTTCATATTTTTTAATAATTTTAATAAATTTTTTGCACTTAAAATTTTAAAAAGCTTCATTTGAGAAAAATATTCTTTTACATAATTTTAAAACGCAAAATAAAAAAAAAATTTAAAAAATATGGATAACAGAGAATTCCTCTTCTCATTCCCTATACTTACAAAACTAGTAAAATTTTAAAGCCAACAATCCTAAAAAACGGTTGGTAATATATGATTAGAAGATTAAAGGGAAATATAAAAATTACCATAAACCTTATCATTTTCAAAAGATATACCATATTTGTGAACTTATTACAGCTACTACAGCAATATATTTATGATGTGAAAAAGTTATAAATAGTTTGAAAGAAATATAACACGCTCTAAAATATTTATAAGTACCGAAATGGTTACGTAAACCTCGTAGTGCGAGTTCTATTTGCACTTATTAAGTTTTATTTATCGCCGCCATGCCCCCGTAATTTGGAGCGTGAGGACAAAGCCTATATTTTTATATATGTATTTTTTTATACACAAAGAAATAAATAAACAATGTTAGTATAAATTAAAATATTTTTTTTTTATACATTATTATATGACCTATTTTTGCCAATAAATTGAATTGATTTAAATCGTCTATTATAATGTAAAATCGGTATGGCTGCATTTATGATATAATCGCATAATCGAATCAAAATCGACTGCAATAATAAAATTTCAATTGAATCTATTGATTAGAAATTGACATAAAAAGTCAGTATCGTGCATACGATGTCTATATTTCAAGTGTTTTGTCACTTAGTACTTATTAAAACTGTGCTTTACGAATCGGTGAAGATTGTCACGGTTCTTTCCATACGTAAAAGTTTTTAATACTCATCTTATCAAAATGTGCACCCGATGAAGAATTGGTAAAATAAATCCTCTAATGTGAAAAATATACAAGGATTAGGCTTATTTTTGTAAAAAAAATCAACAAAGGCATTTTTCGGATAAAAGAATTTTATGGAAGTAAATAATGACAATTAATCTTTTCAAAGTCGCCAAGATTATGAATTTGGGTCGCTCCGCAATATACGCGATACATCCACAGACCTACATATGCATGTATATGACTTTTTTAATATATTCGTAGAGATTGAAATAAAGTAAGCAAGGAAAATATATTTTGCACGAAATGAAAAATGATGTTTTTAACACAAAAAGTGTAGCTAAATATTAAGTTCGTGTATCAAAAACTGATGACTCTAGTGGTGATTACTGCAACCTGCAGTAAAAAAGCAAAGTTCTTGATTTAAAAAAATTAATGTTAAATATTTCAATATTATTCTTAAAAACAAATTGTTGTATGTTTTCGTGCGGAGCGTACTGAAACTTATTTTCTTGTAACGCCGACTCTCCGTCCATATATCTCTCCATCCATCTGTCATAAACTTCTAACTTTTAAACTAAATAAGACAGAATTTAAATTGATGTACAAGATTTATCTCTTAAATATAGAAACTGGTTCATAACTGTAAAAAAGTCTTTAAACCGTATTGGGGTCTAAGATTAATAACGTTAAGTGTTGACAAAACGGGACAAAAATTAAGAGACTTTTTGTTAGGAAATATTACGAATAAAATAATAATATGAAAATCCCAATTATCCTTCATTAAAAAAGCGACATATTACTCCTCCAAAACAATTAATATCCATAAGAAATAAATAATATTATATTATTTCTAATTTATTTCTTATGGATATTAATTATAAAAAACTTATTAAAATTCCCAATTGAATGAAACTACATGATGTAGTATTATTTCTACTTTCTTTAATTTCTTTACCACGACCTAGGTTTCGTTGTATTACAACATCTTCAGGTGGGACATTAGCAAAGAATGACTCTTAGGAACATCCAACAGCATTTATATGTTTCAAACACAATAGCAGAAACTCGTGTCTGTGTGTGTTTTCCCACCGCATGTGTTAGTGAGTTTATTGCAGGGAAGCGGTGTAAGTTTTATTATATTTCCGAGAGTTATACGATCTACCAGTATTTTAATGAGGATAAGAAGTTCAATTGTTGTTATTCTATGAGGTTGTACAATGCAAATATTCCGGTGTATGTAATAAAATTAAATGGAAGTTATCCTCGGTAATATATTTAAACAAAAGCAAGGGTATCTTAAAGTTAGACCAAGGTTATATCACTAATTCTACATATCTCCGGTTTTATTTATTTATATATTTATTTCTTTATTTATTTATACATTTATTTATTTATTTATTTTAATTTTTATATACTTTTATTTATATGTGTGTGTGGACTGAAACAATTTGAAAAGTACTGTAGTATCAATATTTTCTAATTGTATTATATTTAGAAGATTACACTTAAACTAATACATATTGCAACTTTGCAAAGGACTTACGACCAGTTGCAATGAATATTAAATACTTTTAATCTCATGTATTTCATTAGTTCGCCAAGATCCACAATCGTTTTATACCGTAGTATAATTGTTTACTCTAAATTTCATAAACAAATTGCCAAATTCAATAAACTATGAATTTTATTTCACGTAGGAGTAATTATTAACGCAATATAAATCTTTTTACGCCAGTTCAATAATAATAAAATGTTTTCAATATCATTACTGGAAAAAGTGGACAAACAGCACAGATAATGTGGAATTATGATCGTTCATGCAAAAACAATAAAACGCGACTCAAGTGAAAATGAAAAGAGAAACAAAGCAAAAATACAAAGCTTACAGAAAAGAAAAAAGAAAAATCGTTAAGGTTAAGTAACGTCGAATAAACGAAGCTAAAGCTTACTCGGCAGTGTACGAATATCTATAAATTTGAACCTGCCCTGAAGTTAATTCCTGACGTCCATAAATCTTAACAGCGGAGCCGTACGGTAAACGTACGATGTACGAGAAATAGGGAGGTTTTATAGTTTAAAATATCGCTTGAGAGGTAGTTGGTTTTTTTTTTACGTCAACCATATGTACGTTTTAACCTTATCTCTAAAATTTATTTCATAATTTCGTTGCAATTTCTAGATCACTGCATATAGTACTAGCTCATGTCTACGACTTCGTTCCAGTGAATTACTGTAATAATAGCTAGGTGTCGATACAGGCTCCAATTTATCTTCATTCAATTATTTTCAAAATTTGTTATATAAAGACATAAATGTGCACGACACACGGCATAAATTGGTACATGCCAAAATTAATCTTGGAGAATTTTTCTTACAGGCATCACTAGGTGATTATGTAGAAACTTAATGAACACCGTGGAAGATGAATATTATCTCATTCTCAGGAACTACATTAAATGTCGAGAAAAAAAGTAAAGCCTAATGTTAGTCCAAATTATAATCTATGCGTCTGCCAAATTTCATATAGATCTGTGCTGATCTTCATCCGTTCAAACTTTTGCATTTATAATAATAGTTTATTTAACCTTATACTTGTTTAATATATCGTCTTTCCTTTAAATGTTTATGAAAATGTAATTTTGAACTTGCTTGCGCGACCGGCTTTATGCAACTTTATCATTAAGGCCGCGGAGTTTTTATTCTTGTAATTATTCTTGTATCTCGAGAAAGGCAAATCGTAGTTAAGCTTAGAAATTACTTCGTGAAGACGAAATTGTATTTCACTCATTTTAATCTAAAACATAATCAAAATACGTTCATATTAAGCTAGTGATTTTGCCCAGTACTATAAATAACGGGTAAACAAATACATCTTGCTGCTCTCCTTAAAAACTCTCAGGAAATTTTAATACCGAATTACGTCTACCTGTTTAACGATTTCATTTTCACACATACATCTTATCAGGTTTTTGTCACATCTCGGGCCGACCCCTGTAAACGGAGGACTAAAATAAACCAGTCTATTGCATGTTGTACCACTCACAAATTAGAATTCCGTAGCCAGCTGAATATTTATTCAGCCACCATGAATGACTATGATAGCTGAATAAAAATTATAATACCCCGTTAGTTGGACCTGCTATTCCGATTCATATTTGGTTTTTTTTATAAAATTAAATAATGACAAACAAATTTTAGCAATATATATTTATTTGTATTAAGTACAACAGCAAGTTCAGTCGTCCGGTACTTTTCTCTGTATTATTTCCCCTTGCTTAATAATAATTTATTTTAAATCCAAAACTAATGAATTTGGATAATACAAATACAAATTTTTTCAAATTTTTACATTGCTTGGGTTGGGAATAGAAGGGGAAAGTGCACAATGCAAACGAAAATGCTTATAAACTTCATTTTATTAGACTTTATAGCGATATAACATACAACGGGGTACGCTGAACATTTTTTTTTGATCTTTGATAAAGACAGATACCCACATGTAAAAATACCCACGTTAAAACCCACATGAATAATTGTAGAAAATTATATATGTGGGTAGAAAATGGGTAGAAAAAAGTAACGTTATTAATTTTATTCAACTTTATGTTAAACAAAATGTTTATTCAACTTTATATTGATATTTAAAACTATGTGTAACAATATAAATTAAATAGTCATTATATTGTCAATAGAATTCGGCTCCATTATTTGTGGCCCACACGAAGCCGAGTACAGGTGATGGCTGAACGTGTGCAAAAGAGGTTCCTCCGATATTCATATATGAGACGGTATGGTTATTTTCCCTTTCTATATTCTATCGATTTCCTCTTAGCTATGCTAATTTTCCATTCCTTGGAAACTCACAAGAGACGTTGCGTTTATGAAATTTATCTTCCAGCGATTAAAAAGGAAGGTTGAGTAAACTTTCATTCTTCTTACGTGACAATTTCCTACGTTCACGCAATCGTCACCTGTTTGCTATACCACCCTCTAGAAGCGACCTATATCGGAACTCTCTAGTCTCCCGCGTTATTCAACTACTCAATCACCTGATCTCAATCGCACCAGAATGTAATTTGTTTATGATAAATGATTGTAAATTTTAAACTATGTACTATTGTTGTATTGTAAACTATATACTATGTACTATTTCCTATACATTTTTAACTGGACATACTTGTGAAATGAAGACATTCAACGAATATTTTTACAAGAAGACTTTTAAAATTATTTCTGGAAAATTTTCCGTTATGCTCATAATAACTTTACGAAGAATTCATAATTCATCTCAATATACTGAACACATTTGAAAAGTGAGTGCATAAATCTAAATAATAAATTGGATTATCTACAAAACTAATAAACTCTCATATTATTATCGACACATTTTTGAACTTTGGCATTGGTAAATAGAGTGAAATTCCAAAGAAGTTTATCGAGTAGAAAAGCTTACTGAGCAGACTTTGGAAAATTTACAGATATTTTTAAATAAATCTCGGTTAAATGAAGTGAAAATTACGTATATAATATTGGAAATAACTTTGTATGATGATATTTCCTTGTCGTACCTATTTCTTTTAAGGTGGTGGAATTTGAACAAATATTTTAAGCTCCTGAGATAGATAAACGATAGATTACACATACATGTCGAGTCATCTGTTAATATCGATTTTTATCCTACAGTTGTGCTATGTCTTTGGCTAAAAAGTGTGTTTACCTTTATACTAACTATATAATAGAATCTGTTTAGCCATTTTGAGAGGATTGTGTAATAAACATCCACAGGCATTTGTCGCAGTATTAGTATACCAGGCAATTAAATTCAAGATAGCTTATTTGTGGCCACATAATAAAACATACATGCAAAATTAAACAACGAGTTGTTGTTTATTTGCAGCGTTATTAATTAAAAAACTTTTTTATTTCTCTTATTAGCTGGATTTGTATACACATTATATTCTGACTAAGCTTTTATTTTTTGATATTTTGTTATAAAATATCATTTCGATATCTGTATTACGGTAGATACCAACTGTCCGTATTAAATTAGGGTAAATTTGAAGTACGTTGTATAATATAAGTAAGGATATTCAATGCCAGCTATTAGCCGTGGATTTGCTCCCAAAACAACTAATTCGTGGAAATCGGCTAAGTATTTGAAAAAGAAATATTTAAATTGTTTTAGTGTATACTTTACTTTGCCTTAAGAAAACGAAAAAAACCAAAAGTATTTTTTGCCATTAGAATATTTAATAACATAAATATAATGTTCAAAGTAAAGAATGATTAATTTTATTCAATTTAATTGTTTCAAAACTTAAACCGCATTTTTTTAAATTATAAGAATAAATTAAAAATAAAATAAAGTTAAAACAGCAGAAAGTAAGAAAAAGGGTTACAAGAAGATCTACATGAAGGCCGAGTATGTGTAATATAAAAAGAAAAAACTTATAGTAGATAATTTTTTACGAAACTTAACTATCCGGCAAAATATTTTATACTGAAAGATTTTATTCTAACAGTTATCCAAACGATAGAAAAAATTTTCCCTCCATAGTTTTCTAAAAAAGTTACTAAGGTCTTGTGTGTGCCTTTTTCAGAGCCTCTATAGTTTTTTTTCCAATACCACAGTTCGAAAACTCAAGTTTTTTACTTACTAGTATAAAAATTATCTAAATCACTGTTAGTTTATTATTAGTCTTCTGTTAATTTATTATTCATATATTGGTTTTTGTGATACTTTTTTGTATCTAAGCTCAGCTTTCTATTTCTGCAAAGTGAGTCTATTTCTCGGACTTTGTTTCTATTACAGTTTGATTATTATTTATTTCTACGATTTCTTTTTCGCAGATCTATATTTTCATTCTATATTTCTCAGCTGAGCTATTCATATTGTTAATTTAATTCAACTAATATATTCCCTGAGTCGAATACAATCCCATAGTCGCTAAAAATTATATTATAATGTATTAAAAATACGTATACTGTATAATTATTAATAGAGTTTTGAGAAAAAGAATGTAAAATATTTATCATTAAACAGTAACTAAGCTTACATAATCCAGTTACTCGTATACAAATGAAGGTAGCACATGTATTACCAGAATGGCAACGAAAAACAACAAAATTAATCAAAACAAGGGTAAGGGTTTAGCGTCTTCCTCGTGAAAAGTAAAGTTTTACGACAAGGCTAGTTAGATAAGGACTTTGTTTACGACATTATCCGAACAAAAATATCAAAGACGCAGCATAGCCCTTCTTTTGACGTGTGATCTATTAGTTTTCTAAAGGCAATCGATGGTTTTCTCAAACGAAATGTAACTCCACCACACATTTTTTGTTGGAATTATCGAATTAAATATTTGTTTTCATATTAATTGTTTCCATTTTCACTACGAAACCAAAAAAAGGAATTAAAATTAAATGTGTATAATTTGTTTGCGAGTCGATTTATTTTACCAAAATAAAGGAAGAAAGTAGTTTCCAGTTGTTACAAAGCAACTTATTTAAAGAATCCTGAAACAAATGTTTAAAATATTTAAAAGCAAAATGTTTACGTTCTAATAAATAATATGAAAAATATGCAATAAGTTCAAAAGTTTTTTATTGCAATTTAACTTTGATAGAAAACAAAGGGAAACAAAACACGTCTTCTAATTTCCTGATAGTTCAAACTCCGGATAATTTTCATATAATATTATAATCTTTACCCAACATTTTTTTAATGGACAAAAATATGAATTCTTTTCATTCGGCGTAATAATTCTTAAGTTTATTATTTGTTTTATTTTAAGTACATTGAAGTTTATTGGAAATTACGTTTAGTTAAAAATATGTATTTAAATGCTAAAACACGTATTGGACTGACATCGGTCTGTTGTAAGAATTTTTTACGGCGCAAAGTTTATACTTCTAAAGATATAAGTTTACGTGAGTAGTGAAAGTAAAATGAATATATAATAACCATGGATACGTATGTTTTCAATAAAAGAGTTAAGTACTAATTACTTCCATGATTCATTTTTAATTCTCGCACAATATTTTATCAGAGTTCCAAACTGTTCGGAAAACCAAATGTACACTTCCCGCGTTTTTTATCGTTTTTTGAAAAAGTAATTTTAATAAAAATTAAAAATAAAAAAATGGTAATGGGCAGCGAGGTGGGGCAAGAAGACCCACGCAAAACCAAAATCATGAACAGTCTCCGAGCATGAAAAAAAGAAGTTTTTGAAAAAAAAATTATAAATGACTTATAAATAACTATTTGCCAACTTATTATAAAAATGAATAGGTTTTCTGAACCCTCAAAAATTCACCAAGATCGGGCAAAAATTGTGACCCGCAACATGTTCTTGTATTATGTACATACGACAGATGCATGTCAATTTTTAAAGGTAAATTTAGGTCGTAATAAATATTTAAAAAAATTAAGAAACTTTCTTAGTTTTTAGGAAAAGATTTCCTTTTTGAAAAATATGTATTTCAATTTGATTAGATATAACGTTCCCGAATCATAGTTACTTCTAACGTCAAAAGTCGGGGCTGGCTCGCTAATAAAACAAAACCCACGTGGTGTGCAATAAGTACTTCGAAAGATTCCAGTTTTCAAGAAACTTGCCGAAGTATATTCAATTACGTGAGAATATTGTTTCAACATAATATAAAAAAGTGCCAAGCAGCTAGCGCCAACGTGAATAAAGGTGGGCGAGAGATTTAATATCTGTGTGGAAACGTGAATATGTGGATAGGTGTATACGTGTACAAACTGTTTTATCTATATAATGAAAATTCGCTTTAAACATAACTGATTTGCATTAAATTGGGAAATAAACAAAAATACTATTTTTTTATTACTTTAATCGGGTTTAAAATCTTCTATTTAAATTAAGATCATATTAATTTCTCAGACTCCCATAAATAATTTAATTTAACCTTAGAGTTTTATTAAGAATTAATACATAGGGAAATAAATAAACAATATTTCGAGAATAATAATGGTTTAACATTTTTCTCGTTAAATTTATATTTTCTTGATTTCAATTGAGTAAGGTTCCACATTCCACTTTGGGGTAATGTGAAACGAAAGAATCCTGCTTTATAAACTTTGACCGCCCGACTTCCAGTTGATTGATCTAGCAAGCTTGAGATTTAAGTGAAAATATATACACGGCGATGAAAGTGGTGCATGCTTACCCTTTTATTGCAAAAAACAGACGTCACTGTTTTTATTTCCTTTCAATATTAAATTGAAGGTTCTTTGAAATATTAATTATAATAAAGAAAGTAACTTCCCAAAAAGACTTCGGCAAAAATTACAGTACAATTGACTGCGCCGGCTACTTAGTTTACGTGGAGTTTTAGAAAATATTATTAATTTAATTGTAGGATTGATATACGGACCACCATCTATTACAATTATTTTAAAATAAAATTTGTTAAGAAAACTTGCTTTATATTTAGCAGTTAAATTACTATTGATCCTGGTAGGGGATTGATCGTTTAAAAAATAGTCTATATATTACCCTGAACTGTAAATAATCCACCAGCGAAAATTTAATTAAAATCCGTGTAGCTGTTCTTCCATAATACACAAACAAATGAACCACTCAAAGACAAAAGTTTCATGAACAATATTTTTATTACTTTAATTATGTGCCCCTCAATAATTTTTTCGTAAACATTTTAGACGTATTGCAGGCCAATTGTATAGTTTTATTATGTACGCAGATTTTCCTGAATTGTTGAAATAAGTTGCAATTTGTTTTTAAGTGAATCCTTTTCCTCTTTACCATATTTTAGAGGAATATTTTCATTAGATATTTTTTTAAATAGAGGAATATATATTTCAAAGAATTATTTCTCTTTGTATTGTTAATATTCTGTATAAAAATCGTCAAAAAAATTATTGTTTCACTAAGTAAGCCGTCTAAAAATTTAAGGTAATCTTAGGAAATACATATTAGGAATACAATAGTAACAAATACTTATATGCGGCTTATGTGTTTTATTTATTTTTCAGTCCCTATTTTTTATATATTTTATTTTATTAGAGACTATTTCTAAGTGGTACATGAAATGACTTTAAAAATAAATCAAATAAATTGATGAAATATATGAAAATTGCAGCAATATAATTAAAATAATATTTTAAACATTTTGACAGATTTTTTTATTTTTGATTATTTGTCATTTCCGCCGCTGTGCAAAAGATACCAATAAAATAGTGGGATTGTTTAAAATTATATCATTAGAAAAATGAACAATAAGATCAAAAATTTGGCAATTTAAAAAAAACAAGTTTATTTAGTCAGAATCATAAGGAAATTAAAGTGACTTCTATACCTATAAAAAGTACTTAAGTCTCTTTATTTTTTATAATTCCTACAAAGAATTTTCTTTACAAGATTTTCTCCATTCCACTCTATCCTTATTCTTTTGCAGCGTATTGAAATTTGTTCAAGAGATATGTGTGATTATAAATATAAAAAAATTGACAATAAGATCGAAAATATGGCGATTTAAAAAAAACATGACGTTAAAAGAAAATTAGCATAAAATTTTCTGTATGATGGCGATTTCCATACATACGTAATAGAATGCTATTGATCTATTTTATAGCAATCACGCAACTAAAGAGGGTATTTGGTATTTCAATGCAAAGTGTACTTGTTTACAATGTTGATTTTTACATTTTTTACAATAGATGACATAGGTGTATTAATCTTAAGTTAACTTAACAACTTTTTAAAATATCTACAGGCGAATAGAGTCAAAGCAGCTCAAATGAGAGAAATTCCGTGTACATCGAGATTTGAACTCTCGCGTAACCGCAAAGTTAACAAATAAGCTTTACGTTAATTTTAAAGGGTTGATCTCACGTTTTAAAGGGTTGATTACGTTAATTTTAAAGGGTTGAATCATACAGAAAACAAAGTGATTTATATATCTTTAAAAAGTATTTAAGTCCCTTTATTTTCTTTAATTCATACAAAGAACTTTCGTTAGAAGATTTTCTCAATTCCGCTCTATCCTTATTCTTTTGCAGCGCATTTAAATTTGTTCAAGAGATTTATGTGATTATAAATATTAAACAATTATTAAGGTAGCCATAAAACCAAATTAGTAAGATAAGTGCTTTCCCTGCGAAATAACGCAGAACTTCTAAAAAATCATAAAATTTAGATATACCTTTGGGATATGCAATAAATATATAATTTTAATTTTATCTACACAATCGACGTGGCCAAATTGAGTTCTTATTTTACTTTCCTCTGTCATACTTCCTTCAATAATGTTCTCTCGTCAAACACTATTTGATCGCAATTACTTTTATTCCTTAGTACTTTTACAAGCGCGTAAAAATTTGAAGTTTTTTTTTTCATTTAATAAATCATAATTTCTTAAGTGCAAACTGACGAAGAGTGAATTTTTTTTGACTGATTTTAAAAACCGGCCAAGTTATAAATGTTTAAACTAAACGTTTACACAGTGATGGTTATACTGAATTGTGACGTCGCCCTTAGTAATGCTCATTATATTTTACGAAGACCAATGAGATATAGAGACATCAGCAATATCCTACGATAACATTCAGAAGGTCATAACTAATTTATTATGTAAATAATTATTATAACTACTAGTTTATTTACTGCTGGTTTTTAACCGAGTTATAATTTCAATTAAAAACAGCAGGACAGAGAGAGAGGGAGGGAGTGATTTTGTCACTATTAAATTGCCTTGTACCTTGACAATAAACTTCCCGAACACAACCATCCATTTTCTCTGTAACCACATTATTCATCTTGTTGCAGTATACTTTCGCATACTCCTTACGAATCGTTGGACATTTTATAATCAATGGATTGTTAAATTAATGAATCACTATAGAAGATTAGAAACACTCCTATACATAATTAATGGACTCATAGTATATGCTTTAGATGGTGTTTTTATTATAAAATTAAAATTTACGTTAAATAGCATTGAGCATAATTTCGTTTATCCTATTTAAAGACTTCTTCCTCTACATTGCGATTTCCATTTCTATTCCGATTATACTTAAATGTTTTTCATTTATTATTTAAGCATATAAATAAAATGACGGATAAGTGTCTTATTATCCCAAAATAATTGTAAACCACTTACTAAACAGTCGTTAACAATTATATAAAAAAACAGGAAGCTTAAGAAAGATTTCGCTTATTACGTAATAATTCTGAAGCGAATTAAAAATAATAATTTTCGGATTTTAACTTTATTTTGCTATGAGGTCTTCTTCCGTACCCAATTTATTATAATTCTAGTTTAAAACTAGTAGTTTTCACGAGGGAGTCAGGATCTAAATATATGATAACCGCAGGCCGTAATTTTTTAATGAATTGTTAGAGTTAGAAGTTTGAATTTTTTACTGAAATATGAGGTCATGTACATTAGTATTACATGTTAATTAATACCTCTGACGGTTCCTCAAAGTGAGGGTCTCGATAAACATACAGAAAGAGAGACGGATTATAAAATGATACGATGAGAGTTCTTTTTCATTCCCAGGTGAGAAACCTTAAAAAAATAAATGTTTTTCCCCCTCAATCTTTCGTGTATTAAATACATAAAAAGTTATTCAAAATATATTTATCTATCTACAATTTTTCTAAGACAAATCGTAGGTTACTGAACTTAAGAAATAAATCTAGGAAAGATGATAATATTAATAGGAAATGTGGGAAAAATAATACTTCGCAAAATAATCAAGGGTGATAAAAGACATTGAATTGCAGCTAGGAAGAATAGAAGTTTACGGATTAGAAAATCATTTTAAAAAGTCATTTAATATAAAAATTTTTTTCTGTATGTATTTATTTGTTAATATTTCTAATTAATTTTGTATAATTAAAAATATTTCAACTATGAATAGGTAAAATATTTAGATCTAGAATAAAACTACAATGTATATGTACATCAGACTTTCAAGGGCAGAACTTCGTATGGTGTTGGACACAAGTATAATAAAATTCATAATGAAAAAAAATACTGTGAAAATTTCATTTTATTTGCCAATCAGATAGATGAATCTTGTTTTATATGAAAGTGAGATTATTTTCATAATAGTTTGTATGTTTTTCCTAATTTATTACTCGTATTTTTGACATATCTTTTCCGGATTGGAACACTGTGAAAATATTTAAGTTTTTCTTTTAAATATGTATCTAATATTTTTTCAGTGTACATACTACATATATCAATGTTACATCTCGCGATTATTTCTTCATGCCTTAACGTTTTATGTATTTGACACAAAAGCAACACTGAAATGGTTGTTCACGCTTCCTAATAATTAATAAATACTCTTTGAGCTACGGTTAAAGGAAATGTAGATTTTGTTTTTTTGCATCATCCATATACAGATATAATACACCGATTTGTGAAATTTGCAAGGATTTCGATAGGATTATCGTTAGAAAGCAATGTAAAACTTGTTAAGAGCGAAAAAGGCTTTTGACCATTCAGAACTATTGTCAATGTTAGTTATGAGTCTAATTTGATTAATTTAGGAAATGGCTATTGAAAAAAAAAAGATTTTAATTTATAGTCATTTTTTAAATTTTAATTAGTAATTAAACTTATCGTGTACACAATTACATTTTCGCTATAAGTTTAATAGAAATTTTTGTTTCTATTAGCACTTCTCGATATATTAAAAGTATAAGATATATGGTTAAAAACGTATTTTATTTTCCTTGATTTTCAGTCTCTTTCTTATCTTTGTAGTGTTTTTTAAAAAAAAAATTCCATATCTGCAACGCCAAACCCATTTTCGCCCGTCTTCTTATTCCATTAAAATTTAATGTCTCATCAGCGTCTATCTTTCACCACTATTCAGTTTGCTTTGTATTAAGCGATACATTAATTGAGGGACTTTCACTTTCCTAGGAAAGATACGCCATACGAATAGCGAGGCAGGAAGCCGTTTTTCCGTTAACATTTGATCAGATGAGTCCTTCGATAACAGGAAGCAACGTCAAGCCCTATGTGCCGCAAGCTAAAATGTAAGAGCCGGGGAAATTACTCTAATCTCATTACCCGAGAGGGAATGGTGAACAGGAGATACTCAAAGAGGTCGACATGTGTTATGTATGTGATGTTATGTGACGTTTGTCGGGTTTATATTTTTCTTTATTTGAGAATTTGGAAAAGGAAATGTGTATGAAGAGCACAAATAATAACGTAAATATATGTTCGGTTCCAAGTTATTTATGGGTGTTTAATAATTTAGAAATGACATATTTTGTTTTAATGCTCGCTTTGTATATTATTTTATAGATCTTCTGAATCATTTTCTCTTTCTTTCAAATAATTATTTTGAGAAAATATTTTTGTTAAGTACGAAGGTGTTTTTGTTATAACATAAAAATTACTAGACGAATTGTAATATTAGGATAATTTAATCGTTTTAAATGTCTATATAAGAAGAATTAATTTAGAATCTGAATAAGAAAAGAATACGCATAATACTGAGAAAGAGTTGAATGAACTAGATTGATTAAAATTTAAAAGAGGGTCACACCATAGTAATATATAATCGTACTTGAAAGTGATCTCAATGAATGTAGCCATGACATCTGTATAATATATACACAAAAGAAGAAGAATAAGCCTTTGTCTGAGTGATTTAGTATGTAGTTCACATAAATTAACTTCACCTTGTTTTAATTGCGTAGGATATTTGTATAAATTTATTTCACCTTTTCTGGACATATTTTTAGTGCGAAACTATATTTCTAGAGAAATTCATATTCAAAGTTCAACTTATAGACTAAATAAAGCCTGTTAATTATTGTTATAATCCGTACTACGAGGTTTCAGTAAACACGTACACAATATTATTTTTTAAATTTTAAATATATTGTCTGGTATATCTTTTACTGGTGTAAAAGTATTGTATATCTAAAAACTATGAAATTTAAAATCATCGTTATAAGTATTCAGTTTATTTGGATAGATTTCTAGTAACAAAGATTTTAAATAAAATTTTACTTTATCAGTTTTGAATATATAGGTAAGGAGCAAATGAATGATCATGGTTTTGAATAGAGTTTGCAATTATATGGAATGAATTAATATATTTAAATAGCGCCGAAAATAAATAAAATTATTCTGTTCTAATTAAAAAATTCAACGATTCTTTACTAAGTAATATCCCATAATAATAAGTTCAAATACCATTAAGTTACAAAGTTATTTCTTATAAATATACACACTTGTGTCAATTGGCCACTTTACTTAAAACTAACTTTTGATTGGAAACATTTTAAAACAGTATTAAAAATTTAACCAGACCCATAATTGTCGATTAAACTAATCTCGTATTTGTATATAGTAGTCGTTATTACCAAAATCGTTTTTGAATTATGTCGTATATTAAAAGTAATCGCAAAGAAAATCCATCAAATATTTTTAAAAGATGTTTGTTCATAATTCATATCTATTAATTTGCCATATTTTCCTGTTGAAATCTTTATGAAGGTTATTTTGTACAGTATATTTGAATGCGATAAGATTAATAATTGGTGAACCCAAAATATATACATATTTTAAAATTTAACCCTAAAAACATTCGTAAGAAATCGACTCTTATTGTACCATCATAATCTGAATTTCTAGCGTTCCGCAACGATAAATTCCAAAAACTATGTCTTCAAAATATTAGTAGGCCTGGATTTTTTTTGGAATTCCCCATCAAATTTACATGTTGTGTATACTTTAGTGTAATCTTATAGGCAAGGATTCACATTATAATTTTTTGTTAAATATTAAATATCGTCAGTTATCAAACTAATTTCCCTGTTATTTGAGATCTCTGTATGAAAAATCTGTTTGTGAAATTTCATGAACCTTGACCGGAAACTATATAACTGGTAAAATTGTGATAGACGGACAAACAAAATTAAATTATAAAAATTCCTTCTTTCATCACGGAATCTTAATAAAGTTTGTAAGAAAATTAAATTAAATATTTAAGCGTTTAAAATCCATAATTTAAGCGTTTAAAATCCATATTTTTTGCGCAAAGTGTGAACAAAATATTATGAGTGATTTTTAAATATAAACAAATTGTATGGTTATTTTTTTTTATTTTAGCTATCGTTATTATATGTTTCCGTTACTCCTCAATAACATTATTGACGTATGTTAATACATTTGCTATTTCTTTCGGGCTTTGATATGAGATGTCTAAATAAGAAAAAAAAATTATAAATAAATTTATATTGCGTCATAATAATTACCGAAAACTTAATAACTATGCAGTCAGCGATTGTAACGAAACGTAAATAGCACAAATCAGTTCCAATGTCTGTAAACTGCATAAATTAAAGTTTGAATTTTCCAACGTTTTGCGCTCTTACCCGTGAAGACTTTACGTGCTTTACGCATCCAGTGTCACTATTACATTGGAATTTTCCACGATCATATAAAGCTTTATTCAACCAATACTTGTAAGGCCGCGTAGCCTTAACAATGCACGTAGGGAAACTAATTTTTATTAAGTATAGACTATTTTGCAACCGTTTAAGTCCATTATACCATGATTCACGGCGCGAATACAAATATATGAAATATAAAATTGTTAGGCATTTTATATATCGAGAAGCGCCATCGGGCCATAGATGTAGTTAAAATGTATAAATATTCAAAGCATCGATCAACCGAAATAAGTCTACTGCTGAATATAGGACTCCCCTTAGATTCCCATAATGATCAATGCCGTGTCGTTTGCATCCAGCAACTCCTCGCTACCTATACCAATTTACCCATTCATCTACGACGTGACTGCCTCATTCTGTATCTTTACGTGGTCCCTATTCCAGAAATTTAATTCCCCTCTGTTCGTTTTGTGAACCACCTATTAGCAACGAACTATGTAATTAAATTTACCTGAAGATAGCCTCATTACGGATTATATTTTGCAGATAGATCTAAGTGGCTTGAAATATTTTTACGGGACCAATAGTGAGGAGCTTGTTTCATTTTCACATGTTATTACTGGTAATATACATTGATATTGAAATAATATTATTAGCTTATAGAAAACTTCTACGAAAATCACGGTATAATATTAAATGAGAATAAAATTATTACACTCGAAAAATAGATTCTAACATTACGAAGATATTAGAGTAAATAATATAACAGTACACGAAGATATGTTCAGTGGAAGTAACAAAATAACAAAGTTAAAGAGTTTTTTTTTAGTGTTCAAGTAATGAAGTATGAAGTGAAATACTTCGAAAGTTTTACATGCTGCAAGGTTTAGCGTTGCCTCAATAAAAATATAGAACAAGACGCATATCAATTATTCGAGGAAATTATGTCACTTGCATAACTTTTTTTCATATAATTTTTCCACAGGATTTTATGTTAATAAATAATTGTAGGATTTACTGAAAAATTTATATAAATAACATGAAAAAAATTTAAAAATTACAGCTATGAAATCATTCCTAAATTAGTTTGTAAATATTTTTTTTAACTACTTAGAACTTAAATGTATTCAAGTGGATATCTGATTAACTTTAAATGGGAATTAAATGAAACTACGTGATGTAGTATTATTTCTACTATCTTTAATTTCTTTACCACAACCTAGGTTTCGTTGTATTACAACATCTTCAGGTGGGATATTAGCAAAGATTCATCTGTTTGATCTTTGGTAATATGCCACCTGAAGATGTTGTAACAAAACGAAACCTAGGTCGTGGTAAAGAAATTAAAGATAGTAGAAATAATACTACATCACGTAGTTTCATTTAATTGTGAATAATAAATTTCTACAAAATTAACGCCAAATATATTCAATATTTAAATGGGAAATTATGGTGATCAATATTTATCGTGACTATCAAAATATTAAAATAGGTAATAGTAATATCTGGTCATGATTGTTTTTATGTTAAATAATCATAAACTTCCGTATATTAAAATATACTTTAGTTTTTTTCATGTGACTGACTAACAAAATCATTATTGAACTTAAAATTTCGTTATAACCTTTATAACTAGTTCCAAAATCCTTTTCGTTCTTTTCGTTTATAAAAGATTTGAACGAAAATTATTTCTTTATTTTCTGTGTACTTCTTTAATATGGAAGAAGTTAGAAATCAGTTAAACTATTTGAAATCTACATGAAACAGAATAGAGTTCGTCAATTGAATATATTAAAAAAAAGACATTCTTTCCATATCCATATATGAGCAAGCATGATCATTTTTTTCACCTTGATCTCCTGGAACTTCTAGCTTAGATTTATAATTTTGGAATGAAAACTATGCATGAATTATATATTGTGGTGAAGATTTTTTAATCGCATATAATAACTTCCTACGTTTGATCAGTCACCATATCTTTGCAAGTCATCCCGTAAATCCGAATTAAATCAATATGGTATACTTCCCACGATATTAACCATCTGAATCAAATTTATATTCATTGCATAATAATATGATTAATTTATGACAGCTTACAAAACCTTTCTTGTAATATATCGTTTTTAATGTTCATAATATGATGCAATTTCTTATTTTCATATTTATCTTGGAATTAATTTTCTCATTATTACTAAATTAAAATATTCAATCAATATCATGGGATAGGTCAAGGAATATGTTATTTTAAACTCATTACGTAAAATATACTGAATAATACCACTGAATAATACCATGAACGGCTACAATTATTATCTAAGGAAAAATAAATTTCGAACTTTAATCCCAATACCTTTACAACCGTCAAAATTTTGTAACAAATGTCGAAACGATCATAAATGAACCTAAATATGTAGATAATTACCAATATTACAGAAATGTTTATATAACTAATATAACTAGGAACTTGTTACTTCATTATATTCATTCTTTTATTAAAATTTTGCCTTTATTTTACAATATTTAAATGAGTAGTTCGAAATTCCGTACCGAGACGTAAAGGAAGGGTACCCATGCTAGCGAAAGGGTAAATGAGTTTTTGAAGATTTAATTATTCCAACCACGCTGTAGGTCTATGACGATACATTTGACTGATACATTTTTTTTTAAAGTTAACATTTAACTTCATTAGGAAATAAATAATCTATATGATTATATCTTTTACACTGATTTGATGGCTGTTGGACCAAGAAACTGGTCAATTTGACGATGTTTTCCTATTGTGACTTGCCTAATTAAAAGTATTTATTTAGTGTAATTATTTTAACACCAAAAAAAAAATTAAGTCTCTTTTAACTGAGAGTAATAACTGAAAAGTTTCACCAAAAGTAGACCTTCATTTTATTATGAACTTATATTTTTGTAATGTCTATATTTTTAGCGCCTATTTCAGTAATAAATTTGGGTACTTCAATTTTCTGAAACATTAATATCCGAAGCATGTTCATTAATAAGATAGAATATTAATTATGTAAACAACGTGAAAATACTTAGTGTCATTTTTCTCTCACCCATTTTTAACCTTTGTTCATTTACCCTCTTCAGTTTTCCTCCTTCAGTTTTCTTATTATCATTTCAATTTTAAATTTGGCAAGAGTAATTTCTACTAAAATAGAAAATATAAAAACTCACATCCGCTGCAAATATTAAATTACAAATTTTCAGCTTTTAGAAATTTAAGTTTTGTTTATAATACGTTTCTTTGAGCGTCTGCCCTTTGAGCAGTAAACCTTTTGAAATAATACCTTTTCTTTTTCTATGAAGTAGTCCTTTTTAAATACAATTATCTCTTTTTATACATTAGGTGGAGGTCTCTTTTAGAGAAGGTACAATGTAAATATGTTACAATTTAAAGTCCGGAATTGATATCAGTAAAAATATATCATTAGACGTATATTATGGTAAAAGCCAAGTGAAGCTTTACAGAGACTAGTTTAATTTCACAATGTTTTGCACGTTGTGTATCAGGGTTACGTACTTCAAAAGAAAAATTAAATTTCTTAAAATATATCTCACGCGTATGTTTACATATCGGTCATAGTTTTCTCAGAAAGCGTTTAACCAAACTTAAAATCTGGCTTAGTAATATAACTATTAACCTGAACATTTTTTCAGTAGCAAACTCTAAAATTTATTCTATAAGTTTAAAGTGAGCGAACTAAGAATCTAGACTATTGTAAAAAATAGATTGTATAAGGAATTAAAAATAGCTTGTATGAGTGACTAAAATAACTTCATCATAATATGGAGTAATATGTCCTTGGAAATGTGCACCGAAATTTGCAAAAAATAATCGATCCACTTATTTCTGAAATTACTGGACCAAAAGTTTTGACATTATACGGTTGATTGTATCTAAATAGAAGATAAAAGAAAAACTCTTTTCGATATGTTAAATTTTTGAGATACTTACTATATGTTCCGAAAATATATTTGAAAACATATTAGTGTAGTGAGAAATAATATATATATATATATATATATATATATATATATATATATATATATATATATATCTCATATTTTAAGAACAATACTGTGTATAACTTTGTATGCTTTCACTTTTATTTTTTTATATACGTTAACTTTTATATTCACCTAAATATGTACGTAATTACTGAGACCCGCACTGAGAGTTCTACTCGCAGTAAACAGATTTTGTTTTCAAAATACTTACAGTTGTAATATTGTTAAAGAAATTCTATTTTGGAAGGTCGCAATAACGTGATCGTCGTTTTAACTTGCATATCAAAGAGTGAAAATACTTCGGCGTACATCTTCCATCTCAATGAGATTCTTAACGATATAGGGCAGATAACCTTTTTACTAAACGGTTATAAGCGTTTTTTCGTTTGTATAACACCTAACATAGGTATCTAATCACATAGGTAACATAGGTATCATAGTAAATAACATATGCTATAATAGTAAATATAAATAAGTTATATATTCAGTTACAAAAAATAGAAACCTGTACCAGAATATACAGGAAATAGAAAACAGAAGCGGCCATACATCTCGTATAAGGAGGTGATTAAAAAATCTTTTGGATACTTTCAATAAACATACAGTATTCAGCCTCGTGTATACTTCAAACGAAAAAGCTGGTTTCTAACTTCTTTAAACTTAAGTAACAGTATATAGAAAACATGGAACAACTTTCGGTAAACTTTATAAACATAATTTATCGAGCGGTGAAAAGTTTTTTGACAAAAAATTAATCGAAGCTTTTGTGACGTTACTTTTTCAGTTACTGATGTCATAGTTAACGACTGTTCCTTGCTAATATATATGAGATATAAATGTCATAATGTAAAATTATATACATTTTTTTGTCTAACGGTCAGTTATATAAAAATAAAACATTATTTTTAAATTATGTATTATATGACGGATTAAGATATAAATGATCATGGCCGGGTTTTGTTATCATTATGCTTACATAATTTTTAATTTCCTGTTTAATGGAACATTTCATTACCATTTATAATTCGTTGGTTATTTGAAACCTGTTAAATTTTCGTGTAAAAATGTTTTGCTTCCCATGGAAAAGCCAATTTTCAATTATTTATCATTTAAAAAAATTCTTATTTGAAATTTATTTTTGTATTGTTTTGATTTTGTCGTTTTCGTTAAAATTTTAACTTTCATTTTATTTATTTATGATTACAAGGAAATATAATCCATAGGTCTAATAGTTTGTTAAAATTTTAAATAGTTTTACTTTAATGAAAGATCTGCTATGCAATACATAAACGTACGAGAAATATGATATTGATACTTACATATAGTTTTATAGAAATACATTTTTTGATTTCAAAGTTTAAACTTTCATGTGTACTTCACTATAAAATCAGCCAACTAAGAGTCTAGCTGGCGCATCGATGGTTTTCTATCACGTATGAAGTGAAATTAGTGTTTTCAGAATAAGTCGTCAATAATATGAACTTTCCAGAGCAATAAATATTTAATAAACTTAATATAATTAAGTAGGCGTACTTGTTCGTATATGTTGTCTTGAATATCTCGAAGGCTTTGGTATCTACGATAATCATTATAGTTTTCATGAAACCTCACTTTAGTATTTTGGAACAACGGGAGAGGGAGCAAATTTTTGTGGAATATTTTTTTGCATAGAATACAGAGATTATGAATAATTTTTGAAACTGTTATAAATAAACTTTTCACACGATATCTGCCACGATTTTTTTCCAGTACATAATATATTTATATAAATATATTTAGGCGTTTGCTATTGACACATATACGGATAAATGTGCTTTACTTCTGTGCCCCTATTTAAATTTCTACATCAAGCGGTTTCTGAGAAAAGCGACTGTAACAGACCGGCAAACAAAAGCTTGAGTGTCGGTATGATCCATACAAATGTGTTATGTAACAAAACATCTCACGTGAGCGCTGAAGTACATCCTGCAATCTCCAATCTCCATCAATCCGGGTGAAGTGCTCGCAGAATACAAGTATTGACACAGAGATTGTGGTATGCCTTCCCGTATTTTGTGACTCTTGGGACATCTGTCATTTAAGAGTAACATTACCGAACATAATTTAGTGATATCGGCAATAGTAAACGGGTTAAATAAAAAAAAATATCCTCTTGACAATAATTATGGTGCAGTAGATTTGTCGATTTTATCAACGAAAGTTAACTTAGTAGAAAATATAAATATCAAATACAAAAGACATATCTATACAAAACCTCTACATAAAGCAAGAAATATTACGCGGATTTTTTCATAGACTTGCGTATTTAAAAAAAAAACTTTGTTCATAATTCGTGATCATTTATTAAAAATTTATGACATCATAGTTTTTAACATACCGATATAAAAACATTATTAAGTAAAACGAACGTTCTTTAAAAATAAGGTAAATACCACCGTTTAGTGAAGTATAATTATTTCTTTTAAGAGATAAAGATGTCACTATCAATCAGTTTATTCTCTCCATAAACTGAGGCATAATCCATTTATTTATTGTCTTTGATTGAGTTCAAATTAATCTTGATTATATGGGTTGCAAATTTTTACATAACCTCTCAGGTAAAAAACGGTAATTTTGTTAATAAGTCCAAGGGTTTTTAGCATAATTATATTATATATATATATATATATATATATATATATATATATATATATATATATATATATATATATATATATATATATATATATATGTATATATATATAAATAACATCAAATTAAAAATATACAGAAAATAAAAAATTGACAACGAACGTCGCTCAACGGTTCTCTGTCAGTCAAAGATTTTAATCACCGTCAAGCAAAACAATGTTTTAAAAATGGTTAAAATTTCCCTATGTTTAAGGTTTTGCTCACATCGTTATTAAAATATGACAAAATTATTTCCAAATAGTATATACAATGGTACAAATACAACAATGTGCGTTTGCAAGTTATATGCGAACATAAGTTATTACAATGCTTAATAATCTTAGAAAATGTGTATTCGTCTCATCGCAGTCCTATAGTTTGCGCCATACAGCTGACAATACACGAAAAACAACTTTAAAATCAGTCTATCATTTCCTCTTATTTCCGTTAATTTTATTTCATGTTAAAATGCTCTTTATTATGTTTGAGAAACATGTAATCATACTTTACCAGTAAGATACTTAATACAATATTCTATATCAAAAGATAAGTTGATGTTTTGCAAAAAAAATCATAAGAGGACTTGTAAAATAACCCAAGGTAAACCCGATACCTGTAAAATGAGTTACGGCAAGCAATCAAATGCAAACCACAAAATAAAACTAAGGTTAACCTTTGAAAATGCCTGCTTTCACATAAAACCGTGTCGGTTTATCGAGGCAACAGCATGTTGTTAGAGCTCATAAACCAACATATTGAAGTTGGATATTCGCATTATGAGTATCTAGTGGATTAATTATAGTCACGGTTCATCTAGATGAACAAGCTTTGTTGGCATAGCTTCACTCGCTGCTTCTTCGACATATTTATATATAAAACTAGCTTGTAAGAGTTCATAAAGTAACATATATTACGCTGTAAGTTCATTTTTGGACTATCTAAAGATTAATTAAGTCAGGTTTTATCTAGGTAAAAAAGCTTTGCTGACGATGAAAGTTTGCTGGCAAAGTTTCGCTTAAGAAGTAAACAAGAAAATAATATCCCTGCCATATCCATGTGGAGACTCATAACTCATATATTTTCAGGACATTTTACTTGAAATAGTAAATTCATGCTAATGTCATATCATCAATAACAATATCTAAAGCTGTTTTACTCATTTACAAACTTTTGTGAGAAAAGTGGAAAGAAGTGCCGAATGGAAAAGGATGCTGAAAATAAAAATAAAACAATTATAATGTTGAAGTTTTCTAGTACGCTACTAGAGACATTATATATATATATATATATATATATATATATATATATATATATATATATAGATATACATACATACAGATATACATATATATATATATATATATATATATATATATATATATATATATTATAACGTATGTCCTTGGAAGCGGATAGATACAAAGGGTTACGGATGACGCGACAATCGCAGCGACACTGGAGAAAAAAGAAGTCACTTTGTCAGAGAGATATTAAAAAATCAATCTTAAGTCTTGGAAGTAATGACATTGCAATTTCTCCACCACGAAAAAAGTTGGCAGTAAAATAATTGGAAATTATTTTTATGTGTGAGGCCGCGGAAAAAAGCTAGCAATACGATTATTTTAATATTTTTTGTTTGCGAAGCCACGAGAAGAAGGTAGCAGTGCATTAACTATAATATAATTTTTTTAAGCAAAACCTCAAAAAAAACTAGTACCACGACAATTGTATTTTTTTAAGCGAAGAAAAGAAAGAAAATAACAGTATAACAATTTTAATCCTTTTTTTTTGCACACGAAACAGCGGGAAAAATCTAGCAGTGCAGTCATTTCTTTATTTTATGTGAAATCACGAAAAAATAGTACAATAATTGAAATGTTATCTTATGTACGAGGCCGCAAAGAAAGCAAAAACGCGAAGAAGTGCTAGCAGTATATAAAATAATTGAATAATTTGTTTATGCAAAGTTGCGGAAAAAATGTACCTTCTGTACATCATCAGTATATTTAACATCATATGTCATTCGTCTTAGACTAAAAACCGTAAAGAAACACGTGCATGGCTGCATGTAATATTCATATACATGAAATTTCCTTGTCCAGTTGAATACACATAATGAGGATATTAATTTACTTATTTGTAACTATATTGTAACACTCTTTAAACTTTTATTATTGAAGCCTAATATGGCGTCGGAGATTAATTTCGTGCAATATTAGGGAGCCTCTTATAAACAAATCAAACTCAAATACTTTTCAGCGTTGGTATTTTCAACATGAGAGTTGAACAAGGATTCAATATTAATACTCGTGTAATAACCATTATTTTAAATTTGAACGGTTATTAAAAATAAGCGCTCGTATCGTTATGTTTTCATTATCGTCATGTAGCAATAAAGTATTTCAAATACAGCAATTAACGAGCCAGATAGCTGAGAAGTTTATAGAAATAGCACTAGATTTCCGTAGTCATTCCATGAATTATCAAACTATTTATGCATATTTATTAAATGTGTATGTCAAACCCACACCCACTCCTATGAGAAATGATTACAATACTCCGTCAACTAGACCTACTATTATGATTCTACTTCTGTATTTTTTTAAGTCAAATATTCCAAAAGATATCTTCAGAAATTATATTAAATTATCCCAAGTACTCGTAAGCTCAGTCATCCAGTAATTTCTATCTGCATTATTTTCGCGTAGATAAGGACTTATATTTGAAGCTTTAGCAGGAAGTTAACTTGTGGGTATATTCACGTGGACACAGAAATTAAGCAAAGAGAGAAGAAAGGGAAGATATTTTTTTAACTCCAAGTTTGTTAAATGTGTTTCAAAAAAGAACACAGTTACTGTTTAATTATATATGACAAGACGCCAAATTATTTATAATTTTTCTTTCACTGTTCCCAAAACTGCTTTCAGAGCAATTTGAGAAAAGGAAATCCTCCTAGCAGAGCAAATTTGGTAACTATCACTGTGCATTCCAATTATGAAGTGGCTTAAACTTTATGCAAACGTGTGCCCTGAGTTTACTTCAAAGTTTACAACTAGCAAAATGTGAAAATGAAAGACTACGGAAATTGTTACGATGCTACTAAAGTCGAATCCAATATGTGAGGCTGAGAAGTGCAGAATACACTCGCTAGCTTCCAAGGACCCATTTTTATTTTGTTGAATTTTACCGTAATTTTATTTTAAATTACTCTACCAATTTAAAAGGTAAACCGGTTTTTAGACAGGTATATCCTAATACAGCGTTGTTAACCATTAGTTTGGTATTTAAATTTATTGCAACATGTCGCAAGCTTGTTCCTGAAGAATATAAAATAAATAGTTTCTTGTATCTAAGCTAGTGAATGTTTTCTTCTAATACACATATGTTATATACACTATTTTTATTTTATACCTTTAAGTTTCTACTTACGATGGCTCGATTAGAGGACGATCAAAAATATGTTCCCAGTTTTTTATCTGGGGGGATTGTGTGAAAGGGGTATACCTTTAACAAGTCACTAAATGCTTTTATTGTTAAAATTGTTGACACAATTGTTAAAATTCTGAAATTTCTTAATTATAATAATATATTTTTACATTATTTCTCTAGTTTCTGTACACAAAAATTTACAGGAAATAAAATTGCGTAGTTCATTGAATAGGTTCAGTAGGATATACTTAATACAATTTAATTTTTTATCACCCCTTTTAAACATGAAATACGTTTTTTTAGAACTATTTTTAAAAATATTCAGCAATTATTTTTTTACATTTTGATTTATAATTGCGTAGTGTTTAACAAAAATAGTTAATGAGCCCTTTTAAGTAAAGTTATTAGAGTTAGTGGAAAATATTTAGTCAGGTAAAAATCTGCACCATTTTCCAATCTCTTAAAAAATACATACCAAATATACGATCAATATAAATTAAGGAAAAAGCAAATGTTTCCGAAAATGAAGAATAAAAAATAATAAATAATCTTTCATGTTAGTAGTGCAGGTGATTTTGGAAGATTTAGAATTTTTTCGTCACTACTAAATTACCAAGTGACAAACTTTAGTGTATAATTACTTCCCGGTATTTCCTAATTTTGCTGTTATATAAAGAATATTTCGTTTCAGCATCTTATTTATTATGAAATTTTTTGTAATTTTTCTTCCTCATATAATTTACTGTAGCACTGTGCTTTATTCCACAGGTGTTACGATTATGGCGTTTTGACATTTTTTATATATTTATTAAATAAACAAAGTCTAGTTTATTTCATTGTCGAACAACTCAGTCGATAAAATCACAGAGTCGGGAATTATACCCAGGATGAGAGTAAAACACATTAAAATTATAGACGGGTATATGCAATATATTCTGATAATTAACTAGTATAATTCCATATAACCAGGAACTTTATTAAAATGAATTGACTATACTATTATTGTATTACTGCACAAACGTGAACTCATTAATTAAATCATTATGGTCATGATCGTTGTAAAACTTGTATAAACAATGTCATGTGTTGATTAAGAAAATGATATTTATAAATTATATATAATCTGAAAGTCTATATGATTTACGGTATCTTCTTGTGTACAAAAACCAAAATATTGAGAGAATAGGAAATGTGTTATCATATGTTAGGAATATTTATTACACAAGTGTACATTAAAAGATTTAATAGTCTTTTCTATCCAAACTAATAAGCTTAAATATATAATGACGATCGCATCAACTCAGTGGCGACGAACAAAACCCTCTCTTGTTCAAATTCAAACAAAGTGATTTCTCACGACAATACTTTCGATCTTAAGTCAGGGCAAAACGTTTTTACTTCCTTATCCTCGTCTTATTTTCCATTACTCAAGAGATGATCCGTTACTACGCAGGATCCCGCTCACTATCAACTCTTCAAATTTCTATCGTGAAAGCGACGTGTTCTTTCCCCTCGATATGAAATTGATAAATTTGTCGGAAATAACCGAAAGCTAGTCTAGAAAATGCAATTCCACTGCGCCCTTTGCGAGATCATAAGATGTTTAATGGTGAATATATTTTTCTAGACAATATTTTATTTTTCATTTTGGATAACACAGTAAGAAAACAACTCATTTATACTCTTAAACAAAACACTTGTAAACCATTTATAATTTTTATTCAAATTCTAAAGAACTCGTCAAAAGGTTTATATTTGGTCTTCTAAACATATATTTTCTGACTGAATAAGTATCGTCTCGAATATGCAATGAGGATATTAAAAGCATAGTTTTGATCATCTTAACATACGAGAAAACAGTGATAAAGCTGGTTATAAAGCTCAACTTTTATACTATTGTGACTTGGGTAATATTTAGGAGGTATCTTAGCTTAAATGTAAATGTAATAACACTCTAATGAGATGACTCTTGTGTCAGCTCATCCGTCTGTCTGCCCGATTTTCACAGCAATCTTCATCAAAAACTTTTACTAACAAAATTTAATTTAATTTTAATAAATTATGACAAATATTAATTCGGGAGCATTATAGGAGGCAAATGAAATATGTACTTGCATTGTTTTTGATATCTCATTTTCTGTAGAATCAATTAAAAATATCTTTTAAAAATTTTATGTAAAATAATTATAAAGATGTCGTTAAAATATTCACGATTTAAAATATGTTCCCCCATTTCTATCTCCGAAATAACTGAAGTCAAAATAAGAGAAAAAAGCATAACTAGAAATCTACCTGGAATTTATTGGAAAAAGGAATGGACTATTTTAAACCTCACAAGTTTCTAATTCTTTTTATCTCTGAAAACTTTAGTATTTACCAGCCAATATCTTTGCATGATAAAAAATTATATTAGTGCTACCTGTTAACTAGTTACATATGCCAAAATATTTACATACCTATATGTATATAAGGAATCCTCGTAGTGCTATTCTTACATTCGTTTAAGAAGTTTATTTCTCAGAATTTTGGATTGTCATTGTTCAGTTCAGAATTTAAAGTTCAGAATTTTGTTGATTTACTGTGGGCACTTTTAAGTAATTTGAAAAATTATTAAAATGTACCAAAATATTGAAACGTATTAATGATATCTATTAAAGTCTCTCTTAGTGCGCCAAACTAGAGTGGTAAAAACGGAATATTACAGAATCACATGAGTGTCCGGCCGTTCGTTTCTGTGTCGCAGACATTTTTCACAAAGACTGTGTGAATAGTGGCGTAATTATAGAAGAGCAGTATGAAACATTTCAATTTTACTTTAAAATCTGAACGATGCAGCATATTTAACTTAAAAACAGTTTAAATATTTCTAAATGAAAAGTGGTCTTTCCGTTCTCCTATTTCTATGATGAGATTTCAAATGAATGGTCTCTCCAAAATATAAAAAAAATTATATTCATTAAAAACAATCAAATTTAAAAAAAGATAAAATTTTTTATCCGTTCATCAAAGTTGTTTTTCTAAGAAACGGCTTGAAATATCAAGTTCAAATTAATATCTTATAGTCAAGTTTATAATAATAAACGCGCCTATGAAAGATGTCATAGGCAATCAAATAATGCTCTGAAAAATTTAAATTTTGTAAATGGTTTTACATACTTCATATAATGAAATGTTTATAAACGACTAAATGTGTACGGAACCCTCGTAGTGCCAGTTCTACTCATATTAGACAGTTTTATTTTGTTTAATACATAACAGTGTAAATATACTATATACATTTTGTTACAAATCTGTCCACTTTGTATGGTAAACAAGAAAATAAAATTTTACGAATTTCTCTTTTGAGTAAACCTCAAGACTGTTTTCTCACCATTGACTACATTAAATTACCTTTAAAACCTGATCGATTGTAAAGCAAGGTTCAGCACTATTGGTAACCTGGAACAACTGACATAGAGAATCGTTTGATACTTACATTCAAAAGGAAAACCAAAATAAGGAATAAATTATCCTACCGATATTAATCAAAGTTAAAATAAAAAAGGGCTGGGAAAAAGATTGATTATCACGTGAGTAATCTGGCTAAAATATTAATTAAAGATTACAAATACAATTAGATCGAAATCTATACGAGCGAATTGGGTCATGACTACTGGAAAGCAACTCACAATGTGGAAAGCAACTCATAGATTCAAAAGACAATTTCTTGAAATGCCGCCTTTCAAGAATGCACATCGTTAATGAATAAGAAGGAATGAAGAAAAAGCTGGAGCCTGCTTCACTGCTGGTATCTGTATTCTAAACCCATAATATTCAAACTAGTATTGATTCAACTTTAGTGTATCAATAAGTAATATCGATCAAACCAGTAACACTCATAGAAGTAGAACAAGAAATTGACAGAAATCTGAAACCTAAAAAAGTACTTGGTGTTTGTAAAATACCTCGTGGTCTATTTTAAGAATTATCGCTCAAAGCCATTTTAAAGCTAATATGCTTATATGACGCTTGTTTTTAGTTAAAGCATGTTCCAAAATGCCTCCAAACAACGTAGATAATCATATTAAAAAGCCTGTAAAATTAGTGGTATAGATAACATCGTATGGACTAAAATCGCTGTCATTCAAATTGCTTGAGAAATTGTTGCTGAAACGACTTAAGCCACTCAGGAAAATCTCGGATATTCAGTTTTAATTTAGCGATAAACATTAAATCATCGGTCTAGTTCATAGAGTAATAACCGTAGAAGAAAAGTCATTCGGGAAAAGAAAATATTGTCCTGCAGTGTTCCTGGACGTATCGGCGGACGGACAAATAAAGTAATCGAATTTTGGTTGTCATTTCAAGTATCATGAGGAAAACGAATTAAAAAATAATATTTTAAAGATAACAAAGATATTTTTTATGACTTCTAGTATTCCTTTTCATGCATGTCCTTTATCTGACTGTCGATATGATGATCCCTTATGTTGGTGTTATTTTCTCGCAAGCTCAGTGTGATGTATTTATTTTATATGGTCACCTGCAGAATTATTTTCTTGAATACTGATACACCTGCGGGTTAACACTACGTTTGAAAAATTCATCTCTGGATAAGGACTCCACCTATTGCAGCGACAATGTCCCGACAGTCATTCTAAAGTCAGATTTCAAAACGATTACACTAGCCTACCTTTAAATTAGGAATTATTTTTTACGTCTCTCTTCAATATTTGAATTTAATTAAAATTATATTTTTCAAAAAGAATAAAATGTGTTTCCAGTACTTCGTTTTTGAACGTTTTAGTTTAATATTTAGTAACAATTTTAATTTAAAATTCAATTTTTTAGAGGACTTTGTACAATATATTTGTTCCTGGTCTACTTATCAGTCGTTTTTAACCGACTATTTCATAATACAAATAAGGGATTTCTAATTAAACCAAGGTAAATTTGAAACATAAATGAAAAAAATGTGCATACTTCTGCACCATAAGTGAGAACTAAAACGTGTAAAATATTTTTACGTACTTGACAATTTTTTCCTTTTTATGAAGAGATAGTAGAAATCTCGTAATTATTTTTAAAGACCTGTCAAATGACATAGTTTTCGATAAGAAAAGCAACATTTTTTTTTCAATTCTGTTTTATTATTGCAAGTTTACCAAAATGTACCTTTGTTTCTAGAAATCTAGCCTATGATACTCTTACGTTATATACACACGAATTGATACCTCACTTATTAAACTGGATTAAACAGTTTTTGAGCCACGATCAAACATCTATACAGAGATACATACGTGGACTGTTAAAATCATTACCTTTCCTTTGCTTCGCCATAGTCGGATATGAATGACCCTTATATCACACGAAACAAATTTTAAATTGAAACTTAAATATTTTAATATATTTTTATTTAAACCAACATCATAAAGTCATAAAACGTTAAAATCCATGACATCATCAGTATTTATTGTTTCTTTTTAAATTGAGTTTATTTTCTTTTTTTAGTTCGGAAAAAAATTAATTTATTATGTATAATAACTTTTATATCGTTAGTAAAACAAATTGTGCTGTTCACTAACAAAAATGTGATAATATTTAAATTTTTCCGTTTATTTAATTAATCATTGTATAATACGACACTATCTATCTTTATTAAACTTATTATTTTGTCAAATATATTTCAT
The DNA here is from genome assembly GCA_039881145.1 of Druceiella hillmani. Lineage (NCBI taxonomy): Eukaryota > Metazoa > Arthropoda > Insecta > Lepidoptera > Hepialidae > Druceiella > Druceiella hillmani. The sequence goes on along the minus strand of JAYKKI010000124.1, from coordinate 4,443,596 downwards.
TTATAACTGTTGTTTAGTTTTGTTCAAGCTAACATATTGTCAAAATAAATTTTTAATTAAACTAAATAGTGTCGTTTTGCCGAGACGTTATCACTTTTCTTATATACGTTATCACTTTACCTTTAACACCACTGATAAAACGGCCCTAAAAATAACGTTTACCCAAAACTACGAGCTTGGCACACAAGCCTTATTGCAATTTTAATTATTTTTACAATAAGGTGCCCTTCAACGTTTATTAAATTACAAGTTTATATTTGAACAATAATCTACGATTCAAAATCGGTTCATTTCAGCTTGAATAATATTTACTCAACAATATGCGACTCATAAATTGATCAAGAAATTGAGTTGCAAATGGCATCTTCTCTAAGATCTCTCCTTGTATACATCCATTGATTTGCATAATCAGTGCCTTGTCTCATTTACATGTTTTGTTTGTAAGTAAATTGCAAGGAACTTATAAGGTTAAAATACAATAAGCGTGGGAATATACATCTGGTCTTTTGGTGGTTTGGTAATGAAATTGGGCATGATTCAATTTTTTTTAAATATGACCGTTTCAGAAACTAGTTGTTAACCGGCTTTTTAAGAAACTTATTTACGCATATTTCAATAATTTAAAGATCTGAAATCGTTAAGGCTTACTAAATATATTTTAGTGGGTATACTTTAATTTGGACGCGTCATTTGAAAAATCTAAAGATTATGTAATCCATCTCATGGTCATCAGCAACTGTTGTTTTATTGTAAATTTTTACTAATTTAAAATTATTTTGGCGAATTTTTCACGGGAGTCAAGGTCAACATTGCAAAGCCAAAGATGAACTGTATGAAATCTATAGATAAATTTAATTTTACAGCATATATTTATCCCCAAGTAAATTATCATATATGAAAATTAAATTAGTGTTTACATCAATACAAATTACTTTACTTTCTTTACAACAATTTACTAATCTTGGATGAGTAGCTTAGTCTTAATAAGGTCTGCCGAAGTATACTGTAAGTATAACCTAAACAAAAATATTTCTTTTGTGGGTTTTCACTTTTATTTCAATGCTCTGCTACTTCTCCAAAAGAAGTAGTCACGAATTTAAATACATTACATTTTCATTCTAAATTATTGTGATAAAATTTAAATACTCACAATTAAATGAAACTACGTGATGTAGTATTATTTCTACTTTCTTTAGCAAAGATCTTTGCTAATCGCTCACCTGAAGATGTTGTAATACAACGAAACCTAGGTCGTGGTAAAGAACTTAAAGAAAAAAGTAGAAATAATGCTACATCACGTAGTTTCATTTAATTGTGAATAATGAATTTCTACAAAATTAACGCCAAATATATTCAAAATTTAAATGATTTACATTTTCCTTGTAATTTATACCCCTATAACTTATAATGATTTTAAAAATATAGAATTAGAACGTTCTAGCCTTTTGATAGGATCTAGATAATCTATTATAATATGTGTTATGTTTTACTGTTAAAATAAATGTATTTTTATGTCGAGGGTTTGAGCTCATTAAAAATACCGACGACCAAAATGGATGTAAGTAATAACACTTCTATGATTATATATTTTTTTTACATCTAATAAGTATATATTTGTAAGATGAAGTTTAATTTGATAAAATGCAGATACAAATAATTATTAAAAACATTGTAATCTTTTGCTTCTAACTTTTTATAATAAAGCAATGAAAGTTGTATTGCACAATTTTGAAGGTAAAATTAACGTCGAAATGGTTTACTTGACTGTTGCAATATGATAAATGGCTGATTGATGCGATTGAATACAGGCGCGTACTTGTACTTGAAATGAAACGACAAACGACGTAATAGGCAAAACTAGTACAATGCTTGACAAATAGATACGATAACAATTTGCCAGGCGGCTTGCCGAAAATGGATCAATCTGGAAACGAGTCGGTGAAGGCAACAAAAGCGTGGCTTCTGTGGCGAGATCCTGCCATGGTCATTTGTTACTGTCTCCTAATTTATCATTTCATTCGAGTTCTCAACCGATTGTGCGAGTATTTTGTGACGGCATCGTTCAATGGTGTTTAGTAATATGAAATTAAACTTACTTTTAAATTATAGACGTAATTGTAAATGTCATAAATTGCCAATATTGTTAAGGTGGCCCTATTTTAATTTTTTTTCGTGTAACGGCAACCCATTTTCCGTTAGGCAAAAATTCTAAAATCATACCTTTAATTATTACGTGCTGATAAATAAAGAAGTAAATTTATATGTTTTCGTATAGTTCCTAATAACAGGAGATATTAACTAAATTTCAACGAACCTTTATAGTTTTATTTTGCTCTATTAAGCTATATTAAAGAAAGATGAAATTGGGATCGTTAATTATAATTCATCTCAAAAGAAGAGAGCATCTATCCAAACGCACAATATAAATTCATGATTGTTACTTTGTAACTCCATAATTCGTAAACATTTTTTACACTAAATTTTGTGTATAAATGGATTATAGCCTGAATTGACATATCCTTTTCTTTCAAAATTTGCACTTTCTGAAAGATAGCATTATCGTTTTTACAATGTTTATTAGGTTCTCTCTTCTGCTGGATTACGTAGTGTTATCTGGAAAGAAAGCCGGTAAATTTATACTTTAGTATTTATTTACTTACGCCGTGTACCCAGTCTCAAATTGGGTTGTGTTTCTCGCAGGAAATTATTCAACATTTTCTTGTGTTCAAAACTCGATTACGGTCGTACTAATAAATGTGTACGAATTTAAAAAAAAAACAACAGAAATGCCTGAATACACGTAGGCAAAATTAATATAATCTCTTAAAACATTTTTTAAAAATTATTTGAATTCTAATATTTTTTTGCCCCTAAACCACGATATTATTTTTGTACTTCTATGGCTTGCTTGTTTTTCCTTCTTCATTTGGTCTAATATCACGTGGAAACCGTTACAGTTATTTCAATAACATATATAACGCCAAATGAATGTAGGTCGTATGCAATAAATAAGGAATGGCATTGAAATGGAAAAAAAATAGGAGAATAAAATATATTAAAGAAATTATCTTTTTAGTTTGTAAGTAACTAACCACTATTCATCGTACAGTGGACGTTTTGAATTTTAATACTAACCTAACTGTTTTTCAAAATCTTGTGTTCTCAAAACGTAACTGCATTAGTGATTATTAATTTGACTTTGTGCGGAACAGTTGGGTAACATATTGCAGAAATAACTATATTAATACGAGATAATTTCAGAATATATTAATGAACTTATGTTTTATCTGAAATATAAACATGTACCAATAAGATATGCAGGGAGTTTGATGTTTTCGGAAAGAAACATTTAATTGAAAATTATTCTAGGTATGCAAATGTACGAGAAGCATAAGTTTATAATAATGTGGAAATGCTTTTTTAAGTACATTAAATTTATAATTTTTTTTAAATATTTTGCTGGATGTTAATTTAAATCTCTCTCTGAAGTACCTACGTACAGAATTCCATACATTCCAAACTAAATTTGAATAAGTTGCGAAGCTGCGGCGGACACACGAAGGAATCGGCATGACAAATTTATAACGGATCTTTGTTAAAAAATCCTGAAATTGTTAAAAAGAGAATTAAATAAGTTTCAAGATATTTATCAGCTTTCATTCGTGATATTATAATTTAATGGTGGTAAAGAAGAATTTTTGAATGGGTTTTCAATTTGGACATGGGACCATAAAAATCTATTTCAAAATTATTATCCCATTTATCTTTAAGACGTCGAGCTTTTTGGAATCGAATGGGTAGCAATGAGCGGTTACTCATAACGGTACCGATCAGGTACTTAATGTGTCATGATCGTCAACTTAATTCTTCCGAAATCGACCTTGTGGACCAAACAGTTTAATAAAATTTCAATATTTTGTTACAAGTCTAGTTCCATTGTATTATTAATAAATTATAAAATTAAATATAGTGCAGAAAAGAACCAACTCTTGTTTTTAACGATTAAATTGAGACGAGATGAAGTTTTCATACGAAACAATGTCAATAAATGTAAATTTATTCACTCAACAAAAACGCCCGCCTTTTAAATAGGTATCGTATTTTATCTACTGGCTACATACAATAAAAAGGATATGAGCAATAATTTAAGCTATCTTGTCATTTATGCTTTCAGAGGACGTGATGTTATTGCCTAATTTCATACCACAATATCCGAAGTACGCTCAGATAAGCGCTCCATTGTTGAAGTTTAATTAAATGTTTTTTTCATGAGATACGATTTTTTCTCCTTTATCTTTAAGAATTGGATCAATTGGATGGAATTAAGCTATACACTTTACATACAATATAATTTCGTTGTGTACTTTATGGCAAGCATTTTCAATATGAATGTTCATTTTACGACATGTCTTTCTTTTGTAATATATACTTTTTCCGGTTGAAGAGTTTCATTTCAAGTAAATATTTTTTCCGACTGAACATTTTATGCGGATAGGGTCCGAATTAGATTACTTTCTTTATTTTTATATTGTTTTAATACGAAGCGATGGATATAAAAGCTTACGATTGCCCATTTTTTTTTAATGAAATAATTTTGTTTACCTTTGATAATACATAAGTAATTTTTATTATTTTCAGTGGTTTTCATATCTCAATTCTCAATCAAACAAATCATTTTGATTGGAAGGAGTAGACTATTTCTTCTATCTTATTTTCTGTTCGGGATATGAACACATGTGGCAGCATTTATTAAGACAGCTGCTGCTTTGTATGTATACGCATTTTACGAAGCTAAAGTTGTATGCTGAAATGAAATCTAGTAGTTTCTTGATATTTCAACCTTCAGGATTATACTAATGTAAACTCATTCATAATAAATGCTTATATAAAAGATTCTGATTGTGGAAAAAATAGTTTCCGTTATGTGAAAAATTTAAGTACGAAGTGCAACTTTGTTAAAAATAATTTATGTAATAAAAAATTTAAATGTAAATGTGAAAAGAAAAGTATTTAAGTGAAACTTTTTTATTGTGAATAAATTATACGTTTAAATTTTGTGCAAAATACTCTGTAAAATATTTTACTCGCATCCTCATAATATTATATACAATTGTTTTCACCGATCATTTTTGTGCAATTTATTACTGATGAGTTAGAATTCATTAAAATTTGGCAAATAGACGTATGAATATAACATGTTAAGAAATTATTAAAAAAATGTATTTTGTCTAAATTGTGCAAACGTAATGAAATAGTCACATTTTATGTTATAGACAATTTAAAAATTAGCAATAAATGTAAATGTCGCTCTAGTTCAATGTAAGCAGTATATATTGCATATAACGTATTAGGATTAGACAACCCAAAAATAAGTAATATATACGTATACAAACTTATTGCTGAAGAAGAAATTTCTTCCAATTAGGGACATTCAAATCAATCATGTTTCGAATACCTTGGTCAGTTTGAGAATTATTCCAATATACATGATTTAGTTCGAATAAACAATTCGTAAGAAAGAAAAAATGGACAAAAAAAATGACTAAGCATGAATTATAACTTTTCTCTCTTATTTACATAGACCAGTTTAAAATAAGTGTAGGGAAAATAAAAAAATGATTACATTGAACGCTGTGAAATAAATCAATGATGGGGACTAAATTATAACAGTACTCAAATTTTCCATGAAATACCAACAATATTATAGAACAAATCTCATAACATGAATAATTGTGAAATATACAAATCTGACATACATAAAGATTTATGAAATATACTCTGGAAGTATTTAGGCACCAATAAATATTTAAGGTTATGTATATCATTACCTATTCAAAAACATTAATATTGTAATAATTATTTATTCTTATAATACCTATTCAAAAACATAATTTATAACCACTTCACAAACACAAATTTTTCTTAACCTAAGGTGGTAAGGCGGTGGTCTAGGCGTAAAAACAAGATGAATATTTTTAAAATTATGACACCTAGACTCATCACTACAGTTTATATAAATGCTTTGTATAGGTTTCAAAAAAACGATATTGTTTTCATAAATTTAGGTTACATAGTTTTGGAGTTAAGGGGGACGAGAACATATTTTGCTGCATACATTTTAGTATTTCTCTATTTGAGACCCTAGTATTGAACTACCCTTTCAAATGATTCGCCACAGTGTATGTGAGGATAAAAATTTAGAGTACCTAATTCACCTCGTCTTCAAATTTCCATAAGAATATTTTTGAGTATTAGCTATGTGCTCTATATCTATTGAGATATGTGTGGATTAATACGTTCCATTACTACAACTTACCTAAAATTTCTACGTCAGGTTGTTAGACAATTTTTGGGTATTGACTATGTGCTATGTATCTATTGATATATGTGCGGGTTAATATGTTTTATTACTACACCAAATCTAAAGTTTCCACGTCAAACTGTTTCTGGGATAAATGCCTGTGATAAACAGACAAACGGATATATTAGTAATTTTGAGGGTCCCATTTTTATCTAAAAACTGCAAAATGTCTTCAAATAAGTATCACGGCTAACATTGACTATTCCCAAAAATGAAAAGTCCTAATTATTGCTATCTTAAGAGAAGAGAAAATGTTCAATTTGCGGATACTTAAACACCATTACAATAATACTGAGCTAACATTCCTAACGGAGAGAAAAACGCTGATAAACTTTTGTAATTAAGACTGCTCACAAAATGCTCATCATATACTTTTTAATGACTGAGGAAGAATGCAGGCGTACACTTGAGAGCGACATCATTAAAAGCAGGACAAAATATTCCAAATGTTTATTTACTTATGACTGACCCTAAAATAAATGGTTTCTCCTTATTTTCTTAAAGATATTTGATTATTTTTTTACTGTATTTTATAAAAAAGTACTAACTTTCATGCTTTAAAAAGTGAATACACCAAATGTACCTAATATATTTTTATTAAATAATTAGTAAGTAAGGAAAAGTGGGTAAATTTTTCATAATTAAGCGCATTGTAAAAATATCTGCCTTATTTAAATGTTCTTTCTTGCGCTGAGAATGAACACTTTACTTCGACAATATCGCTGGGTGCACATATGAGAATGCACATATGAGATTTCGTATAGCACCAATTTAGCAAATTACTCAAAAAATTCACTTTTAACAGTAATACCAAAAAAAATTTACTTAGCTTTCATGATGAACTATATTTTTAGTCACTTTTTCTGAATTATTTATTTGGCTTAAAATATAATTTTGTTAACCGTTTATTATTCATCGACTGTTGCGTTCCATAAGCGAATTTAAAATTCAGCAATTCATCCAATGGCAGTTAACTTATGTGGCTTGAGTAAAAGTTGAACTAGAATTGACGAATTCTCTGGAGGTAGTTTCCATCACCGGTTCAAAATTTAATTTTCGCTCTAAAGATTGAGCAGATTTCAAAGACGGGAAAAGTTAGTTACGAGTATGATAAAAATGATCGGTGACGAAGATACGGTGTTAAGACAGTGTGTGGAAGTGGTAAAGTAATTATAAAGAAACAACTTTACCAATTTAAATTAATGGACAAAAAAGTCGCTGAATACAAGAAGATTTATGTTTTTATATTGTTATTAATGGATAATTTCAAATAAAATTTAATGAGACAGAGAGAAATTTTATCGATTGCCTAGTAATTTACAAAAATAAATAAATTATTTATTTCTTATTCTGTATTTTTAATAAGTACTGTAAATATTCAATATGTTAAGTTTAAAACTTATACAAAGAAAGTAATGAGAGATATATTAAATTTGAGAAGAAACTGGTGATATTCGAATAAATTCCTTTTAATAACTATTCATCTTCAAATAATTTAAGTAGAATACATGGCGGAATATCTTTTTATTTTGTGAATAAAACGAAATAACTAATTTAAAGAAAATTAGGCCAATATTGTGGCATAAGTACCAGAAGGTTTTCAATAAGTAATATATTAAATCATTAACCTTTGGAATTATAATATTTGTTGATTATGGATTCACTTTTGTCCTAAAATCACTTATAAGTTATTATATAAGCAAAATAAATTAATAAAACTTTTCCTTATATTAGGATTACCCTAAATATGAGCAGAATATAATACAGATTATCAGCGTTGTGCTTAGCCTAGTCTTCGCATTATTTTTCTTCTAGTAAGTTGTTTTCAAGTAAGTCTCTGAATACAAGCCAGTCGAAGCAGTAAATAATATATATACTAGTATATGTAAAATCGATGGTTGTTGTATAAGTTACCATAATCTATGGTCATAAACTTGTAAAATAAAATTAGGAGACCTAAACATCCTTAATTGATCATTCGTGGTTAGTTGGTAATATAACGTTTTTTTATTAAAAAAAGTAAAACTGTTTTATAACTTTCCTAATAATTATTGCACATTTTCATATCAATGTTATAAATTCAAGCTGAGGATTCTCTCCGAATAAACAAAAATTATGCGTTTTTATGCTATTGAGAAGATTGAAAAATAATAACGTACATATACATTTCAATATTTCCTAAGGAAACTCTTGTCAGTTTATATGTTTCTTTTCATCAATTACCCTCTTCGTATGACTATCGCATAAAAATTACTGAATCTATTTGAAATAAACTTTTACTGAGATAATGCTTGTGGTTTGTGGTAAGATCTAAAGAACAGTTTTAATCAAATGTCCCTCAGAATCGTGGAATTAGATTATTAGCATTCAGGTTGTGAGGCTAAGCGTAGGCTGAGGTAACACTGATGAACAGAATTAGCTCAGACTTCCGAATTGTTCGATCTAAAGTTCAAGCAATATAAATGGATGCTTTTCGGACTCAAATGTTATTCAAATGAAAATTTAAGTTATTTTTGGGTTGGTTTAAAAGACGTGACACCGCACCTGATGACCATTTCTACCACGTAGATGAATAATTTTTAAGAAATTATTTTCAAAAATTAAAGTTAGCCAGTAACACTTAAAATATTTTCAAGATCTAAAGGGAGTACGATTAATAGGGTGAGGATGGCTAAGAGACTCATCCTTTCCATCCCTTATGTTAGAAAACCGGGTATTTAAATGAAATTTGTATTTAAATATTATTAAGCTAGGTTAGGTTAGGTTCAATTAGGTTGAAGTAAATTGGGCTAGCTTCGTTTAGGTTGGGTTATGTTGAGTTAGTTTGGGTTTTTTGTATCGGATTATAATGCGTTATGTCGAGTTAGGTTAAATTAGATTGGAATTAATTGTGTTGGGTTACGGTGGGTAGGTAAGGTTAGGATGGGTTAGCTTGAGTAGAGTTATCTTGACTTAGGATAGATTGAATTAGATTGAGTAAAAACTTATTGATAATTTAAAAATGGCTAAATATAGTAACCAACTGAAATATAAAGAAGTATATAATAATTAGTTATACACTACTAATATTAATGAAATTTATTTATAAATGAGTACATAATTATACACAATTACTACTAAAAATAGTATCTTAACTTTAAAAATATTTAACAATTACCATTTATTACATCTCATAAATTATTTTATTCATTAAAAAAAATTAATAACCTTACATATTTAAAAAATATAACGATTGATTTGATACGTTATGTTCTGTGTACTGCAGATTTTACTAACACCTGTCCCCCACTCTATACATAAGCTTACATAGTAATTATATTTTATTATAATATGTCATTAAATAATAATTATTAAATTAATTGTGCGTGCCTCATAAAGAGTCCCAGTACGTTTTTCTCAGAAACCGCTTGACTTTTGACCTGAAACCTTTTAACTTGAAATTTTCCATAGTAATAAAGCAAATTAATGTCTCAATACTCAATACTCAACTTAAAATACTCGTGTAAAAATGGTATGAAGCTAGTTAAATGATCGAATAAAAATTTCAAAATTCAATATATTGCGTGATGAATCGTTTGAACGGGCTATAAGGGCTAGAAAAGCTTTAAAACTATTTTTTCATAATTTTATATAGTATTTCTATAGTCATACCAAAACCGTGCCGTATTCTTCTTCTCATCTTATTTCCTAAACTACTGAATCTTATTATTATTTGGAAAAACATGGTTTTGCGTATGTCGTGAATAAACTGTGATGAGGGTTCTACATGTCGTAATTTTTCAGATATTTAAGGAAATATATTAGTATATTGGTATGCCCATTAAATTTATTAGCTTTTAATGATAAAGTTACTTATCGGAGCAGGTTTCTTTATAACGTGTCCCACATTGAAACGCTTTATATCTGTTAACTTAACTTTTAATAAATCATATTTTTGAAACGTTCTTAATCTGCTTTATATACATGAACTAGCTTCAAGTATATACTTTTTATAATATGATGATGAAATTTTAAGAAAACATTTTATAAATTTAATTAATGACTATCTTGGATTTAATAAATTTCAAACTATCTCATAACATTTGTTGCGTATAATGATTTAATGACAGAAATAATTTATTATTCCTTAGATCGCAAATTTGGAATTGCGAGCGAGTGCAATAATCGATATCCCTCAGGCTGCAAATTGAGAATTACACCGCGCGGTTGCAATGCAGCAATTTTCGAGAAATATTAAATTCGTTGCTAAAATATTAGAATCTTTCATTAAAATCTAGAATTGTAATGACTTTAAGGTGAATTTAAATACACTTTTAGTAACGTTATATCTTTCATGATTTTGACTTCAGCCATTTCAGAAACTAAGGAGACTGACGAAACATATGGCGAAACATTTTAACAACAATATCTCTGGAACTATCTTACATAAAATTAAAAAATAGTGTTTCTGGTAGCCTGATCTGGAATTATAAAATAATTCATTTACTTCATTCGCTGCGTCATAAATTTTCATATAAATATTTTTCATCGTGAAATGTTATAAAATCTTATATTCAAGTTAATATGCCTATCGCTACGCCAAATTGTAAGTTACTACGTCAAATGGTTCTGATTTCTATACAAATTGTGGTCTGGATCTGATAGTGGAGTTGAAAAATAATGACAAGAGCTTTTCAAGTATGAGGAATAGATTAATCGTGGTTATGATCGTATGAGTTACCTTAATAATTTCTTTGATATAGTAATGATAGAGTAAAAGTACCGAATTTGAGTTCATTTGACTTATCCTTTGATAACGAGTGGTGTACAGTGTCTGATACGGAGCTAAAAGGTGCTAACAAGAACACCTCAGTGGCGAGGAGTAAAATCATATAGTTTGAACTTGTTGACTTGTCTTGACATGAGAAAAACAATAGGAAGGTAAGTATGAACACGTATATATCTATGCATACTTACGTGAAAAAAGGCATGAAGCAAGTAGGAAGGTTGGTAAGTGGGTACAGGTTTATAAAAAGGGGTGAAATTATTAGGATGCTAGCAGGTAGGTAGGTAAGTATGTACAGGTATATAAAATGGCATGAGGCAACTACGATACTGGTAGGTAAATAGTATGTATACAAATACAGAAAGTGCCGATATCGTTAAATAAATTATTTCATTCTTAATAAATTAACCATAATATTTTCAAATATTGAATATATTTGGCGTTAATTTTGTAGATATTCATTATTCACAATGAAATGAAACTACGTGATGTAGTATTATTTCTACTTTCTTTAATTTCTTTACCACGACCTAGGTTTCATTGTATTACAACATCTTCAGGTGGGATATTAGCCAAATGGGTGGTCAGGTTGGATATTAGGCTAATATCCCACCTGAAGATATTGTAATACAACGAAACCTAGGTCATAGTAAAGAAATTAAAGAAAGTAGAAATAATACTACATCACGTAGTTTCATTTAATTGTGCATAATATTTTCATTAAGAAATATACTTAAAATATAAAAAAAATAAAAATAGGTATATTTGCTTGGAAATTTTGTTATACAATTTCGCTTCCGAACATAAATATATTTGGAAAATACTGGTATTGATAAAGATTTCTCGGATTCAATGCCAGGTCGAATATGACCTAAGGGTCATATTGTGTGCCTTATGTGTGTATTTATGCGTGCGTGCTTGCGTCTATATCTGCGTACGTGCGTGTTTGTGCGTATATATTCACACATACACATGCATGCATGCATGTGTATGTGTGAATGTACAATTACTTTTTAATTAACCGAAGAGCATATTTCTTGATTAGAAAAACTCGGCGTTTTTACTGTACAGTAAAAGCCTTGTATTAAAGCATGATAATATATATTGCAAGTATCTCGAAATACCAAAATCTACATGATTAACCCGCTGCCTTAACTGAAACTTTGCTGAATATATTTTATTATCGGAAATACGATACGCAGGCAATTGTCCCAAGGCGGTAATATAAAAATTGAAATTAAAAGAAAGCTTATTAAAGCTTATTAAGCTTATTAAAATTATTGCAAACATTTTACTACTACTCTGGCTTTACAAATAGAATTGTGCCACAGATGAAACCATAAATTTGAGTTGCAATGCAAATAAATGTTAGTAGGTATTTGATGTAGATTTTTTTAGACCAAAGTTTAAAGCGAACATCAACTTGAAGATTATCTTATTATCAGTAAATGATATAAAACATTACTTAAATCGCTGTAATATATTAAATGATAATTATAAATATTATTACATTACGTAGTTTCTACTTAGCAGTACTTTTTCTACACATGGCCTAATAATTAGAATATTTCATATAGAGGTTAAAGTTTATTTACTTGTACTAGGAAAATTATTAGTGAAAAAATTTAATAGCTAATACCGAAAAGCGAATAATAAAAATAGCCCATAAAGAGTGCTGCTTGCGAATAACGTTCACAGAGGCGAGGTAAGTTGACCAAATAATATTCGCACTAGGATTGATGAATAATTCGGTACTCGTGGTCGTAGCTTATTTCAAAGCAAAATTGTAAAGGCAAAACGATTATCTAAGGGGAGTTTACAACATGTTGGCATGAAACATTAGCAAATGTTTCGTAATATCATAGGAGGAAAGAATGAAAATATAACATAGTACAATATATTTTTGTTGAAGAAAAAAATACCAAATTTTTTTAGAGCAATAGAGGCAGCAAGGCAAGATATAATAAAACCTGAAGTAAGCGGATGCTGGTAGTTAAATAATGTGTCTATTTTTATAATCTGTGTGCATAATGTGGATTAGAACGTTAAAAGTTATTTATAATTTTATGGAAAAAAACGGCTGTAATTTTAACACATAAAATGTTTTTTCTACTTATTATGACAATACCAACATCGTTGTACTGATTCCGGTATTGATAATTTTGCTTAATATGTGTTTAAGAAAAATAACCAAAATAGTTTTATTATAAAAGAAAGCACCATTATAGTTAGACACATTTCGTGAGTATTGCATATTTTTTTAAATTTCGTTACAATTTTATATCTGAATAATTAAGATCAATCTGAGCGATTCAATTCTAAGTCAACCATGTCTTTATTAAAATGATAAAAAATCTAATTAACTATAAAAAATCTTATCAAATAAAATTATTGCATACGAATTTTACAAATATACAGTACTGTGAAAAGAAACAACAAATAGCGATACTTTCATATTTGCGTGACGTAAAAGTGTTACTACTAATTATAATAAGATGAGTGACTGTTTCTAATTCCATTTTTACTCGTTATGTAAGTACATGCTTAGTAAATACTTTGGAACAGGGAAGTTGAACGTGACAAAATCCACTCACATCTGTGTATGTATCATGCGATATAAAAAGAAATGGCTAGCGCAAACAAGTTACATAAAATGTAAGAAGTATCGTAGAATGAACGTAACTATAATAAAGCTGACTTTGGGTGCGAGCAAAGTCGTAAAATTAGCGTAAAAATGAGGTAAAGTTTATTAATTTTATTTATCATTTTAAAATTTAATTCAGTCAAGATACCAAACAATAAGTTCTTGGCCAAAGCATAAAGAAAGATGTTGTAATTAGGTAGGCGATTAATCTCCTTCACCGGCTGCTGATGACGAAGTGAGCAACAGCTCAATTAACTTTAACATAATTGAAAGCTGTAAACTTAAACGAAGTCGTTCTTTAAATATTGTTTCCCTGGTTATTTTTAGTTTGATTGCTTGTCACTTATCACGAAGATGGAAATGAAGTTCATTAACGTATGTGCCATTTTATATAAATCCCTACTACAGTTTCGTTTATACATCATTTAAAATTCAATTAATTTTGAACTAATTTTCGAATTGTTATCTTTTTTAATGACACATGCAGTCCAACATTTGTTATATTTACATATTATAAAATAGATTGTTTATCTGTCTATATATTTGATTCTCATTCAAGGTATATGTAGCAGATGAAAGTCGACATTGTTTTTTATTACTTTTAGAAGCAATTGGACGCATTGTTTTCGAGCCCAAAATTAGTTGGCAAGTAAATTTGCGGAAAATATCCCATCCCCAATAATTTTACTAAAAGAATAGAATTGTCGACTCGAATACATCCGTAAAATAATGTGGATGTTTGGAAGCTGTTTCTAAATATTTGAGTATTTAATACACGTTCAGAAAATATTCCAATTAAAAATTTTAAATTATTTAATTTAAATAATAATAATAAATAACGTAGAATACATAACTAACTTTGCTCGATCTCTTAATATTATAAAATTTATTTCGAATTTAAAAAAATTGCATGGATGATCAGATTGAATAACTTACTAGAAACTTGAGGCATAAAAGGATCGCGCAATGATATGTAATTAAATGTCTATAAATAAGAGAATAATTTGCAATTGGTGAAATTGAAACAAATCTAAATGAAAGTATTACCTCAGTTATTAATTAATATTTCCAAAACGTTAAATATTGACCAGTTTAAAGTGTGCAGTAATTTACTTCTAGGGCTTTAACAAAGGACTCGACTACAATTAGTTAAGTCCTTCCGATAATAAATAAATCTAATTGTACCTATTATGTCGAACGGCACAATGGTTTCAATAGCTACGCAGTTCTAAGTTAGAGCTTTTGTTGCCTCCCTGTCTTATTAATTAATATTCTTTTATACAGAGCAGAAACTAAGATGATAACCGTAAAGGCTGACGCCTAAAATAGGTCGTGTTTAGTTTTTGGGCAGACTGTAGTAGAATTTAGGCATATTGTTTTCTTTATTGGCTCCCCTAAAGTATTTCTTGTATAATAATCAAGTAAAACCTTGTGTAATCCAGAGCATTATATCTTCTAATTAGGTTTAACGTTCGTACTTAGGTTTATTGTGTACATTTCAATATTAAACACAAAGTTTTAATTAATTTTTTTAACATTTCTTTGATTGAGATACATATTTTAATATTATTTTTGTATCTTATATTGATGTCTGTCTATTATTAAATTTTCTTAAAAATTATTTATGTTAAAAGTATCAAAGGAAAACGAAATTATTACGATTTACAAACGAACACCAGCTATTTTGAGGGATTATTTTATATTTAGAAAATAGAAACATTACGTTTTAAAAATTGAATTTCCAGGACACATAATATTTTTATTAATCTATGTATTTAGAAATATTAATAATTTTATTTTTAATTTGCAGTATTGCCGACCACATTTTTCACAGGCAGAAAGAAATATCACGAACTTCAAAATAGTTAGGTCTATTACTCGTTACTTTTTATTTCGTTCCTTTATTGTATTTCTTTAAATTAGGATACTTGAACCAAATTACAGTTACCCATCTACTCTTTGACGTAGACATTTTAAAAAGACGGGTCTAATAAATTAAAACTTCACGGTCCAATAAATCTTTTCCATTTAATGTACGCCCATGAAAAATAAACCTGTTTTTGTATTTTTTCTTGCAGTCTTTGACCTGTCTTGGATTTTATCTTGCATTACCAACCTTAACATAATGTACCTTTATTTTCGCATTACAAGTCAAAGTTATTGCAAATTTCTTGTCTTTAAATATATCTATCATTTCTTTGTATTGGTTACTTCTTCTTCTGTCCGTTAAAAGTTATTAATTACAGTGCAAAAATATCCTTAACTTATGAATTTCATATTCGAGGATGAAAGAAACCCTTGAGAAGTTTCATATCTCTTTAAGCAAACTGAATGAAAAACCAAACAATTTTGTCCAACATCAACCAGCCGTATAAATAACTATTTATCCTCTGTATGAGGGGTACTAAAGGAGTAATGATTTAAATTATGAGCCTTTCCCAATTTTAATATATCGTAAACCTTTTTGTTGATAAATATTTTAATTATTTCCGTTTATTAAAAGTTCGATTATTTTAAGCATACGCTTAACCTACCTAGATATACGTGTCAGGTAAAAATTGCTTTCCTTTTTTTGAAAAATCGTTTACATAAAAGCTTTTGAAAATATCACAAACGCAGCTTGAAAATGAAAAAGCGTAAATATACTATTTACGCTTTTTCATTTTCAAGCTGCGTTTGTGATATATTGAACCTGAAAATGAGGTACAAAACTATGTTAATTATAATCAATCCAGCGTTTAATTATAACTGGCAAATAAAATTAATTTGGTTAATTTGCATGTATAATATATGGACAACTGTGAATCTTTACTTTAGGCTCATCGACTCTTTTATATAAAATCTTTCGGTCAACCCGAAAGATTTTGGGATATATATATATATATATATATATATATATATATATATATATATATCTTATTAGATTTTGGCATATACGGAAGTTTTAAAAAAATTCTATCAGGGCTGTGCCTGAGATCAAGTTTTTTTCTATTTGTTTATCTGCTTATTAGAATATCACAAAAAACAAATGCATCGATTTACAATGAGTAACTTCATACTTGAAGTTCAGATTAAAATCTAAGCCGCCTATTATTTTTTGTGTACTCCTTTCCACCAGTTTGACTATTTCTTAGAGCAGCAACAAAAAATTACTGGAATACGGTCTATGCTTCCAAATTTAAAGTACATTTTCATGGAATATTGTTTAAGATACTTGGAACATGCGCAAACGAAACCGCGGGCCACAATTAGTTATTCGTATAAAAATTTGAAAACATTGCTACTGACAAATAGACATAAATCGTCAAGGAAGTTATAAAATACTTTTCGACAGATACAAGCGAGTATATATACTAAAAATAAACGTAAAATATACAATTTGATTAATAGCTGATGGAGTTGACAAAAAATTGCTACATCTCTATAAATGTTAAGCTATAAAATGGTCGGTCTCTTCACAAAGTCTCTTTCAGACGTCTTCTCTTATATGTAAATCTTTGTTCAATCTTTCCTTTGTCCTTCTGAAAAGTGAACGATGAAGGATCTATTGTTGTCGAGTATAGAGATGTTTGGAAATCAGTGACAATCTACTATCACATGTTCAGGTACAGTTTATTGTATAATGGGACAGTTTATTGATTTTGAGATTTATAAGTAATATTCCGATTAAACCATTTGCAACGTTTTAATTTTTAGTACGAAAATATATTACTGTATCTTTTACTGGCGCGTATTTAGAAACAAAACATTTATTTCATGTGATAAAACTACAAATTAACGATTTTCGAATTTTTTCCTTTACATATATTATATTATTTCAACTTGATGCATTCACGCGTTCTTGAGCAAAATGGTCTTGACCGACAAACAGACAGATGGAAAACGAAGTGATTTTATAAGGGTTACTTTTTTCCTCATGAGGTACAGAATCCCAAAAAAGGACAAAATCCTCTTTCTCGTTATTCAGAACAAGGTTTTTCAATCAGGTAGTAGTCTCTCACCTTCGTATAAATTTAAATTGACGTCATGGGAGGGGCTTATTTTAGTCGCGGTATTAGAAAATATTTTTTAAGGTTCTGTAGCCAAATTAGGAAACCTTATAATTTAGCTATGTCGGTCACAGAACTTTTACTCGCAAATTTTCAGTAATATATAGATGAAGTTTGGTATGGCTATATATGTTTATAACGCCTACAAAGTTAGAAACTTCCAAAAAACGTCTTGGAATATCGCCGCAAACATTGAAATGGGGTAAATTCTGGTTTCTTGCTTACCCTTTGTGTAGGGTATCATTGGAAAGTCTTAAATAATGGTAGTGTGCCATGACCACTCCTTCGATATCGGGATCCGTTTACGAAATATAAATGTTTAAAGTGGTAATTTTTGTTACAATTACACGCCCCCTGCCCACCCTAGCTAAATCGCTATTTTGAAAGTCCGTCGCACTAATATAAAAAATTAAAAGGAAAATTATCACGACTAAGTGAGCTCCACTAGTTTACGAATAATAGTCGGTTAGCGTATGATAGGTTGTTTCGTCCATAAGAACCTCATACAAACTCCGTCCAAGTAATTTAAATCATCTGTAAAATAATTGTATTTTAAAATGTGTATTTACTATGTGTAAAAATGGTCATAGGACATATATCTATTAATTCACATGACGAGAAATAATATTACTTAAACATGCATCACATTTTGAAGTCTGTGAAAAATATAGTAGGCCATATATTTACATCGAAAAAATTAATATTTTAAAGATTTTAATAAAAATAATGGATAAGGAACACTCATAATGCAAGTTCCACTCGGACATGACATGTGTTATAATTAAATATCTCATAAAAGGCTCTACTCACGATAAAATCATTTTTTTGTAGAGTATAAAATTTTCTAGAATCTATGCGTAAGATATTTTTCCCTAGCATATTTTTCTTAAAATTACAGGGCCGAAAATTATGAAAAATATTTCTATTTTATTGCCAGCTTACAGGTATCACATATATCGCTACAAGATATGAAACGCTACACGCTTAGTAATATATTTAGCTACACGCTATGAAATTTTGTGCCTTAAAAAGAAATTTTCCATATTTATCGTATATCCCACAATTTCCGAAATATTTAATAAATATTATTTTTAAGTAATTAAATAACGTAACTAGGACCTAAGTTGCTTTGGCAATGTCATTAATTTTTACTTATGACAAAATAAACACCATAAATTACTTATTTCAATTTTCCCTGCTTTTCTTGTAGCTTTTCGATATTCAATTTAAACATTAGATTTCGTGAAGACTTTTTGACGCAATATAAGTATTATAATACCGAAAACACAAAATAATGCTTTCATAATGCTGACGGCACAAATCTCGATTACGTAATATTATTCATTTTGTGAAATTACAGTTATTCGAACTCCTTTATTATCATTATAATCTTGTAGCTTTGTTAAATACCACATTTAATATATTTTTAGAGACATTACAGATAAACATATGTAACAAATAGTCTCCGCTTTCCCTAAAAAATTGTGCTCGTGTTTGCGTAAATATATATTCAACCCAAACAGTATTATAGTAAACACAAATTAATTTTTCGCGAAGAAATAATCGCTTCGAAATATAATTTAGATGCGATGCGACTTAATGAGATTTTGTAATTAGAAGCATTATAATTTTATAATAATTTTATTTATTATAATACTCTAATAACATTTTAATATAAATCTGAGATAAGCCAGAACTTACCTCCAACTGGCAATGCCTAATAACAGATGTATTCTCATTCGTGAAGCGAATGTATCTTATCTTAAAAGTCATATTAATATAAATTTTATCAAGTAAGAGTATAGTGCGGAAAATATTGAGTAACCCAATTTTACCTCTCATTAAAAGCAAAGCGACTGCGTAAGAATTTCGAGAACTTCAAATATCGTGGGGAAATGTTTATACAGTTATATAGATTAGACTTATTTCTGTATCTAAAAATATTTTTATGCAACGAACAAGTATACACATATGGTTTACAATAATACAACTTTGATGAATTAGCTCTTCACATTTCTCTCATAATTTTCCACAATATTGCAACTCAAAGCGAATTCGCTTTAAGTTGTAATATTTTATTTTATTAAATTAAACCTGTCGTTAAAGTTATGACTCCAAAGGCTCACCTCAAAGATTATATACATATAATTTCTATTTTCACTATTTTTTCTATCTAGGCTGTATTATTTTATTTAAATCTGCAACCATATTTTAGAAGAGGTAAACAATGTTGAGCCAGGAGTTAAATATGTGTGTGTGTAATTCAATAAACAGAGAATTATTTTGAGACATGTTATAGTTTATAAGCAACATCGTGTCACTTGCTCTTGGAGGGGATCTCAGGTAAAAAATAAGTAAAAAATTAATATCATTAGGCTTTAAGCTTTATATGAGAACATGACGGTTAATTGAGCCAAGAGAAGGAAATAGCCACAATGTTACAGAAATTATATTACGGAACGGCATTGTCAACTTAATGTTCAAAATTACCATCGATTGTTGCCTCGTCGGAATGCAGCCGTGTTATTAAAATGGGAGATAGCCGTATACCTCAACATTGCTAGCTAAGAATATAAGCGCAAAATAGATAGACCAAATACGGACCGCTGCATGAAATGGATTAAGTAAAATTTTCAATCCGAATTGAATCTAATTTTTACTTTAAAATCCTAACACGAATTAATAAACACAGGAAAATACGCGTCGTATTTCATAATACTTAAATAAAACGGAATTTTCAATGAAAATTGACTACGAAACGGTTCGTCGAGATTTTTTTGTTACATTTTCATTTAAGTTTCTTGGAAGTAATTTCAGGTAAGTTAAAAACCAAGGAGGAGAAGCAAAAACTTTAAACCAAGAAAACTACTCACATATTTAGAGAATATAGTATGTTTATACGGTGAAACAAGTATTACAAAAACATAAACTTCAGAAAATATAAGTAAACAACCTAATTTAATTTCGTCCTTTAAAAATTGTAGACCTGTTTTAATCTTCTTTGATTTGAAAGTAAATATTTCAATATTTTATTATTACATATATATAACTTAGCATTATTTTCTTCTCGGTTAAGCAAATGAAAATAATAATCTACTATAAATCCATACACGTTTTTTGCATTCTTCCTCCCTTTATTAACGCGCTTTTCTAGTGAGAGTTTCCTACATTGCCTTTTTAACAAAATTAATTTAGTTTCACGCTTGTTATAGATTAGACCACTTATTAGGTCAGAGTCTAATGATGAGTTCTGGAGATGAAAAATGAAACTCTTTAATGGATGTCTGAAAACCAAACGTCATTAAAAATATTTACTACTAGTAATTGTTACTTTGCAAAATATTTACACCGTCGACAAGGTCAGGATCTGATGATGATTCTGGTGATGAACAATGGAATTCCTTAAAGGATAGTAATAAATGAAACCTGATTCAAGATATTTGCTACTAGGAATTGTTATTTTGCAAAATAACTACACTATCGATCAGGTCAGACTGTGATGATGCATTCTGGTGATAAACAATGGAACTCCGTATCGGATAGTAGTAAATCAACCGTGGTTCAAGATATTTGCTACTGGTAGTTTTTACTTTGCAAAATAACTGCACCATCGATCAGGTCAGGGTCTGATGACGACTTCTGAAATCGAATAATGCAACTCCTTGATGTAAGGTAATAAAACAATCGTGATTCAATATAGTTGTTACAGGTTAGTTGTTACTTCAGTTATTTCTATGCAAATTCTGATTCTGATAGTTACTTTGCAAAATATAATATTGGACTTTTGAAATAGAAAATAAACTCCTCTACAGCTAACAGCTAACCGCTGGCGGATACTATTATCACTTCGTTTCTGGGTGTAATTGATAAAACTATAAACAAAGAGGAAATTACTACAAACAAAGAGGAAATTGTCCATATCCTAGTTTTACTCGTGACTTTTAATAACTACACAATATTCTAAGAAAGATAGTAATTGACTTGACAAATAACTATTAGTTATAATGTGATGATTAATAATATTAATCACTAAAAATTCTAAAATAAAATATCTTTTAAAAAAGCTACTTTAAAAAAAGTAGTTACTGAAAAGTAAAACATAATTAACTCAAAATAAGTACATATTAATAACTAAATCAGTTATTTTTGATATTGGTTCCAGTACCGCCCATCGTCTTAAATAAATGTGCAATTTCATATTGTAAAAACACCTTTATGAATCTATTTCATACTGTGAGTACATTCGAAGATAAGTTTGTAAATTTACATTATAAATTAAATTAAATTTTAAATTTGTTTAAGTTGGTCGACAGTGCTGGCACTAACTTCAAACATAGGTAACATGATTATTTATTGCGAATAAATGAGTACCCAGTTTAAGACAATTATTTTTTACTTTTGTAGCTACTTTTTTTGAAGTCGGTTTTTTGAAAGATATTTAATTTTTTAGTCTATGAAACAGTTAAAATCCAGTAGGGAAGTATAGCAATATTTACATCTGTTTAGTGAAAAAGTTTCGGAAGACGTTATTTTGAAGAAAGAAATAGTATTTTTGTTGACAAACTGAAGCTAAATTGAATATTTTAATAATTATAACCGAATTTGCTTTCGTTCAAAACGAAAATCAATATATGATTTTCCTGACCAGGTAGAAGTTATTGCAGGAGAAAATATTGACTCATAAAGGTTTCTTTTGTTTGACATATTTTTTTTTACGCGTGAAATTCATGGAAATTCTGAATTGATCTCTACGTAAGTTTGTCACCTTTAACCTAGGCTGTATAGACAGCAACAATGGAATATGTGCTTAGGCATTAATTTTACATCTAACTAATTTGTAAACTTGGTCTCGAAAAGCGCCATATTTTTTTGAATCAGAAATGAGTGACGGAAAGTTTCGATTAGGCTCCTGCAAAACTATTTTATAAATTTAAAAGAATATTATTTTATTCACCTGTATCTAAATTCTCCTATTTGTGCTATTTCCTGTTTTCACTACTGACAAGATATTTAAGTATAAATAATTACCATAAAATTTTTGCTGGGTATATACTTCTTTAAGTGGATTTCTTTAAGGTAACCGATTTCATGTTAGTTGAAATTAATGAAAATTTTTATGCCAAGTGCCATGTGCCAGAAACCGGGGGATGACTAATGGATATATATATATATATATATATATATATATATATATATATATATATATATATGTACATATGTAATGGCACTTTTTAAACGACATTATATTTGTATGTATGTATATGTGCAGGTATTTATATAATTACGGGTAATTAAAGGTACGTGTAGTATATATATATGTATGCAGAAACATATCAGTAATATTTCCTTCTTCTGTCTTCATCATATTCAGTGCTCCACGACTTTGTATATAACTGTACAAACTTGTCCATCTACCTACTTACTATATTAATAACGTCAAAATTGTGTGTACCTGTACCTGATCACCTGCCTACTTTCTGATATTTTAGTGCATTCATGCCTTTGCGCACATCTGACTATACTTACGTCCTTTTCTATTAACATCGTAGTTACTTCATGACTTTTAATCATCCTGTACATACGTACATCATGTCTTTATATAAACTTGTACATACTTGTTTACCTACCTAAAAACTGATATCTTAGTAAATTCTTACCTGTACCTACTTACCTACTAATGTTTATGCTTACAAACTCGATGAATTTACTCCACACCACTGAGGAGTTCCTATTGTATACCATTCATCACAAGACTTGTCAAAAAAAGTCAACCAAGTATAAGCAATCTTGAGGAATTTACTCTTTGCCATTGATGAGTTCTGCCGCCACTTTCCAGCCCCACTTTCAAGTCTTGGTTACTATATTTGACAAAAGTACTTACAAAGACATGTCAAATGACTTCAAACACTTAATGTAATTTCTCAAAGTGGCCTTGTACTTTTATCGGTTGAGAAGTTCCTTAGGATACCACTGTCCATTATCAAGTCCTGACCATATCAACATGGGATCTATCCTATTTCCTTTCAAAGAAGGGGATCATAAAAATGGATCAACGTCTTTGGGTTGCAGCCATACATACATGAAAAATTATCTGAGTACTTTTTTGAAGTGGGATAAAAATAATTTTTGAGTCTCCATGGTCGGTAAATAAATTTATTTTATAGTTTATCTTTGCAAGGAAATAAAGAATTGTGCAAATCTACTGAATTTTTTTTATTATTATGCTCTGATTTTAGTGTTTTCACTACTCATGTTGAGTGTATTTGTGTTATTGTCTATGTAATTATTATGTAACGCATTGAGTCAAAAGGAAAACAGTTGATTCCATTTATTACAAAATATTTTGTGAACTTGTGAAATGTTAGATTGTCTAAAACATTTGTAAATGTACATGCATTTGTACTTTTGTTACATAAGAATACGGTTCGACCAAAACACATTATAATATTGAAACAGAATTACCTAAATAGTGTGATATTCCCGCAGGATTGGTTTTTCAAGTTTGCTGTAATGTGTGTTTTAAGGCAAGAAAAATCTAATACTAGAAAATTATCGTTCGATGATTTATATAGTAGCTTTGGTAACAAATTTTATACATCATTTCGTCGTTTGCATATAATAAGAAAAACTTTGAATTTGTGTCGAATTTTGCAATCTTTCATATCTGGTGTGTCCACGCATAGAGAAATATTTTCGGTATTTATGTATTGCAGTAATGATATTTCCGTCAAGTTCAGTCCGCTCCGTCCTAAAAGTTCTAGTAGCAGTCTACATGCTCAGATGTGATTGAATGTATTTTGACTGTCTCTAAGTTCAAGTATTTTCGTCATAGTTGAGAGTCTCATAGACTCGTCCTGAAAATGCCCATTTCTTTGTATTACAGAATCAAACAGTATCATTGAATCGTCTCGGAAAGGACGAAAAAGTATAATAATTTTATACAAGTGTTGGGCACTGTGAATGCACAGCGGCTGGGGCTCAATTGCGAACCACATTGGGTATACACTTTGATAACAAAGTTTGTGAAAATTTGCAGAAAATCTGCAATCTTGCAACCTCAAGATCCTATTGGCAGTTACCGGCCGCCTAGAATAAAATCGTTTTACCTGGATTACTTTTCGTTAAATCATCGGGACAAGAACTAAAGTTGATAGCTTGGCACATTTCGTACAAGTTCAATCTTATGTGTTTGTAAGATTGGGTAAAATGTATTAGAAATGTAATAAGAGGTCGAAATTCGCATTCTTCCAATTTTTTTCCTATTGGCCCAGTGAAGTTATGAAGTCCTGTAAAAGAACAGTCTAATTTTTTAATTAAATGGCGAAGCGGTCGTTTGTTTGGTCATAGTTGGCAGACACACCAATGCAAAAGGTCTTCCAACAATAGCTCCAAATTATTTATCACTTATCCTTTGATTTGTGTTTTTTGAACCATATCGTCACTTCCGATCTAGTATAGTTTTCGAAAATCAATGAATTTTTGGTTCACAAATAGTTTTATTTCTTAATCATAGTAGAAGCCTTGAATTTTTTAACAAATATATGATCTCACTCTTCAAAGCGGGTTCCCTTATGTAAATTTACATGTTCTTTAAAATTGACTTTTCTGCGAATACCATCCATGACGGTGAGCGTCTTATAATTACGTCCGCCAAAATAAATTCCTATTATTAATTTTTCATAGTAATTTATTACATTGGTGATAGAAGTCTTTGGGTTCTCACCCACGCGTCGAATTTTACTTCCATCATTTGCATTTGGTACATTTTCGAGCGGTACTACTCCTACATACTGAAATGTATATGTCACAGGAAAGCCGCACCAGTTTGATTAGAAATACCAAATCTATTCAAAATTTTAGGTACCGCAGAGAGCTGAAAAACCAGTGTGTCGCTTTTGCTTTTTCTCACCGGTTTAGAAGCGGATAATTTTATTTATATGCATAAACAGCTAGACGGCTGCTTAAAACTGCAAACTGCTGCAAATCGTCGAAGTCTATACTCATTCTTTCATCTGTTCTTGGATCATGTAAAAAAATTCTTTCTTTTACAGTAACTTTAAATGTTTTTCACAAGAGCAGTTCTCAAAAGTAACGTATTAGAATGCTGCGATAACAAAAAAGGATCAAGTTCCTTACTCAAACTTTGATAGCTTCTGTTTGTACCTATTGACATATATTTCTATATATATCATGATACTTTTTAATTTCTTTGACTACCAAAACTATAATCACCAGTAATGGGTATTGTAGCAAAAATCCATTCCTTTTTCATGTTTTCTGACATTTCAAGGCTGGTTTCATGAACCAAATTCTTAAATTGGTTTTGCTTTTGTTTGTGCCGACTTAACCAAATTTAGCATTATTTTTATATTAAAATACTCTTTAATAATCGTATGCAAGACGTTTCAAATAATTACGCCATAATGGAATCACAAAAATTATTCAAAAAATAAAGAACCAATAAAATCCAACAGATCCAGATATCATAACATTTGCCAGGAGCAATTAAAGAAATAAACAAATTTTAAACTTATGTGAGTCGTACGTAAGTCCTATTTTATAATTTCTTTTTATCTTAATATAAAGTACGATTTATAAATATTAACACTAAGCATTGTGAGAGTAACCTAACGATTTTTGACACACAATTCACCGTTGACAAATTCATTACATTGGTACCCGCATGGAACAATTTCGAAATAATCGAGTATTAAAGTTTAGGGGTCTTGCGGCAGTAAATTAAAAAGTCTAAATTTTATTCCACATTCTTAATACACAGAACAGTTTTATGGCACTTTTTTCCCATCTATCGACGCTCTACTTTCGTGATACAAGGTCTGTTCGCACTAAACGAGTTTATCCGTATAAATTTTAATGCCTTACAAACAGAAAAAAATTAAATCATTCAATAGAATTAAAATTCGATTTTTCTATTGTACTCGGGTAAATATTTGGAGACTTTATTTATAATTTATCTAGGCTAAATAGGAAATAGCTCTCAAATACTAATCAAATTTCCACAATGAGTGTTTCGCGGTACAGATTTAAAATTAATTGGACTTGATCAAATTACTCTTCCTATATAGTTCTTATTTTATTCTGATTTTTTTGGTATTACTCTGAAAAATAAGTAGTAAAACACGATAATTTTTTTAATCTTCAAAAATTTGTCGTCAAAAATGTTTGACATATCACATTTTCAAATTTAGCTTTCCGTCAAATGACATTTAATATTACATTGAAAATAGCTGAAAAAAGTAATAATGACTTTAAATTTAAGCTGCTAAAGCTAACCCATGGAATACAAATAAATGTTCTTGTATTTTACGTCTGCTTTGGACCATCACAATATATAATTATGTAAAATTTCGACTCCCTAGATCCAAATTCGTGAGGAAAAAGATTGTTAAAATCATTCCACCCAGTGCGGCCATTTAATATTACTTAGTTTGAGAATTCTAATTTTGATGATTATAATATTAAATAAAATATATAACAAAATACAAACACTAATGTTAGCTTTTTTCATCGATTATTAGCCTCAAATAAAAGAAAGTACTTTAGGTACCGCAAAATATCCATCAATCATTTAGTTACAAATAGACAAGGACAAGGACAACAAACTGGAACTTAATAGCCTATATTGATTAGAATGTAAGTTCATTAACAATACTAAATAACTTCCACTTCAATGTCACCAACAGTAACTAATGGATCAATTGTTGGTTGCTTTACGCTATCGATTTAACTAATTGTATGTCGTCTTTTCTATGCAGAAAAGGTTGTTAAAATTGATATAGCAGTTATGATTTCATTGGCTACATCTTATTTTAATTAACATGTGTATGATAAATTTCAATTTTATTTAAATAAACTATTTTTAGTGTACAGCGAGTTTCACATTTGAAAATCTGTTATGGGTTTGTTTTTATCGTGACTTCACCATTGGTCTCTAGGTTCGTGAAAGACCATGATCAATTAAATTAATGTTTTTCAGTATTTTTATCAAAATTGCATTATTAGTACACTATAGGCAAAGTATTGAACGTACGTTAAGTTCAATAGATGGCCAAGGTATATTAAATTTGGTGATATTATTTAATATCTGAGACGTTTTAATTTTCTGATACCAGCATAATCGAAAAAGATTCTCAATTCTATATATGAGTATGAAGGTTCTAGGCTCGTTATCTTTGTACTCCGTAACTAAAAAAAGGTTTAATAAAATAGGGGATAGTTTGAACATACGCATGAGGTATCAATCTCTTTGTTTATGAATAAAGTAGGTAAAGTTTCATAGTGATTAATTTATGAAGGAATAATGATAATATTTACCATGTTATTATACTAAGTTCACATTGCAGTAAAAGTGTTACAGATATTCTTCTTCTATTATATGTTTTGCCAACATTAATCAAATCTTGGTATAAAAGTATTATCCTATTCATCTGTAACCTAACCATGATAGTTTGAACAGACCTGTGAATTTACATTAATTGGGAATAACAGGTATGGTACTAATTTTATGAAGAAACGTTTAGGGTTCGAGGCAAAAGCGTCTTAAGAAAACTTAATAAAATATATAATTTCAGAATTTTTAGAACCATAAAACATCGTTTTCTTAAATAGTAGGAGAGAAGAGAATAATATACATTCTCTCGAAAGGAATATCGAAACTACGATGGAATTTAACTACGTTGAAACTAATTTAGTTCTGTATAGTTTATTCAGTAAGGAAAAAAGTGTGAAGAATTCATATTATTGTAAAACGTAAGAAGCAGACCTAGAGTTATATACCTAGTATCACAGATATAAAAAATAAGAAGATACGAGCTACGATTAACTACGAATAGAAAAAAATCCAAGAAGTTTTGTTTTATGTTCCTTTGCCATGTGCGTATATTTAGGCCATGTATATCACCAAGTTTTCTAAGTGTGTATTGCCAATATACATAGGTATAATTTATGATATTCCTGTACCAAACATAATTTCTGGCATCACAAGCTTATGCTTAATCTTATAGGTTACAAAGCAAATATAATCCGACTTTAACTAATATCTAAGGAGTCAGTTGGTCTGGGAAAATGAAACTTTGTTGAACTCTGAGGCCCTTTTGAGGAGAAAATTAATAAATTAATATCGATACCCATTTGCTTTGCGATCTATAAGACTAAGAATTAGCTCATGATGATTGAAATTATGTCTGCTACAGGGACATCAAAAATTATATCTATGCGTACTGGCAATATGCTATTAGAAAACTTGGTGACGTACTTGACCTAAATATATGAAAATGGCAAAGGACCATAAAACCGAATTTCTTGGATTTTTTGTCCATACGTAGTAAGTCGTAGCTTATGTTTTCTCATTTTTATTATCTGTGATACTAGTTGTATAACGCTAGATACATTTAATATTGTTCGTATACTACTACATTTTCTTAATTCATTACAAATTTATTTTGTATTGCTTTACGACCGTCTTTCTTGAAACTCAATTTAATCAGAACTCTCAAGGTCATAACAATATCACCAATGTTAAACAATTAATATAAATTATTCCCCACAACGCACTACTATATTAAATAAAGCCTAACTGTGAGTTGACTTATAATTTCAATTTTATTTTTTTTTCACAGAAATAATGCGGTATCAAAAAAATTTGACCCCACCTAAGCTTATATATGATCATATACAATTATTTATGACTTAATAAGGTATCAGGCTGCTATCAATATCCATATTTATGAAATGTTTTTTTATGAATTCCTGCCCTTGTTATCATGTTTATCGTGAAAATATTACGTGAAATTCATTTTAATTGAATTTGGGAGTTTTTAAAACCGGTCAACAAGGTGAAATTTTCAATACCGCTTACAAATTCCTTAAAAAATAAAGCTAGTAAAAAAATCCTCACTATAAAGTTTTCATATAAATATTCTTAGGTGTTAACTATTGAAATATAGGGAAAGTACTATGCTGTAACACTACACCATATTTCGAACGATTTGTGGGAACGAATTTAGTGATTTTTGATAAAATCGACTATCACAGACAGACGCACATGTGAGTGATCTTATAAATGTTTGTAGTTTTCCATTTGAGGTTCAAAAGTATAGAAATTTTGACGTATTTTCCCGTAGTCACTATTTGGTTAGCTAAATACTGAAATTTAACTAAGTAGCTGTTGCGAAAACCGTAACATATTTTATTGCAAATCGAATTTCTATTTTTATATGAATCCATCATCAGGTTATGAGAAGATGCGTTCCAGATGAAGTTAAATTACTACAAACTCGAAAAATCTACTTCTTACTTGGGAAGATCTATCAGCTCCTTCCAACTGATGACGGATCAGAACCTGACTATTGTCTATCTAAAGCACAAATGAATTTCTCAATGGTAACTTGCACTCTCAACCGTTGAAGAGTTGATATAAAAAAAAATCCATTCGTGTTGAATTGAGAACATCCTCTTTTTCCAAATTTTTTTTTTCTGTGAAATTTGTCTATGAGTTTTGCGCATCGTGCCAGAACAGCTAAAATCATTTCGATAAATTTCTCACTGGTTCATCCTGTTGGGTGGGGGCTAATATATATATTATAATTAATTGCAACTGAGTAACTAGAAAGAAGATATAGTAATATCACAATTCAGTACGTAGTGCACTTAAATAAATGTACTTTTATATTTATTATAATAGTTCAGCAATGTAATGTGTAGCAATATAACAGGAAATTCATTACTATTTTTTAAAAAATGAATGAAGTAGCGGGTATATATAATATGAATAATTTTATATTGCTCTGACACAGATCATGTGAGAATAAAATTTTCAAATCCAGCGTCGTATTAACTGCATGCAATGTTGGAATGTAGGTCCAAATATCATAGTTCACAGTTTTAAAATGTATTATTTATATGGCTGAATGGGAGTATTATAAAATATTAACAAATACTTCAAACAAAAAGGGTATTTAATTTTCAGGTTTTACCTAAATATTACAAAATACACCAGAACTTATTGATTATATTCCAAATATAAGTAAATAAGATTATATCAAACTCACTTAACAATAAACTTTTTATATATACTAACAAAACTTACGCAAAATTGACAAACTGTATCACAACAATGCCATATGTCACTGTTAAGCTTAAGAAGCCAAGTAGTAGAGACATCCGTATGTTATACATGTGGAATACAGTCAATTGCCCTGTGTTGTTCCAATCGAGGAGTTCCTGTACTAGTTCCAACTGTTTATTACTTTTAGGTGCTACAAAAAAAAGGAAAGTTTTAGATACGTTACTTTCAAGGAAAATGTGATTTATTTTCTTAAATATTAATAACACAGTTTTTATTATTTGGTTCAAATAAAAATTTCCAACTAATAATTAATTAAATATATAAGTGGTGATAAATTAATTTATCATTTGCTAATATTCGCTGTAATGTACAATGTCTAGTTAGTTGACGTGCACTTGTTTCTTTACTAGATATTTAACTACATCATAGTGGTTACTAGACTGACATACTTTCATTTTTCCAACTAACTGATTATTTATTTACCTATTTAATATATAGAATTCATTAGCTTTATTTGTAGACCTGAGGTAAGATGACAGAAAAAATTTCATTTCTATAGGCTTTGAATTGTTATATGAAATGAACGGTCTGTTTGCGAAAGAAGATTAAATAGATATTATTTTTTCTTTCATCGACTCTATACCGAGATAAAACGTACCCCATATTGAAACCTCACCATAATTTATGCATTATTTTTATCTTAATATGCGACTATAAAACAAATAGGCTGATAACAAATTTGATTAAATTCAAAAACTCTTTGCACCTATATATATATATATATATATATATATATATATATATATGTATATATATATATATATATATATATATATATATTTATATATATATATATACATCGGTATGTGCCTGTATACATTTATGTTTTGGTATCGGCCACTAAACCACTACACAACCTAGGTTTCGTTGTATTACAATATCTTCAGGTGGGCTATTAGCAAAGATTCTAATATGCTCCATTGCTTCTTGTAATCTTTGCTAATAGCTCACCTGAAGATGTAATACAACGAAACCTAGGTCGCGGTAAAAAACTTAAAGAAAGTAGAAATAATACTACATCACGTAGTTTCATTTAATTGGGGACAATTTACATTTGTGGTAAACCCTGAAAGCAAATATATACAAATTTCTACTTTGCGACGTTCGTATGCTTCTCCTTTGAAAACATAATATTCTTCTACCTTGGCAATGTATAATAATGGTTCAAAGGATTTTTTCATGGTGTGATATGAGCGATAATAGCTCTATTGGTCGGGTCCGTCGATATTTTTTGACTATATTTTTCATTATAAATTTTATTATAACTTTATATAAGGAAAATGATACAAAATATAGACTCAGAATATATTATGTTCCTGAACGTGTAGTAATGTTTACACTATTTGAAAATAATTAAATTACTACTACTACTATACAAATACCTTTTTAGATTCAGCCGCATTGGCTTATTTGAAAGATAACACTAATCAACATGATTTGTTAATAAAATATTTAATGGCAGTTCCATTAGTATTTTAAGTCCGGAATTCGAATAAGCCATTACAATTTTGGTCAGAAGTGTCCAACAAGTGTTTGAAATATTCTATTAATGACGAAACAACTGTAGTAATTTTTGTTAATCGGACGCAGGAACGGACTAGCGGAAGCTGTTTAGAAGCAGTTCGTTTTTGTAGCCAACTAGATTGTGCAAGTTCATCCACGTTTAGGGAAGTTTATGTTACGTCTTCTGTATGTACAGTTAAAATGGAGTTCGCAAAAGACGGTCGAATAACAACGCCCCAATTCTAAAAGCTATGTTTTACACTTATGACTCTCCACAAAACTCGGAAGGAATTAAAAATTAAAAACCCAAAATGAACACTTTTCAATTTTTGATGCGGTATTTCCTGTCTTTTCAATGTAATTTCTTAAATTTAATCTAATACTTTATATAATTTTCCTGTTAAAAGCGATAGACAAATCACCCCTGGACATACTTTTACAATAAGATTTTGGGCAACTAAAACTCCAAGCTCAGCGATATAAGCTCAGAATATTTTCCTTTTTTCAAATTTAAATCTGTTTACGTTTACCTCCTGCCCATGTCACTATATATCTTGAGGTCCGCTTGCCCTTTACCTCTCGTCCCTCAATAAAATGATGATTATAATAAGCCATTTATTTCTTAAACAAAATTACAATTAATATTTATATAACATATAAATAAATTTAAATTCCCTTAATTAAAAATAAATAATTAAAATTTAATAAATAAGTTAAGTACTTGAAGAACGCCTATTAGTTTTAAGGCATTTTTCAAGCCATTCTATGTAGTTAAATCCTGGGCTATTTTATCCAACAGCTTTCTGCAGTCGAGATTATGTCATCTGCCCATCTTTCTTATGGCCTGCCTTATCGACGAGTACCTAGTGGTCCATGCTAGTCATTTGTCATTTTGGTCCACCTTTGGTCTCATAACCGGGCTACTATCTGCCCATTTCCATTTAAGTTTTTTGGGCTAGTGTATAGTTCTAGTATTTCGATACGACATTTGCTTTTCCAATTAGATATTTCCTTCAACATACTCTAGCGGGCTGTTGTTTATTAGGATAGGTATTTGACATAACTTTTGTTTTGGATGTGTTAAATTCCAAGCCTATCGCCTTATTTGTCTAGTAGAGCTGGTTTAGCATAATTTGGAGTTGTTTCGCAAATGAATCGCAAATGACTTAGATATTTTTCTTTGACGTATATACTTCTATTTGACTAATCCTAATCTTTTACAATATTTTTTTTGAACCGCAATTAATATTTTAGGTGATAATGAATCATCTTGCTCTTCTGCGTATATTTAATTCAGATCCCATTATATCAAGTTTACTCTGCTTGTGCTGTGGCTATACATGTGTTTTTGGATACTTATATATACAACTTTCCAAATGTTATTATGAGATATGGAGTCCAAATCTTTCATATGATCCACAAAGTAAAGATATAGTGGTCTTCTAAATTCTATACATTTTTCTACAATCTGTTCTAATGATTGAATGTGGTCTATTGTTGAGTACCCTTTCCTAAATCCAGCCTTTTCTATGGGTTGATCTTTCCCTATAAACGGGACAACTCTTTTTTCCAGTATCAATGCAAACAATGTATACATGGTATTTAAATGATTTATTGGTTTTTGGTTAGCAACATCCTTAGTATCTCCTTTTTTTATAACGAAGGATTATTGTGGATTCAGTCTATAATGTGGGCAAATGTATTTCTATGGTATCATGTCTGTGATATAGCTCATATGCCAATTGACAACTCGTCAGTCGAGGGTCTTTTTCAATAAAACTTCGTAATCGTTGAACGACCAATTCAACTGGTCGCATAAGACACCGTGCACTCGTCCATCGCTAGACGTATATTGTACGAAGCAAATACGAAGCAAATAGAATATTTAATAATATTGTGTATAGTGTAGCAGGAAAAGGTATATAAGTCATACGCATTCTATAGAAAATATATTGTCATTGCCATTCACGCCTTCTATAGAAAATTATTCTGACATTTCGAATTTAGAATCGTGTAAATTTTTGTCGCGTAAATTTTTCATGAAAAATTATTTTCTGTAATTAATTGTTATTCTCAAATTAATTCTTAAACAAATTAATGTATTATTTCTAAGAGTAGCCGTTATTTAAAGAAAACCAACGCGCGACGAGTTTATAACCATGCTGTAAAATATATGAACAGAGCCAACGTTTAATGTTACAGTAAAAAAAATATACATTGATCTATTATCGAGTATCGTCACTAAAATAGACAAACCTCTGAGACAAATCAAAAAATTGCTTAAAATCTCTGACAAATCGGAAGTTTTAAATCCCGTGCAGACTTTATTGAAATTTTCCTTTTAAGAAACCCATTACAAACCTGAATGTCCTATGTCAAATTTAAATTGAAATGCTGAGGAGAATTATACATAAGAGAAGTTTTCTAACGACATTTCTATTGTTATACCGTCCGGTAAATAAAGGGTTACATTTTAGATTAAGACAAGAAAAATGTAATTCTTCTGCGCTTTGTAAAACGAAAACATTTCAATTTATGACATTAGTCGCATCAATATAAATGTATGTGTGATTAGTTTAAAGGCATTATTTACACGACATAAGGATAAGAAAGCCAATTAACTATTTTAATATGAGGATGAGATTCTGTTGTCTCTTATCTCTATGTGTTGTCATTCACGAGCTACTAGATAATTATGATTGATTTTATTGTCTTCTTCTTTATACAATTTTAAACGCTGAGATATAAAATCTTATAAATTATAAGTGTTGTATGAAAATATTTTTGTCTTGGTTTAATGGAATTTTGTTAGGTAACATAAATACTTTAACTTGTGGATTTTATTTAGTTTTTAAATGTGTAGTTTGAGATGTTATGTTGTCTTATATGTTTAAATATTCCAGCTTCGTATAAAAAAAGGTATTCAATAACGTCTTAAAGCTAGATGTGAAAGATGATGCAGTGACGAATCAATTCTCAGTCCTCAAAGCTCGATGCTAAAATAATCAAATATGGTAGATATATTGTTGAAATAGTCAACCAAATGGAATATATATCCATTTGGTTTGTGGAAAACACTTACTATGACCGTTCCCTAGATACGAGTAAAAGTATAAAAATAAATAATCGTAGAAATAAAATATAAATGAGGGTAAATATTGTATATACTATACTGATTTTAAATTTTGAAGGTGTAAAATATTGTTTTCGCTAAAGTTTTCTTGTAATCTTTTAGTCACATTTAATGAATTCTCTTTTCGTCATGATTTTTGGTTTCGAAGTTTTAGAAACTGGGTTGGATGTAATTTTTTGGAAGATGGTCGCTTAAAATTATGAAAAAAATTGTTATCATCTTCATAAGTAATATATAATATATTTTTCATTAATAAATTGCCTCCTTAAAAATTACTATGTATATATTACAAAATATCACACTGTAGAAATTGCAAAGGTGTTTAGACAGACAAAAGGATGAACATGGAATTATAAGGACCCCGTTTTTACGGTTTGCAAATCGTCGTCGTAATAAAGTGAAACGAATTATATTGGAAGGTCGTGGGTTGTTGATGGTCGAGCATTTGTCGCATATGAGATTGTTTTTCAAATTCAAATAATGTTTTTATATGGGACTAAAACTCTAGGAAAAATTGCTATTACACTTCCCTGGGAATTTAATATGACCGACCACGTCTTTTTTCTGTGATACCAATATTTATATATAAATTTAAAAACAAACATAGAATACTATAATTTATTTGGAGTTTTTAACTTTTAATCGGATTAGTTACTTTAAAATATGCGAATCTGTATGATATATTACTATGCCGAATTTCATGTTTTCGCGCCAAACTGTTTCTGAGAAGATCGAAAGTGATTGACAGATGAGTGATCAAAAATTTTAAATGTGCTATTTTTAACGTAATATCATGTGGATTGCGATCGACGGTAAATAAGAAACGAAGAAGGAAAAAATGAAACAATGAAGTATTTTTTCATGAAAAGATACCCTTTGTTAATCTGTTTCGTGTATGTTTTAATGCTATAAAGGGAGAAAAATTATTTCTCCTGCCTATAAATAAGACCTCTTCAGAGAGCCAGTCCAGAAAGCTAGTCTACAGCATTTAAAAAAGCCTCTCCAAAAAAGTTGAATGAGGAGGAAGTTATTATGGGAACTAAGGTGATAATTTCATTAGTATTTGGAAAAACGCAACGTTTTTAAAGCACTAAATATCTTAGGAGTATTATTTTATGTTTATATCTTGAATATATAAATATATATATATATATATATATATATATATATATATATATATATATGTATATATATACATATATATATATATATATATATATATATATTTCACATTTTTCAACAGATTTCAATGTTTGAAAAATTGTAAAAAAAAACTACACCTCTAATACAAAGTAGGTTTATTTTAACTTTATAACAACAAACGCGGATTTCATTATTTAAAAACCACGTTTTCCAAATGGTGGCCATCGAGTCTGACACACTCTTCGAGTCTAGCACGCATGTTTTCAAAAACGCATTTGCAGAGCGACTGGGGTATCCTACTGACTTCGGTTCGAATATTTTCTTTAAGTTGTGTCACAGTGTTCGGATTTCTTTTGTAAACAACGGATTTTAAGTATCCCCATAAGAAAAAATCACATGGGCTTAAATCGGGTGACCAAGGTGGCCACAGTACTGTACCGTTTCGGGAAATGTTTTTTTCTGGAAATAACGGCCGCACTGCATTCATGGACACATTAGCAGTGTGAGCTGTGGCACCGTCCTACTGGAACCATGTGTTTTGGTTGAAGGATGGACTATTCTGTAGTTCTACTCTGAAAAAGTCATTTAACATCTGGGCATATCTCTCCGAATTCACAGTTACAGTTTCGCCACGTTGATTTTCAAAGAAATAAGGCCCTATGATTGCAGTTGCAGACATGGCACACCAGACTGTTACTTTAGACTTATGTAAAGGCTCTTGATGCATTTGTCTTGGGTTGTGGGCATCCCAGTAACGAAAGTTCTGCTTATTCAGATATCCTCCAATGTGAAAGTGAGCTTCGTCACTAAAGAATATGTTGCCCATCCGGGTAGCAGTACGAAATCTCAACAACATCACCTCCGCGTAAGTTTTTCTTAACTCAAAGTCAGAATCATGTAAATCTTGAACAATTTGAATTTTATATGGACGGAACTTGAGCTTTTTACGCATTATTACCTGTAAAGTTGATTTCGGAATTCCCAATATCGATGAACGTGTACGCAGTGATAAACGGGGATTTTCAACGACAGAAACCATATCACACTCGACATTTTCATATCGTGGCTACCAATGGTGTAGGTCCTGGCCTGGGCCTATTTAATGTTGATCCTGTAGCTCTGAACATTGCTACCCATGACTGAATGAGGTTGATCGATGGTCCATCACGTAATCAACGAATAATTTAACGATTAATAAATCGACGGCGTGCTACAGACAGAGGAAATCCACTCGAAATGTACGCCTCGACGGCAGAAGCGCGGTGCTCTCCTCTCTACTATTCCATGGCTACTAAAACATCCGCACCGCTTGCGCTTCTAACGACGCCCCCCCGCGCCCCTCTTGTGTATTGCGTTCAGAAACTATGTTTGTTCAAACTTTGAAATCTGCCACTGGACACCTGTATATATATATATATATATATATATATATATATATGTATATATATATATATATATATATATATGTATATATATATATATATATATATATATATATATATATATATATATGTATATATATATATATATATTTATATATATATATATATATATATATATATATGTATATATATTTATATATACTTTTCATTATTAAACATAAGTTAAGGGTTTAATGTATATATTCTAATATACGTTAGGGAAATTTTAGCTGTACCTCTAAATACATCAGAAACTTAAGGGAAAGTGAGAGCAGGGACAATTATTTGTATATCTATTAAGGAAGTTTATCAAATGAAATAAAACAATATCAATCGATGTACTTTTACTTATTCTTTAACTAGTTGCGCTAAAGTACTTACACTATTAGTCGTGTGAGGTCCGTGTGAAACCCAGGGTTTACTTGTGGAAGGAAACAAATGAAATATATGTAAATATTTATTACATATTACCTAAAGAAAAATGTCTTAACAAAAATATAAAGCTTCTGGAAAACAGCAGAACATGAACTTCTAACAGAGTATTTAAAAATTATTGTTATTCACTCGGCATATAAATCTGAAACTTTAGAACGGTGTTTATTACACACAAATTTGTTGTATTTACCACACTTGGTTTTTGTTTTTCTGTCATTTTTTAAATATGTTTCAATCGGATAATTAAGATATATTGAGTTATTTTTTATTGAATTTAGATTCTTTTTACATTGTCCCAAATACGACTTACAAACATAGAAAATTTTAAACAAATCGACTGGACGCCCAAATTTACCGAACGGGACACAAAAAATATAATGTTTATTAACCAAGTATATCTATGCGATATTAAAAAAAATCCACAAGTTGTCATTTTTATTTAAAGTGTACGCAAAACGATGACATCCACATGTTGTCTCATTACTATGGAAGACAAAATTGGTAATGCCCATTCTATGATAATATTATAATCAATACATTTACGAACTGTTGCCACAATAAAAGGGTGTCAAATTAAATTCATTGGTCAATAAATCTCCATGAATATATTTATCAAACGTCCTTGAAATACAATGTAAACAAAATTTAAAAAAATAATTCGTGATCCAGTCACAAAGAACAGTTTTATCTCTCTAATCAGTAATCAGCAAATGTCGACATTTTATGGTGCCGTATACGTTTCTATGTTATATCGGCACAGATATTTGCGGAAATTATATGCGCGTTGCATAAGCTTAACCGCGCGTCCACATATAGTCAAGGACAGCGTCATTGACTATATATGGGCGTGCTTTTTGCTTTTTGCATGCGGGTAGTCGGAAGTAATCTGAGGATATATTCATCATACCGCGTGTGGACGAAAAATGCAAACATTTAAGGCCTTCTCTGTTATCTGAAGGGAATAATTAGCACAATAATTAATTTGCTCATCCGTGAGAGATGTACGCTTTTATTCAAAGCTTGTTATGCGGGCCACTTAACAAATTTATTGAATGGAAAAATCAATACTTATTTAATTCTGATTAAAAGTGTGTAAATAAATATTTCTAAAAAATTGTCTCGTCTATCTTCTTTACTTTCTTCATGCATTTTGGAGTAAGAAAATTGGGTGATAGAATATATGAAAAATGTACATGACCTCCCCATTTATCATTATAAAGGGAAAAGAGGAAATATTATTATCACAATAATGTGAATTTAGTAGTCCAGGCAAAAATTTCTAAAAAAATATTCCCTTCGAAAGCAACCAATTATTTCTTATGTATAGCTCTTGAATATAACATCGTTGAATATGACAAGTTGTGTAGAAATTAATATTTGGAAATGGCCATTTTCAGTTTTAAATTTTGGAAAATAAATTATTATAAGTCTTCTACAACTTGGATAACTATATCCGCTCCTAACAAAATATATGCATTACATACATCAATATTTAACAAACAATATCCGAACTACACATAATGGTATACAATTTTCCATTCGATCTTACAATACTACGAGTTCGATTCGATCAGTTTCCATTCGATCTTACAATAGTCGAGTTCGACTCAGGTACAGATTTTCATTTTCAGTCAACCTTTAAACAATTTTTTAATTTCTTGCTATTATTCAATATTTTGTCTTTGTTATTGTTAAATACCCGGATATATATGCACATTGAAACATTTATGGATGCATTGCATTTTTTTTAAAGATTTTAGAAAATAATAATTATTTCACGATGTAAATTTATTGCCCGGTATGTTTACTGGCCTAACGAAAATGTTAGGTTACAAGTATTTTTTATCTAATAATGATACTATTACTAAGTACAACTATCCAGATTATTGTTTTCAATATTAAATAGGTGATCAAAAGTTAGGAAGGGGGAAGAAAGTCCGTTAAAACACTTGCGGGACTCTATTATGGTGAATTATTTAAATGGTTTCGTAAGAACGCAATGGGAAATCTGTATAATAAGAAATATTCCTATTTATTTTCGATAGCATTTGAAAAGGTCTCTTTACTTTTACCCCAAATTTGATGTATGGGGAAGTACTCCGAAAAGAAATAAATTAAAACTTATTTCTTCTTTATTTCTGTGCCTAACAGATCTGTTAGAAATAAAGTTTCCATATAGCACTTGTTGTCGCACATATTAAAAATTTTAAAACCCCATCATGTCTTTAAAAATACATGAAAATATTCGGTAATTCAGAAGAATATTTTAAGCCTATTTTACATATATAATAGGATCATAATTCCGGCCCAAATCGATTTCAAGTATAGTAAAAATTCTACCTGGTAATTTTGCTTCATTTCTGAATTATAGACGCCGGTAAATAAATAAACGACACATGTCTAATTTTCACTCTTGTGTATTGTATTTCATCAATTTTATATTGGATTTGCAGTTAAAGAGGTATATTTTCCCCGTTTGCTTGGTTACAATAAGGGTGTAGATGAAGTGATATCTAATGATATTATTATTACGTTTAACCATCAGTCAGAAGACATCCACTGCTGAACATAAGCCCCGTCATTGATCCTTACAAAGATCGGTCCCGTGACTCTTGCATGCAAAAGCTTTCTATGATCTTTACCAGGTCATCTGTCCAACTAGCAGGGAACC
Source organism: Druceiella hillmani (assembly GCA_039881145.1). Lineage (NCBI taxonomy): Eukaryota > Metazoa > Arthropoda > Insecta > Lepidoptera > Hepialidae > Druceiella > Druceiella hillmani. The sequence goes on along the minus strand of JAYKKI010000124.1, from coordinate 4,402,324 downwards.
GTCAACTCTGTGTCTTCCGGTACGTGGTCGGGTTGAGAACATTTCTCCTCTGAAGGTCGACGGTTTTACGCGCTGTATGACCTGCCAATTGACAATTTAGTTTGTTAATTCATCGAGCTATGACGATAAGTCGCCTAAAGATCAACTAATTATTGATCATATTTTGTAGGTAAACACCGAGCATAGCCCATTTCATATCGCGCCGAGTGACTAAAGTTTTTTAAGGAAGAAACATATTTTGAAACTTTTTTTCTTTAATGGAATATTGAAGCATTTTCGGCATTATACTCTGTATCGTTACTGTCAATCCACTAATTGCTGAAGGACGGGTAGTAATTGCAAATAATTAAGAAAGAATTTATATGGGATCATGTTGACAAATATTTTAATAAGATAATAAAAATAACAAATGTGAGACAATTGTAAACCTAATGAAACTTTATCTGTAACGGAAATGTATTATAATATTCATAGAATTTTACAACATTTAATAAACTTTTCATAATAAAACGTAGCCAGCAAGTAAACCACGTCTCGGATAGCTTGAAATGGCATTACGTTACGAGAGAACTAAATTTCTTAGTCCCATTTTATGGAGTGAACTTTAGGTAATTCAATTTCGTTTGAGATAAGAATTATCTACACGCTATTTACGTAAGAAGGGTACTTACTCGTAGTACTGACGCCTTGTGTTTTCAAGCTTTAGAAACATGATAAAGCAAGTCACCCATTTTAGAAAAGTTCTTATTCCATTTCTTCAATGTTATCCATATAAATTTATATATTTAGTTACTTGGGGATATTCCAGCTCCTTGGCTTTCGTGTAAATGTATTAGTCATATATAGCGCCCATTATATTCTTAACAACGTTAAAACAGTAATAAATAATACTTGCAAAATTATTTCGCGTAACTTGCACTACAGTTAACCGTCACCTGCATATCTATCATGATGAGATATCTCAATCATAAAGATACAGGTGACCGGTTTTCATGGTTCCATAGACAAATGGCAAAATGAGAATTTTATCTTGCCCCTCTGTCCGTCTGTCTGTCTGTCCATCTGTCCGTACTTCACATCCATTTGACTCTGTGACTATATATATATATATATATATATATATATATATATATATATATCATATATGATGAAAAAAACCAGTGTACATAGGTGTGTCGGATATCTTTAAGTTGGTTAAAATTTCATATAAAGGTTGCCAAATAATTTTTATTTAAGTCAGTATTTGATGAGATATATGCTTTTAATATCTTAAAAAGTATGTCTCTCCCCCTCTAACTTTTCAATTAACGGGTGTAAAATTCTGAAAAATTTAAGGTAGTAGAAATTAAATTAAATTTTCAAAGAAAATTGGTAAGATTAAGATATGCGCAATACAACTACACAATAGTTTTCATTTTAGGAGATATGACACAAACTAGACAATAGTTTTTATTTTAATAGATATGACACAAACTACACAATAGTTTTCATTTTAGGAGATATGACACAAACTACACAATAGTTTTCATTTTAGGAGATATGGAATATTTTCGGTACCTATCGCAGAATAACTTTCTTTTTCAGTGTCTTTGAAAAATACAAACTTATAAATTTAATAATATTTGGTGCTACGGAACCTCTCGTGCTTAAGTTCGACTCGTACCTACTTGGTATTTATTTCTCTTAAACCCGTCAAAGCCAAAGAAAAAGATTGTGCATCCGAAAATATTTAAATTTGTATGTAATTTTACCTACTTCGTAAATACAAACGGTGGCCTTGTAATGCGGGTTTCACTCGTACTTAATAAGTTTATGTAATATTGCCGGTATTTTTTAAATAATTTCACCCAATATTACAACATCAACTTCAATTATATTCCATACCGAATAAAAAAATAATGACAACTAAAATTGTTTAAACTTTTTTCGTGGGTGAATACAAATTCCGTAAAGCTGGCTTGAAGTGGTATAAGACCAATTTTTGAACAACTATAAATATTGTAGAATAAAATATAAAATTATATTCTTATACTTACCAGATATTGTTTGTTGATTAGTAATGTTTTTATTGCCTGTATATAACAGGAAGCTTATTTAGTCACTGAGGTTTTGATGAATAATCATCATAAATTCAGAAAATTTATGATTATTAGATATTCCACATCAAGTCAACGATATCTTCAATAAATAACAAATTATCATTTAAGTAAGTCCGGCTTGTTTCAGTTTCCCTTATTCTTTCAGTCGTAGTGAACCATATACCCTTGCTTAAACATTAAATACTTTGAGATAATTAACATATATTTGTTTGATAGTGTCAGACGATTACATGGACATAATGTAAATTTTATAGTTATTAAAATTTCCTCTTTTTAAATGATTCCTTTAAGATTTCCGCGTTTAAAATGATAATATATACGATAGGACCATTAAATATATTTTTATTTACTAATAATTTTCCATCCTTGAACAAAAGCGTTGGTCCCTAATAAACAAAAAAAATTAATTATTGTGACAGATATACCCTCCAGCTAAGGGCGAAGACCTTGAATGTTTGCGTTTTTTCCATGTACAAAGGAATAAGACATGTGTTGAGATCGTTACCGGGTATCCGCAAAAATAAAAGCGTAAATTTGTTGAGTTATAAGTGGGCGTACGGTTAGGTTTACGTAAGGCGTGTGTAACTTCAGGAAATTTCAGTTTGTGCCGATAAAATGTAGTCGCATACAATATTATGAAATATCAATATCTGATTAAAGATTAGAGAGATAGATACTTTTCTTTTATAAATGAAAGTTGAATCAGTAACTTTTTACATTGTATTTCAAGTATATCCATTGCAATACTTTTGATATAATACATCCGTGTATTTAAGTTACGCAGATTGTACTTCACTCGTTTTGTCTCCGTCGCCAAAAAATTAGACCTAAGCTGGTAAAACGAATTCCTTGTCTATTGGTGGATGAAACTACGGGGGTAATTGCTTAGTCTAATATATACTATCTTTACGCCATTTCTCGGTCGATTTATTTGGGTATTAACCATACAGGCATCCCATATTTTATCTGTCAGGTTTGGAAACAAAAGGGGGCGAAGAGTGCCCGTACACAAACCATCTTGAGTAACTTTTAACCCACCCACATATAAAAATCTGTGCGACCTGTTGGTTTGTAATTTTGTTAATCTATTAAATTTATTCTCTCCCAATTTTTTTTTATGAAAACACAAAACATTGAAGTAGATAAAAACAGGTTAATACCGTTCAAACGAAACATTAAATGAGTTAGTGCCGCTCAGTTTTTCTCTTATTAATAAATATATATTACGTTGTGTACCGCATTTACCACTATGAAAGATTTTCTTTCCATTGGTTTTAGGATAACATTACTTAATTTAACTTTCAAATTTCATAATCATCTGTATAATTTATTGTTTAAATACTTTAGTTAAGTTTAACACAGCTTCGTTACCGCTTAATGACGTGCACTTTTGGCCTGCATCCAACGTACCAGCAACAATATAGTGCCGACAAAATGTTTCAGCCCAAGGCATGCTCAAGAAATTTTGCTTTTTAAGGTAAGCTGTTTACCCATCAGTAAGTTTTCACTGTTATGGCCATCGTAAATTTGAGCTTATTCCGTTAACTAGCTTCTACTTGCAGTTTTACTAGCGAGAAATTAAATTTATGTAGGTCTATTGAATATCTAAACATTCGAAATGTAAATTGTGCTTCGCTTGAATGGTAAAAGGAAATTAAGTTTATGGTTTTACATATAGATTCATTTTAGCTACACAAATGTTTATCTCAAAGGTCATCAATGTGATGTATTCAATACTTTCAATTAATTTTTTTAAACGATGTACCACTTTTTTGACTAAAATTTTTACTGCAAGATGTGCATAAATCTAATCTATTATTTTAGAGTTTTCAATATTGATTATTATAACGCATGCTGTAAAACAGCTAGGTAATAGTACTGAGAAACGACTATCTAGCCGGCACACATTGTAATATATATTTATTAATAAATTAATAAAAGAAAAACTGTCACAAAAATAATTTGTGTTTCGTATTATTTGTACTTTGCATATCGAAGTGATAAAAGTATTACTTTCGCCGCCCACCGTGAAAGTAGCTTTGATTTCTCCATTAAAAGTGGGTTCCTCACTTCATGGATATGGAAAAAATAGGATGAAGTAATAATTTGATCTTAGACGTGTACAGGAAATAAAATATTTTTCATTATTCCCGGTGAAATATTACATTTTTATTGGTCATTAACAAGATCCGTACGTGAACTAAATTTTGGTACAAGCTTAATTTGTTAAGTTATTAGGTAACAAACAAAAAGAACTTTTGTGTTTTTGAAATGATGACAGTACATTTTCTGCTAGAAAACTCAAATAAAGTTAGACCAATTTCGGTTTAAAGCATGATGCAACAAAACATTTGAAAAAAAACTGTCTGTCTTAGAGACCGTTCTTTTCAATAATTCTATATAATTTATGATACAACAAGCTTAAAATACGTCTCTTCCAAGACCAGAAAGGCCAAGCAGCTTATCGACTTGTCTTTAAGTGGTAAAGTGTTGCCCCTCTCTGAGTTATCTCGCAACGTGTATCGCGTAAATTTCTTGTTGAGGTTTATGTATGTGAGAAATTAGCCTCGGGTTAGCTTCAAGTTTACAACTCTCGTAAGATCGTAATTTATTCACCGCCGAGCATGGCTGGCGGTGAACAAATTACGATCGTACGGGAGTTGTAAACTTCCTTATTTAATCTTGGAACTTAGTATCATGTAGAATTTTCAGGTGTTTCTGAAATATTTTTAGTTTTGTATAATAGTAAGATGAGGAATAACGCGAAATAGCAACTTACTAAATTTTAGATAACACTAACAATCCGATTGAAATATATTTATTGAAATTTCACTTTAGTTGTGTACTTTTTAACAAATTGTACCTACTTTTCTTTAGAATTAGATTTTAATCCTCCGTTATTTTCCTGTTTTATTTTTACCCACATTTTAATATAAATTTAAGAATGGTATTTTTTTCCATTATGCCATAACGGCAGCCTAATGTTTACTTTTTCTGTCATTGTTCCCTTAACTTAAAAATATGACGCTTCAGCATCCATTAACCGTGAGTTAATGGATGCTGAAGCGTCAGCTGTATCCATTAAAACGGGGACGCTTTTAACCATAGTTCATAGGTTTTAACCATCGCTTTTAACAAAAGTTTGACACGAACAAAATATCAACCATAAATCACGTTGTCTTGCTTGAGATTTGAAATGGGTTACTATGTAAATACTGCGTGTATTTGTTTACTAACATTCGTATAATTATTTCACGTTACACGAGCACTTTTTTGCAAAGAAAATTAATAAGTGATAGAAACTAATATATGTTTTGTAATTAAGTTCGCATCTGTATAATTGGTCAATTAAATCATATACCCTCTTTTCTCCTATACCACATAACTGTCATATCCTTAGGCATATTCTCAATATTCAATTTACATTGAAATATAATCTGAATAAAGTTTTCTTCTTATTCTAGTTTTTTCCATTTCACAGGTAAACATTTCGGTCAATCCAATTCTAAACGGTCAATTTTATTTCAAATATTTCTCTCGTCAGATATCTTATCAAAGCCACACTTCATTCATTTGGTAACGCTCTCAATGTTGAATTGGTATTATACATTATTATTTTCGTGGGGAAAAAACTCATAAAATGTTTCGATATTCTAGTTTTTTACAGTTATTTAGTTAACATTTTTAAATTTTTAATTTATAGGGATATAAAATGGAAAAAAGAAATTTTAAATTTGGCATTCAGAATCCAATATCCAAATTCGGCTCCTGAATATTTATTGACATTAACAAAAGATAGAAATATTAAAAATTGGAAGAATTTTAAAAAGTTTTATTTTTAATACACGACTTGCAAATAATAAATTATAATTTCTTTAATGACGGTTAGATGTGCCGTCTCTTCATCCCCACCGTTAGTTTTAAATGCGTCAAATGGTGAGCTTTGTTCGTGTATCGAGGTTTTGGTACCTCTTTTGAAGAGAAAGTACTTTATTAATTATAAGTCGTCCCTCATGTGAACTTTCTAGTTCAATAAATGTTTAAAAATACGATTAAGTTAAGAGAGCTGAGGGGAAATGGAATATATATTATTGTAAATATTTAAAAAACTATGTAATTTAGAACCATCGTTGTAGCTTTCTGACAATCTTTGCGTAAGTCTCTAAAAACTTTTTGATAAAATTTTGGTTTAGAAATTTCAGTAATAGGGGGGATAGGCCCCTTATTACAGAAATTTCTAAACCTGAAAATTCCAACTAAATATTATTTTTGTATTAGCTGTTGGTCGGTACGAGTTAATAACCTTCATTAACATGCCAAATTTGAAGTTAATATATCAAGGTATTTCTGATGGACAGACAGAGGGACACAAGTGTTATAAAGGTTTTTCTTTTGAGATACGGATTCCTAAAAAATTATTATTTGTTCTTTATTTCCTTCAACAACTCTATTTAAAAAGGCATTATGGATAATAAATACGCCTTTGGTACGGGGATTTTAAATTACAGTTCATTAAATCGTATTTCATTTACTTTAACTCTTATTTAAGAACGTAGTTGTATAAAAGGCTTAAATTAAATATTACGACACATTTGTAAAGTCATAATGGTTTACTCGAATTCTATAGAAACGATGTGACTTGAAATTTACATGGGTATCAATTAAATTCAGAAGGGGATCGTAACAAATTTTATCTGTTTTTTGTAATTAAAAAATGAACATTTTTTTTATTTTCAATTTGAATATTTGTATTTACTCTTGTTCAAATTACAATTATGTGTGTATAATTACATAGAGTATGAATCATATCACAATATATTATTCCAAGGTATATGTTTTAAATACATATGGAAATTCTTTTATACATTCCATTTTTATGGAACCGTATTAAAGCCGACTATATCCTTATAGCATATACCCAATTTTCAACAGTTATGCTCGTTTTTTAAATTTTATAATTATATTAGCGGACAACCTATTAAATTTTATTTTAATTTATATAATATTGTTCTCAATATTTTAAGAAATAAATATAAAAAGCGGTTAGTGTTCCTCTTACTAATTGAATCGACCACGTTGACAGTTGAAAAGTGTGAGGGCGGCTGCAATTAAGATTTTCACAGATATGGGATAGTTTTCAAAAATGGTAATCAAATTATGATTCTAAGTTTGAATGATTTAAGTGTAAGATTTATAATAACAGTCAACAATGAGAAAGGAATTAAAATAAGTATACTGCTTTTTTTTTATTTTAGGTGTGGATTTGGTGGCACGTACACCAAAATAAATATATGTACATTTACGTAAAAAGAGATACATGAATTAACTTTATTTGAAGATAAAAGTTCCAAACAGCTTTCGTCCTTCAAGTATAAAAAATTTTTGGGATTTTGAGTGGGATCTGTTTGTTTTGAGTGGCTCTTGAGAAACGTCTGCTGAATTCATCTGAAAGAAGTAGTACTGCAACGAAATAGCGGCGTATTGCAAATGACTGTTATGTAATCATTTATCTTTCCTTATTGCCGCGAACGTAACAATATTTATACCTATATAATATTCAAATATAGAACAGGCCGCTATCAGTTTCATCAGTTATTAACAGTTAGAATTGACTACTTGCCTTTCCACATAGGGCTTTATTCATCTTTTAAGGTAATGTCATTATATTCCGTTAATTCCTAAAATAACGAAATGTTTGCTGGCACCATTATTACTTATGGAATTTATCTGCGAATGTGACTTGCATTTTTAAAATCATTATTGTAGAAAATAAAGTTAATTTGTATTAGTTTTTTTTGTTTTTCAGTATACTTTTAAATCTGTCTTCTTATTCTATAATATAATAAATTAACACAATATGTTACATTGATTAATTAAATTTAAACGTAAGGGGAAGAATAATATTAATATCTCCTTTCCAACGTTTAACAACAAGAAATCTTTTTTTATGATTTTTCGTGTATATCGTTTTAGGTATTGCAACATTTGTTTAAGTCATATACTTCTCAGTCTCTTCTCTTTGTACACTTCCGTACGTTCAAAAATAAGAAATGTTTTTATTTACTAATATTTCGTTTAAGTAACTTGCTAACCAAAGAGTAATTATAAAGTGTTATGCGCTACACTTTTGTAATATGTAAAAAAATAGTTTTTTTTTAATATGAAATCAAAATGAATTGCCACAAAAATTTGATTGTCCAAAAATGATGAATTTTGCATTATTTGTTTTAACTTTCTCGCTAGAAAGAATTTAATTATTCTAATCAAAATTGCAACTAATATTGATAACGACAGTAAGAAAATAAATATTTCTATAATTATTTTCTATTAAAACAGATAAAACGTATTGCAATCGTGTATTTCTCGTATTTCCGTTATTTATTGAGTTATTAAAACTTCAAGCTAACACAGGTGATAGAAACGCAGTATACCTAATTACGCGAGTCGCTTGGGAATATTCCGGACGTCACGGTTTACATTCAAGTTTAATTTTCCAAATTTGTTGTGTGCCTTTATTGCACCTTTGTAAGTCCTTTTCTTGTTTTGTTATTTTATATTCACAATAACGATGCATACTGTGATACATTACGTGCTGAGTTAATTTTTACAGTACAAAATTTAATTGAATTTTTTTTCTAGTCGAAATCTGATTCAAATTCTACAAATACGCTAGAAGATGTACACGAAGTGACTAAGAGCTTAGACTCCTTAACCAGTATGAGTACCTATTTCATCATGAATATAACATCCACAATAGTCAGAGCATAGACCATTTTATTGCATATTTATCTAAGCATGTAAGCTTTGTTAAATGTTTAAACATGTAATAAATCCTAATCGCAGTTTTGATTATCTCCTAATTATTGCTACATTATTCGATATTCTCATCATGTCCTAATTGCATAACTTACAGAAACAAATTTTCTAAATTTGCTACTTCCACCCTCCATCTATTTGATACTACTCTTGATTCTTCATTAACCTTCACAATATAATAACAACAAAAATATCATCATCTCTTTTAAATGAATGAAGACTTATGTTCATGCATAATAGCTAGCATAATCACGCCACGACAGGTGTGTTCTTCTGATCTATGTCTAGTACTAAACAGAATGATTGACGAAAACATGTTACATTTCAACAAAAAAATGCGCTTTCATTCCGAGATTAAATTTCAAGTTGAACGTTAAGCTGGTCTCTATTTCTTTAATCAGGTTCATTAATGTATTAATGAGGATACTTGTAAGTATTATGGTTTAACCTGAGCTAATATAACGACTCTGAGGTCAATTGTCGTATCCCAATAATGAGTCTCTGGTGTAATGAAAACCGTTACACTTTGTCGTAATTAGGTAATTACCCTTAAAATGTTCCCAAAGTGAAATCATATGGTAAATACCGTTATTATAAGTGGTTTATTTCAAAGATATGTCCCGTGGTGTTTGGTTAGCAAAAGTTAACTTGGGTAATTAAATAAATGGGTGGGAGGTCGAGAAAATAATAACAAAAAGGTAAATGGAAATAAGCGCTAGACTTTATTTTAGCCCGAGATGACATCAGTGGTGAGAATTGTAATTTTGGTTCAACGTTTAATTATGTCTCTTTATTGAGTTAAGATACGTAATATTAACTCGGAATACTCCCTTATATTAAATAATTCACTTAACTTTTTTTTATGTATTTATTTTCATTTTCAAGTGACGACTCGAAATATTTATTTTATATAAGTGTTTTTAGAAAATTGACGATTTTCATAAAATTTTTCATTGTGCTGTAAGTAACATAAATATGGTTAAAATTAATTGTGGCACAAAAAAAATCACTACAGCATAAAGCAAGTTCTGCAACTCTTTCAACAAATATAATTAAAAATTCGGCTTCATAAAATTACATTAAACTAATAAAGAAGCGCACGAGGAGAGGGGAACGTTACGCGTTTACGAATTGTTACGTCAAAACGTCGTAAGTTACATAAAACTAACAAACATATATGATTTTTTTAAGATACGAATTTCAGAATTACATGAATTTAATCACCACCCGTAGAGTTACAAACTTTAATCGAGATCTCTAAATTTAGATTCCGAAACTTGGATGATTTAGCCCTCAAACTGGAATCTATGGAACGAGTGTAATGGATTTAAAGAAAAATATATTAAATACTTTTTTTATATAAAATAATATATTAAGTTTTTGTTATTTATTCGTGATTTACCCTTGAAGAAGCATGCACCTTACAATAATATAGATACTCATATAAAATGCTAAATATTTATTTATAAATGTCACTTTCTCTTTCCCCCCACGGCTTTCTTACTGATTTTTTTTACTAGGTATGAAATAAAAACCGACATAAACCGACAACCGATTTAAAGCACTAAAATTACTAAAACTAATTATAATATGAAAATGTGCCCATTCTATTCCAAATTTCTAAAAGCGTTTCTCATTAATTTTAAAGAAAACACTTTAAAAAGAATTTTTTTAACATAAATTTTTAAATACTTTTCATATAACTTATGTAAAATTTCTTTAATTTTTGATGCCTATATCTAGTTTACATTAAAACCGATTCATGTAATTTTTATAAATAAATTCGTTCAAATTCGAAATCAAGTTTACAAGTGTGCGTCTCTAAAGAGTGTCGAGAGTATTTTTTTTATATAAAGTAGATTTAAGACAGGAAAATAATACAACATTGATTCATTAAAGAAACGGTTGATTTTAAATATGTACGTATATCTAATGCGCCGTACCATTTCCACCGTATTCTAAGTACGCAGGGCATTTAGTGAAACGGCTTCCACGGAAACGATTACTTACGCCAAAAAGTGTTTCTAGGGAACTGTTTTAAAATTCAAAGTGGAATATTGATTCTTGAGACATTGGAACTTGCATGTCTTTTTATAGAAATTTAGGTATTAAGTAAATCAGATCATTAAAACTCGGGACAGTCGATAACCGTTGATTAAAAGTTTTAGCAGTGTCATTTTACGAGTTTCGCATTATAGTGTGTACTTTTATTCTAATAAATTATTTTAAAATTATTTCTCAATCTATATTTATTATAATAGTGTCCTATATACTAAATGACATATTAAAAATTCAACCAGCCTGGGAACGTGAATAGAATTAAATTCCTAATTTTTAGAGTGCCATACTTGAAAGAAAAAGAGGGAACGCTTAAATCCTATAATCGTTCATATACGTGTTTATCACCATATTGTCCCAAAAACCATTGGACGCAGAAATATTTTTGTAAGAATTTTATAGGACTTAATTCCGAAATGGAATTTTTTATAAATTTATGTGATACAGTTCTACAGTTATTGACTAAACGACAAAAAAGTCATAATCTCTCCACCGCTAAAACTGAGAAGTTGAGTTTAAGTTAAACTAGCATCCGCAATTAAATGAAACTACGTGATGTAGTATTATTTCTACTATCTTTAATGTCTTTACCACGACCTAGGTTTCGTTGTATTACAACATCTTCAGGTGGGATATTAGCAAAGATCTTTGCTAATATCCCACCTGACATCATGTCATGTACACATATATCATGTCAAAAGTGTTTCATTCCCTTTATTGTGAATATTAAACCATTATTATATATTCATCTTGATTGGGATTTATAATAACATTTCAACATATGTCTGATTGTCTGAGCACCCTATAGCCACAACTTATGACGCTAGCAAATTATTAACTTTCACCTTTTACCAGAGTTTGTATATTTGACTCGTATCCAAATACTTTAAACGTTGGGTCATAGACGTATTTTGATACTTAACTGAAACAGCGGCCAAATTTTACAACAATTTAATTTTGGAACATTAAATTGCTGTATAGTTTAAAATGTAATCTTTTCTTTTTTTCTTAGCAGAATATTTTGGGGATTGGGAATATTAAGAAAATTTTCACTTTTGGAAAATGTCAAATTATGCCCTTTTACACCACTCCGCGAAAACACAAGGTAGATCGTTTTTCAAGTGTTCTTTAAAAATAAAATATAGTTATATATATATATATATATATATATATATATATACATATAAATATATATATATACATATATATGTATATATATTTTTTTATAAATTAAGTTTTCTAAAGTAAGGTTGAAAATACGTTAACACTATTTACCTTCGTAATGTAGATAGTGCCCACATAATGCCAATTTAAATTAGTCTCGGATTTATAGAAAGCTTACTCTGACAAATCGGCCAAGGTGTTCGCTTTGCTTATTACATTAAGTCTATATAACGTATATCGGGGCTTTGCTAATTAAGTTTTTTAATGTTAAACATACATTACAGTAATTTGAAATTTATAAGTAAATTCTTAATATATCTTAGACAGAATCGCAAAATGAACTATTAATTCCAAGTGTTTACAGAGTTAGTTATGTGAAATTTTCTTTTATTCAAAAATGTATTATTGTATGTTTGAAACGGATATTAGAAAGAAAAATACTATATTGATCTCTATATTTGTGTTTGTGTGTCTATGTTTGAAAATTATATTAGAAAGAAAAATACTATACTGGTATATATACTAATAAATAATAATAATATACTTGTATACAGTACTATATTGATATTAGAAAGAAAAATATTACACTAATATACTGGCTCCATATTTGTCTAGAAACAAGTAATAGTTATTTATGAAACGAACATTTTTAATGAATCCCTTTGAAAATAATAATTCGGCTCAGCTAATTTTTGCGCATTTTTAAATCCTTTTTTTGTATTACCGCTTACTTTTTTTTATTATTTATCAATAAATTAAATATTGATAACTATACGCTATTTATCAAATATCGCTTCAGAGACAAGAACATATTAATCTTATCTATTGAGAACCCCATTGTCTACAACATACGGTTATGAAAAAATGCAGATTTCTGACAGTAAAGTAAATTAGGTGGTTACAGTAACAATTGTTCGCTCTATCTCACATCTCCGTGAAATAGAGTTAACAATTGTTGATTTGATCAAAGATATTTTTCCTTTACTTGTTTGAACAGGAAACATAGACTGAAGTCGTTATGATTCAAACTCATTGCCGTTGACGTTTCCTTCGTAAACACGTTTTTCATAATTTTTATTTTCACCAAATTAATTCGTTTCTAGCAAATTACTACAATGCCCAAACAAATCTACAGATGAAAAAGTTCATCTGTATTGATGCGGTATCTAGAAATATAGACGAGGCAATAAATATGATATTGACTCTTTTTACGGGGAAAGTAAAATATCGAAAAAATAGAACGCTATTAATTAAATAATGTGTGAACTTATAAATGTCAATTAATGGGTTTTCGGTCAAATAAAAAAAATCGCAATGACCGGGCGTAAACAAAATCCGTATAGCCTTTTAATTTGTGTTGAAATGTGTTGAATGTGTGATATTTATAGAAATTATTTCAATAATTTAAACCACACATGGCAGATAACATTGCTTACAAATAAAATTGCTCACAAAAAATGTGTATTTAACTATAATGTATCATTTTGATAAGTGAAAATATGCTTCCCTCACACTACGGAGTATATAAGGAATAAACTCAAATTAAATGCACAATGGATGCACCAAAAGGAGAAAACTTGGTCATATTACCTCATTAGTCAATACATTTGAAGATGTGAATTTGACTTATAGATAATCCATTCATTATCACACAAAGGCTTTATAAAAGTACTAGAATGGACTGTGAAGTATCAAAATTCATAGAATAATATCTATTCATCTGGCTATCATATGTACTGTGAGAAGGGCTCGTAAGAGGATTTATAAAATGCAATTGGTAAATATATTCTTATTTCGTTATTTATTTAACAGTCTCACACTACGTAAAAAAATTCTTAATGATAAGTTTTAAATTTGTCTATGGTCGAATGAATTATTTATTTTTTCTTTCTCTTCAATTTCCTTCATTTGATACCTGTGTTCAATGAAAGGGATTATAATCACGAATAAAAAGTATACCACAATTTAAAGCATTCGAAATATAACAATTATGATATCACATAGTATTTTCCTTTAAAAAATTGTATACACCCCTCTACTAAATTCGCTGAAGTAAATTCATTAGTACAATCATGCATGCATAAAAAATAGACGAACTGATATACAAGTGATCACAAAATTTTGATGGAATATTACAAATGTACTTATGAAAAGCTAGATGATTACGTTTATTTAAAGTTTTTTCTAACGACAGCTTCTTCATGAAATAGGCCCTGTGGAGTCCCTAAATGTTTCTGAATTAAATACAACCTTTTCAATATTCACAGCACATCTAAAATATAATTACACTAAGGCAACAATATGATGATAACGTACAGCATATCTACAATATGATAAACTAACTATCCTTGTGTCGTGCTCGGTCTTTAAATTAAGCTCTGTTGTAGTCACATAAGGATTTTTATACTCCAAGGGTCCGAGCGGTGAATTGCAAAAAGTTATCACAGAAGAAATGGATATTACTTCAAATACTCATTACATAAACAAAAATCAGCTAAGGGCATGTCGAACCACACATTTATGTAGTTTATTTCTGTAAGTATTTGTAGTTTATTACATAAGGTTCTGTAGTTTATATCTCTAAGTATCACACTACATATATTCTATAAAATCGCATGTCTTTCTCATACCTGACCATATAGTTCTATGATAGCTGAAAAAGGTTTCTAATACCCCAAGTGTTGGACCTGCTAATACGATTCATTTTCTGCATTTATTTCTAAATAAATATTGTAAAACGTTTTTGAAAAATTCATCTTTATTTCTCTTAAGTGCACTATCAAGCTTATTTTCGGGTACTCAAGCCAATTTTCCCGACTTTTTGACACGTTACACATTGCAATTAAATTAATAAATAAAACACTGTCGAGGTTCTCATTCAACTTTAAGCAAACTAGCCTCTAGCTTTCTACTTCAGCGCTACTCTCCAGAATGGGCGAGAACCATCGGATTTAGAATCCTTCATTGAAATTTATTCGATACAAAAATAATAAAAATATAAATAAATTTTGCTTCTAAATTAATTACCCACAGAAAAATAATTTTGGTATGAAAAGATCTGACATTGTTCAAATTAAAACGTCGAAATATGGGAAATTAATTTTCATCGCGGAAACAAGTAAACCCGCTGAAGGAACACGAAAAAAACAATTTTTACTTGAAGCCACACTTAGCGGCATTGACAGAAAATATTTTATTTAATTTTTAGTGAGAATACGTTGAAGTTATCAAAATTAACGCTCCTTGACACAAAATAAATTAATGATAGCGTAATGGCGGGAAACAGCCTTGCTAAAAATAATTCTATTATGGAAAGATTTGATATTGTTTAAATTGAGACGTCAAGATATGGGATATTAATTTATACCGCGGAACCAAATAAAAACGCTTGGAAGAAACACTAAAAAAAATGTTTATTGGTAGTCGCACTTAACGGTGTTCACAGAAAATATTTTATTTCATTTTTAATAAGAAGTCGTCGAAGTTACCAAAATTGACGTTTTGTGACACAAAAAAAATAATGAGAGAGTAATGGCGGGAAACTGCCTCGGTAGAATCTCCACCATTGATCGTATGCAGACAAAAGCCCTTGTTTGGGTCGTATGCCAATTTAATTAGTTTTGAGAAGACGTAATGGACAGCAATCAATATAACCTTGTAATCATTCAGGAAGTGAAAAAACACAAGTCGTAATATAAATACGATTAAAAGAACAACATTTCACTCGTAAATTCTACATATAAACCGTAATTATATATAAATGATGGCATCTTTAATAGTACTTACAAAACGGCGTTAAAACTAAGAAATATAAACTAAGAAAAAACATCAGTCGTAATATAAATACGATTAAAAGAATAACATTTCACTCGTAAATTCTACATATAAACTGTAATTATATATAAATGATGGCATCTTTAATAGTACTTACAAAACGGCGTTGAAACTAAGAAATATAAACTAAGAAAAAACATCAGTCTTAATATGAATACGATTAAAAGAATAACATTTCACTCGTAAATTCTACATATAAACTGTAATTATATATAAATGATGGCATTTTTAATAGTATTTACAAAACGGCGTTGAAACTAAGAAATATAAACAATATAGCATGTCACGGGTGTAACAGAATTAATGAATAATTGAAATATCATCAATGGCCTATTTCAGTCCACTATTGGACAGAGATTTTCCAATTTTTGTATAATTAGAAGTAATTGAACTTAATAGCCACGGTCAGTAGGCAATCGTGGTGCATAGTTTCTCGCATTAATGACGCTGCTACCCGGCACCGATCTGTGAAATTTTAGAACGCTAGTTTAAATATCACATCACCCGTTCAGCGGGGGAGAAGTATATCTTTATAGTACATGTATTTTAGTGTGAGTGGAGAGGTACATGCAGATTTTGATACTTTTAGTAAACTTGAGCACTATCTATATTATTTACGGTAAATCAATAATTCAACAACATCCTTCATTTGTCACTGATGGTAACATTCGTTATTATTTTCATTATTTCCAGTGTGATCAATTTATCTTTCCTTAAAATAAAAAAAAATTGACTTTATTCGTTTGTCATAAGGATTTGGTTTAATCATATATCGAGCAATACTATCCGTTATCCCTTATCCCCCATAACCATCTCCATCTCAGAAAAGTTCTTTAGAGCTTATGAACTCAAAATTCACAAGCTCACATGTAGTTATTATGTTAAGGTATGGTTGATTATCAAGCGCAAATTTTACATACATGGTTCCATTATTACGTCTTTCAACAGATATTACTCGTTGTTTTAGCTACTTATCTACGATAATGCCCACGCCGTTGCGATTTTTCCTTTTCCATGCTACAGTAATTGATAGCCTTTGCCAATGTCCCTGGATTTAGACCCCTTCCCCTTTATTTCCGATGGATACAACATAGATGTTGCGTCTGTGTAGTACTTCCGCCAATTCTTGGCTACATCCAGTCATGGAACCGATGTTCCACGTCGCTAGACACATATTCTTAATCTTAGCGTTGTCTATTAACGTCGCTTTGGGGGGCGGAGACGCTGAAATATATCGTGTTGACAGCAATTAACGAGGAATTTTTAATTCAACTTCTAATGAGATTTGAAGTTTCAAAGTTAGTGGAATCGAAGCAATGAAATCAATCATGGTGCTAGGTAATATTACAAGCTTCAATTATAAGTCGTGATCCGGTGATTAATATCATTTTAAATATTAAAATGTTCTTTTGCATCATTCGTTTTTGATGTGAGTGGTTATCAAATGGTTATTTTTAAATTAAAGCGTAACCTGAATAAATTTAAGTTTAAATAATTTTTTTTCCATTTTCGGCACCAGAAGTGTAAATTTTAAAATATTTGATACTAAATATCTTTAGCAATATCGCCAAGTACTTATCAGAACGTGCTTTGATGTGATTTTCGTTGAGTTTATGCTAGCATAATTTTTTAGTAATTGGAATGCTTTTTCTGGTTTAATAATTATAAATACTTAAAACAATAAATTCAATTTTCAATATAGAATAAGCAAAATTTAAATACGTCATTCTCAGTAGTATTATAATAAAGTATACGTTGTAGAATTCTAAATAAAATACTCAAATTTTCAAATTATGAACAATTTACAGCGTAGTCAAAATTTGAACTAAAGAACTCCATCAAATATTTACGAAAACGCTACAACTTCCGCTGGGCCGCTGCCTCCCTGGAGCTTTAACCGACCTAAATAAAATAAAAAAGTGGTAAATTTAATTTGCTCGCCAAAATAACGAGCTGGCCGGCTTAACTTTTCTAAATACATGCATAAATCATGAGATTGACGGATTTAATGTGTTTTGTTTTGTTTACTTTGGTGTTACGGTACCTACTTACGTACGGAGTCTACTGAGTGGTGGGTGGTGAGTGTAATGTGTAAAGAGTAGAAATATTATTCTCCAGTGTGTCAGTCAATATGACGCTCAAGACTGCTTTGCTTATCTGGAAATGGTTATCTATCACGAATTTCAGACGAGATCAACGTGATATTACGCTGCAGAATATTGTCAATAAGTCGCGTCTGATCTGTAGTTCAAAAAAGATTATTTGTTGTTAATTTATTGATTTTATTTTACGATGGTTTTTAAAAGCTTCGTAAATGTTAACAGTAAATTATGAAGTTAAAAGATGAGTTTTAATTGTATAACTGTGTTATTCTTTTATTTGACGTGTTATGTTAATATGACGAAATATTTTTTTAATAACATGATAACTTCAAACATTGCCCATTTCTTTCGTCGTATATTATTTATATAAAACGACACATTTATGTTTATAAAAATAGCGAAAATATTAATTTATCGCAGTTCAGTTTATCGTAAAATACATGTAATTATTTTAGTCACCTTTTTAAGGTACTATTTCAGTGGTTTTATATAACTTTGGCATTTTCAGTTTTCCAACCGAGGTTCTATTAACCCTCAGAGGGAAATTTTTTGTTACTTTTCGAATTTCGACCTTAAATTATCGGATTATTTTCTTTATAAGCTACGATATAAATATTAGTTTTCACTGGCTATTAAAACAAACATTTGCTTTAAATTTTTTTTTTAAATAATTAGTCAAATTGATTTGATTCTTTACTATGCTGTTAGATTTAGGTTGACATACTCGTATATAATATCAATAGACATTTTTTTTAAACTCACTGTATGCTATTATCAGCTTATATGTGAGATAATAGGAAATATGATTCAAAAAAGGTCTACCTTGTTTGACTACTGATAGAGCTAGTCAATGGTAATCAGTTTGGTAAAATTTTCATTTCCCCTTTATTACTACCAAAAGAAGAAATAAACCAGTCAATGTAAAAATAAGGTTACATTAGTAACTATTTCATATTTGTAACTAATTCATATTATATAGTAAAATTCCATCAATGTAAATATTTATGTGAGATGTAAATTATATTTTTTGATGGTTAGAAACTTTAAATAGTATAAAATATCAGCAAATGTAATTATTTGCCTTCAAAACGAATGGTTTTTTTCAATTTATTTGAGAAGGACTAAATGACTTACAGCTTGTATAGACGTAATTTTGATACTCGTATTATATCTAAACGTACAGAAGCTGACAATACACAGGGTATACTGATATATGCAATTAAAATTTACTTTGTGTTTTTTTTTATTTTACAATTTCTTCACTAGGTGAATAAAAATTTAAACACAACAGAAAATAGACGAAGAGGAAATTTGCACATATAAACGGATATTGAACATAAACATACGTCTAAGATACTTTGATGGCACATATTTGGAAATTTTATTGATACCGCAATCATATTTCGTGTCATGGGTTTGGTAGGGCTTTTTATCCCTGCTTCGATTTTGGAATAAATATTTTCTTGAACCATTGAATTAGGGTTATTAAGTTCAAATCATTTCTTTTAAAGTTTGGCACATAATTTTTGACAAATTTACATTAATTTTTATATCAAAATCTTCACTAAATATGAAAAAAATAGTTAAAACCTTAGAAGCAAAAGCAAGAAAAATTGCCATATTTTTTCTCGCGAATTACTCAGAGAAAATAAGTTTCGATTATCCTTGTAAGTTATTTACTAAATGAATATAGTATATCCTTCAAAATTGGCAGCGATTTTTGATGTATATGTAGCTGAATGGGAAATGCTGTGGGAAATTTACACGAAAATACTAAACATAACTCATATCTGCTTCACAAATTTCTGTTCAAAACCAAGTGACGATTGTCATTATAGTTATTCCCTTATATTTAAGACGAAATGTCCATTGCAGACTTGAACTATACTGAATGTGAATAAATGAGAGCTATCATATGCTTATCATATCAAGGTACTACGTGACAGCTGTACGTTACGCCAGCGATATGAGATAATACTTCGTGTTTGATAAAACACTCCATCACTTAGCGACTCGTCGAGCATTGTGTTCCATAATGACTAAATTAGTTCACGCTAAACTGACAAACAAGATTTAGTCGAGTGAGGTTTCCTCACTCAGCTGAGAAGTTGGTGGCTCTCCCTCGTAAGCTGTATCTGAGCTTTGTTCAATAGCCATTGAAATTTATGAATTGTAATCTATTATATGTTTATACTCAATTGACCCAATTTGTACATCCAATCGCAAACTTGCGTTATGATGCAAAATTTTGCGTTGAATGCTCACAAGTTTAGTTCATAAAAAAGAATATTTTTGATGAAATAATAAAAAAAAGTTTTTCTTGGTACATATTTGTTAAATGTCAAATGTTCCGGAATGTTCATCCAAAATAAGCCAAATATCTACATTTTACTACGAATGAATTGTTTTTTCGTGTACATACATTTTTTTGTTTTTGTATAGATTTCCCAAAGTTAAAAGAAAACTATTATAGAGCATGTTACTTCATTATTTGTTTGTATAATCCTTTCCATAATATTTTGGAAGTCTGTAATTTTAAAGCTCAAGACTCCACTTAAGTACTTCACTTCTATGAATTGTGCGGTTGCAATATGTTCATTCATTCAATCATTACCATACGAATATTTAAATTATTAGTATACGAAGAAGTCACCACATAATAACTAAAATGTTATTACCTATGCTAAATAAGTATACGACTGTCGATAGATTAATAAATTTACATAAAACCAATGATAAATCTCTCGCATAAAAGCTACTCAAATTGACTTTAATCTAATTGGTTAATAATCGATCGAACCATGTGTCATTATTTCTACTGGAGTAACTATACGTGAGGCTGTTACTAACTTCATCATCTAAGCTGTGAAAGCAAAAAATGAACTAACAACAAATGATTTACTATAAAATTTATTCATGTGGGAAACATTTATCACATATATATTGACATCACACATAAACAATTATGTTTGTAAAAAAAAATCTAACCAGTAAATTTTACACCCATTTCTAATTGTTGCACCGATTATAAATATTCCAAAATTATGCAATTCTGATAACAACACAAAATATGGTACTATCGAGCTGATATGATGACGTAGGAGAGAGATGGTCATAGAAATTTCTCAACAGTACAACTATCGAGTTAAGGCCCGTTTGTCTTGTTGCAGTGAATTATTTGATTTCATATTATAAATAGGAGGGTCTAGTGATGGATGGGGAAACTTCCGAATGGCAAACAGTAAATCCACAAATTTAAGCTCATTCCACTTCTCTCAATGAGCTCTGAAGTTACTTATTAAAAACAAAAGGTATAATAGTAATGGAGAAAGTATGTATTTATAGGAACTGTTAAAAGGAATCTATTGAAACTTCTTGGCTTGTCTCAATGAGTATTTTGGTAACAAAAACATTTTATTTAATTTCTTCAAACTTACAAATTTTTTTATTCGAAAAAAGTAAACTAAGTTTGATGGTGGTTGATGATAACTCCTGTTGACTGGATTTTTATTTATAGCACCGTGTAATTGGATCCGAATGGAGGCGCTATCGATGTTACATGATTAAAAGTTTTGATCTTCGCGTCTAAGTATGGTAAATATTTTACACAATCCTACCGTTTATATTGACATATTAATTTATTTAAAACCCCGCATTGGGCAAACGCAGTCGGAGTGGAAACGCAGTGGATCGTTTAGTATTGTAAAGCTTAAATAGTCCATTAAAACTAATTTTCTTACTTAGGGTTTTCCAGGATTTCATATAAGATGTATATTTTTATGCGTCCAATAACTATCCTTTCTAATTTTCATTTCATTTAAATTGATATTGAATTCCTAAACAACTTAAACAAAAATAGGCAAAAGCTGTTTTCTGATGTGTGAATGCTTTATGAACTCAATTGTTTTCTTGGTATGTATATATGTATATATATATATATATATATACATATATATATGTATATATACACACACACACACACACATATATATATATATATATGTGTGTGTGTGTGTGTGTGTAATTTTTAGCATGAGTTTATATTTACATGTACCTGATTTCCTACGTCTTTGTTTATTATGATGAGTACCTACATATTTACATGTTTAAATAGGCGTAGAAACGTAAACGATTCTCACTTTGGATTAAAATATACGTAGATAAATCTAAACATTTACAATTATATTTGTAAAAAAAAGTCCCGGTTGCAACATTCGGCTGATCAACAGTATCGGCAAGGCTAGAGGGTGGATTCTAATACTATGCAACGTTATATCTAATATGCCTCGATTTACAATTATAATATTAAGGAAATATTTTAAAAATATGTTTATGATTCTTCGTTCAAAACCTAAGAGCTTGAATCTGTCGTTCTTTGAATGCAAAATCACTTGTCACAAAAGTCTGAAAATTTCTGTGATCCAAAGATATACCTTGTTCATATATAACAGATACAATACAGAAAATACTCTTGCCTTGAGCTTTACTCTATTAGATAGTCAGAAACTCTGCATCGAATATACGGACATAAATGTTGCCGTATTAGTCAGACATAAATATTGCCGTCTGGTTAAAGTGCCATATTTAATTCGAAATATTTTAGAAGGATATATATCCCTATTTCCAGGAGGTGGGTTCTAATGTACTAAGTAAACAGATGGAAATTCTGACACTTGCCGTCATTCGAACTATCCCTTGGCATGCTTTGGACAAGGCAAGGAAAGGGCAAAATAAAATATTATGTATTTTGTATACAAAATCTTTTATTCTTCATTTGAAGTTTCAAAGCGGAAGGCATCCACGCCGGAATGGTTTATGAGTTAAAAATTATTTAATAAATATCACTGGAGCTAACACTCCAATATGCCGTATTATGAAAATAAAAAAAATTCAAATGAATTTAGTCTTGCGTAGCCAAAGCATTGGATTGACATTATTTTCGTACAGATTTATAATGCTGCTGCTGAAAATAAATCGCACGTGTGTCAAGCATAAATTTTAGGACAAACTAAAATTTAATTATAGTTTAACACATACCTGGATTCCATTTAGTATTGCATGCACCGTACTTGCAAAATGTATTGAGTGCATTCTACGTGTATAAATTGTCGACTAGTACGCCGATGTAGTGACATATCCATTTTAAATATATATTATTATGTTCGGGATTTGACATCATCTCAGATGTATGAAATTTGTATTAAAATTAAAGTTTAACTGGATCCTTGTCCATATCGGTTATTTCGCAAGTATGTTATTTACTTTTTCTATAAAGGAAATATAAAATTTAAAGATTAATAGGAGCTTGTTGATTTTTATTTTTATATTGAAATCAATTATTTTCCTCTTGCCAAGCAAATTATCCAACCTCTCATTTATACGATCTTCCTGGGTGTACATCCTACATTCAGATCTTAGTTTGATTACCCAGTTGAGCTGTTAGTAGGATTTTATGATATAATGACTTAAATCAAAGGTTAATCATTGCTGATAGTAAAAACTGTATGAAAAAATTATTATAGCTGCGTCAGCAGTTATTCTAAACTTTTTTTGTTACTGCAAAGATTTTAACCTGAAGATTAATTGACAGTGCATATAGTATACTCAAAAAAAGAATTTTTGTCGTAACACACCCTCTCTAATAATTTCCAACGTTCCATATTTTCTGGTATATGAAGATATATATGTGAATAACGCTCTAAATATAGAATATCATATATCTATATATATAATATCATCTATATAATATCTCTATATATTTAATATCATCTTGGCTCCTAATTCTTCAGTATAGATCTATATTTTACGATCCTGCTGAGAATCATTGACTGTATCCCAATTCACATTGGAACTTTGAAATTAATTAAATATAAATATGTAAAGTTTACAAATATTTTGAAACCGCATAATTGTATAGGGTAAGTGGTTGGAATTGTTAATATTATTGAATGTTCAATAATATTTAACCTCATAAAGGTTGTTCAGAAATAAAATTATACATTAATATTAAAGTTGCTATTGTCAAATATTACATATTTCTTAATGTTCTGTTGAGCAAGGTTACTGAGAGTTATTGACTAATTTAATATTTCAACTAAATATTTTAACTAAAATAATATATATTAGGTTGTACAGCTACTACTCACTAAATTGATCTGACAGTTCTACAAAAACAGTTAATAAATGCCCATAATGCAATATGTTCTCAATGAGATTTTCGAATTGGAAATAATTTGTGGATCCCACAGAGTATCAATTTAAGTTGATGCGGCAAGTTGCTGTGCTTTTGTTGCCATTTTAGGAAATATTTCTTATTAAATATATTGAATTTGGCCAGACCTTCAGCAAAAACACTGAGAAGCATATTACCACAATAGTTTAGGGCGGTAATATCAAATACAGTTCTCAAGTAAATAGTTTCATATTTCGTATTTGTATTTAACGCTTACTAAATTGAAATTTAAGACTAAGTACCTAACTCTTTATAAAGAACACATCACAATTCATTTATGATAAACAAAGCCGACTCTTCTCCAATTTTAAACTAAAAGATTTTTCACAAAAAGACATCCGGCCTAAGTGACGTCAACGCGAAAGGTTTTCATCTTCCTTACCCCGTCTTGCCTTCCATTACTCAAGTGATGTTCTGTTACGACACGGGATCCTGCTCGCTGTCGGCCCTTCACATGTCTATCAAGAACGTGATATACTCTTCGACCTCGAGGTTAAATTGATCGATTTGCAGGAAATAACCTAAAGCCCGTTCAGAAAACGCAATTCTACTGCGTACTTTGTGATATAACGAAGGGTTATACGAATGATTGAGATAACCATATTTCGATAGAAGATATTTTCTTTTTCTTAAACTATTTTATTGCGGTTCAATGTAAACGCATATTACAGTTTGTAGTAAGAATGGTATTTATTACAAAACAGTATATATATATAGTACAAAACAGCATATTTTTATTTGTGCTCCTTAACATATTTCTGTTAAGCCGTTTATAATTCTTATACTAATTCAAAAATAATCCTGTCTAGTTGATATTTGATAATCTCAGACATATTGCTATACTAAATAAGTGTTTTTGCAAATTTTGGATGAAAATATTAATTGCGTATTTTTGATTTCAGCATGTGAGACAATGGTGATTTAATTGGTTCAAGTGTTGGGAAATTTTGACTTGTCAATCTTTTTGAGAGTTAATTTTGACTTTAGCACCACCAATTTTTGAGCAACCAAGAGTAGCGTTAAAAATCCGTACTGGAAATAAAAGAAGTTGGTTCATTCGGTAATAGGAAAATTTTTATTACATAATTAGAAAAACTACATAATTTTTGTCACAAACGAAATTATACTACTTTATTGGGGTTTGAACGTCGATATTTGTTAAGCAAAAGAATGGAACGCCAAGATTTGGATAAAACAATTTTTTTTTTAATTTTTGGGCACTGTTTTAATGTTAATTAATATGTTTTAATGTGAACATTAAAACATTGCGCGTGACTTTATTGAGACGTAAACACGCGGTTTGGAATAAAAAATTTTCATTAAAATGGCATTTGATAACATAGTAAATCTAAACTTATAGTTAGTTGTAAAATAAAAAGACAATAAAACGCTCATTTCTTTGTAACAGCTGATTCACGCTACGGAGTTTTAAATAACAATGACTGTTATAAAATATTGATCACTCGCAATTGTCCGATTATATTCCAATTAGTTTTCTTTGAAGTTTGTATTACATAAGTTTAAAAATTTCGGAAAAATAATTCAGATGTATAGAGCTTTAACAAACTTAATTTTATAAATCTTCGAAAGCGTACATAAATAAATATGTATATATATATATATATACACACATATATATATACATATATATATATATATTTATTGCTATTAATATCCGAAGCACAATTTACCCTAAGCACTAGTGTATCTTAATAACCACCAAGTTAGCTGGTGAACATCCGATATTTATTTTTATCACTTCGATTTGGTTAATCTTCATTATATTTATCACAAGTGAAATTATCCTAGGTTTTTAATGACTTAAAAAAAATCGCTATTTTCTTCACTTGCGCAAACAGACATTCTGGGCAGATATAAGACGAGTTCAAGTAACTGTTGGAATGAATAAAATCGAAAATAGAAGGAATTTCTTTATTAACCAATATTACGTATATATATAATTATTAATTCAATAGCGTCTTTGGTTATTTGAACAAAAAAGAAGAAAATTGCTTATTAATCAAAACAAGTAACACATAATTATTAATACTGTGGCGTCTTTGATTAAATTTATAAAAAAACAATTTATTTATGAGGATATTATGGCACTTAAAATTATAAATGATATCTCGAGCTTTGCATTTGCATTTCTCGGTGCTGCATTTTTGTGTGCCATTGCAGCGCTTACAGCCTTGATCTCCAAATTTCGATTCTGAAACAAAAATTTCGTACAAAAATATTGTTATGGATTTTGTTGTGAAACAAAGATATTGTTGTGAATTTTCCTTACAGACGAAAAACTAATTTCTAGTGTACATTTGTAATAGTACCATATGTTGTAGACAATTGATAATATTCATCATACACACATGTAAGAACACTTGCCGAATTTATTAGATCGCTGTCAATATTAGGGACGCACAACCTTGCACAATCTCTACATTTTACTGGAGAAAGATTTACCTGTCAAACAAATATCTCTTTTAGATGTCTTTTCTGTGTATTTTTTTAGTTTCTGATGAATTTACGCAGCAAGTAGAATGAAGTGGCATGTTACATTTTGTACGCCGCCTTAAACCTTGGTATGTTTTTTTTCAAACAAGAAACGTTTTGAAACTTTTATTAAAAGAGAATGCTGATATGGGTAATTGCTTTCAGAATATTGTATTTTATTTGTTTATCGCCTTCATCTTGTTTCTTATCTTCATTTTCTTCGCCTTCTCTATTGTGTGTATTATTAACTTATGCATCACCAACACGTGTATTATAAAAACAAATATTTGCCAAATCAGTATGCGTTTCATAAGACATTTGTTCACTATCAGCAATCTGTATAGCAAGAGAAGTGTCTTCAGTAGTTTGGGTGGCATCATCACCAACACTTGCCAGGTTGGAATTCTGAATAACCCTTTCAAATTTTTCTTTAGGCGTAACATTTAAAATTTTATCAAATGGTAATAATGAAGTTACTAGTCCCCCTTTCACTTTTACTCCAAAAACAGCTTTACAAAGCGATTGGCGAATAGCTTGAAGTAAGAAAGTATTTTAAGAAATCGCAATATTTCCAACCATTTTTCAGTATTATTCGTTTGTTATCAAGCTGCCAATATGTTCTGAATATCCTAATTAGTACTTTATACTGATCCTTGACTCTGACCAAGTGTTGGTTTGTCATGTACTGTAACTCGTAAGAGTTGTGTTGAAATCAAAAATATACGAAAAATATAATTTTTGGGATAATTGTAATAATATATTATATATATTATTACAATTATATATTTCAAAATTTGAAAATGGTTGAATGATTTCACGTTCTTTTTTTGTGTTATGATTCCACATTCTTTTTTGTGACACACTTCCATATATTTTTTATGTCATAACAAATATATTTTCATAATAGTCTATATTAAATATACATATTTCTTATAGTTGCGCAGTGGTCCTAATTTATTTATTTTAAAAAGACCTATACTTGACAAGAATATACTAATGGACTTCTGAAATTGGGATTTTGATGTGATCGTAATTAGATATAAATACGTCATATGCTTATATGGTAAAAGTATCTTTTTCGTTTTATTTAGGCAAAAAAGTGTTTATGAAAATTTATTACGAATAAATATAATTTATCTCTATTCGTTCTTCAAGTTAGTTCATTACCTACATTCGTTCTTCAAGTTCATTTGGTTATTCATGAATTTAATTCCAAAAAAAGATTTGAAATTATTTAGAGAAATTAATCTTAGCTGCTGCAAAAGGGATGAAAATTATGTTAAATTCCTAAGAAATAAAATCACTTAATATCCTTTCCGAAAAATATCCTTATAATATAGAAAAAAACTGTATGTTATCATGGTATGAAATTTCACATTTTGTCTTATATGAGGCTGTTAATAAGTAAATAAATATTACACAAATTAACTTATGTCATATTTTACAATTTTTCAAACAACCCACAAAGACCTTATCTCTATGCCGGATTCACGTGATTATCTGCCTGTGGTGTCGAATTACGTTCCGAAAACGTACGCTTGCTTCTCGTTTCTAAACATTGCTCGTCTTTTTTTAACATTCTCTTACATTTTATGCCGCTAAGTTATGCAATTCATTGGATCCTAACAAAGAAATTCACCATCATTATATGGGTTTAAAAGTTGTTTGGAAAAATTATACCTATCTTTCCTTCTTTTCTTCTTAACCTGCACGATTTTCCTTCCATTCATATCCTGTTTACTTGCATGTCTCATTCATGTATTTTTTCCTACCAACATACAAAATTTAGACTTTTTTTTTTGCTAATAATATTTTTAGTTAGTTTAATTTTTAACATTATTTGAAAAATTTTTTGTCAACATTTTAAAATACAATTTAAAGCAGCCAGGCTTATGTATAAATATTGTGTTGAATATTTAAATTGATAAGTTTTTAATAGAATTTGAAAATGTTTAAGAACAATAATAAAGTATATATGTTATAATGTTTATAATAATATGTATTTCTGTAATTATATTTTATAGAATCATTGATCTAGCTTATATCTTAGGAAATAAGAAAAAATATGCCATCTACACTCCATCCCATATAAAGGCAGATTTTGTCGTAATTTTCGATCCCTTAATTATGTATTCACCTTACGAAACTGTGGAAGAAAACATTGAGACAAGATTTAAAAATCTAAATCTGTGTCTCTGTTTGTATGCATTCACATGTTTGGAATTTCCTTTTCGGCAGAATGAAGGCTTTAAATCAAATTTATAATTATTGAAATTAGTACGAAGATTGCTGGTGATAAAATTAAGATAGGCCTTTACATAAATAATAAAAGCACACCCTCGATGCTATCCCATGGCGCATAGAATGTATTTGGGCGCAAGAATTTTGTGACGATTTTATGATTTAAACACTCTATATTCCGTGAAAAATTTGCAATATTAGTTCTGAAGTACACTGCCAAATGAAAATGAATTAATTTAAACAATAGAGGCATAGAAAAATAATGAAAAAATTACTTTCCTTTCCAGAAAGAGGCTCATAGTTTAAACCTTGAAATCGGGAAAATTGTTAACCTCTTAAACAAGTTGAGGAAAAACAGTTACTACATTTTTGTTTGTTTATAATTCAAGCCATTCATTTTGTTTCTAACGCATTAAAAAGAAGATGAAAACTAACATTTTTGCTAACTTTGAAAGCTAATATTACTATCTTTAGCAGATTTTTTTTCTTGAATCGGTTCGCTTGCCAGCCGCTCGCTTTTATAAAATAATTAATTAGAGTATGATTTCCAGTCGAACGAATATACAGAAGAATTCCACATAAATTAGCCCTAAATACGAATTACCTATAATATTTTTTTTTCCCAATTTTTATGATATATTGTTGCGCGTATTTTACGATGTATTGTTGCACAATATTATATGCGCATTACTTGGCTGGAACTTGTTACTTCGGAGTCAATAAATAAAAATGACAGTGACTGTTTTATTTCTTTGGATCGTTTCTGCCTGCAAATATGTTTTGAGTAATACATTTTATAAAAAAGTTTGCTTGTTTGTAAGCGAGCGTTCCTTTGATGTTGAATCATGTATGATTATATAAATGAATTAAATTTAGATTAGGTTTTTGCAGATAAAAACAAACTCATTTTCGCATTTGTTAGGTTAGTTAGGAGAATAAATTCTGTGTGTTTCAAGTTTTAAGGATTAATAGTGACTTGCCTCGGCTCAGGTATTTGTTGTACAATCTAATAAAATCAACATTGTCGTGACACAATTAAATATAATAATGGGTGCTAGATCAGCCATTTGTCATGTCGTGTTTTGGAATAAGTGCAAGTGAAAATTTTACTGAAAACTTTCCATCGCGAAGAAATCTAAGTCGAATTATCAATATGAATATTAATGAATTTACTCATTAATTTAGGTTTATTCAGGAAAACTTGCCATTCACGTATAATGATGATTAACTGAACTAAAACAGATGATTGAGTGGTAAATCCTAAAGGCAATACAATACTTAGTTTATGAACTCTTACTATGCGTTGTTAAGTCGAGAGCACGACTCGGGTTTATATTAAAAGAGTTTATAAATGAGTTTGAGCATATTAACTTCAAATTGGTGATCGGCTTTTGATCGCTCGCAGTAAATTATTCACATAACATTACAACTGTGTTGGAAGGAATTTGCGAGCTCTGTTTCCCACTAAATAACTCGCCTTTTCCCCGCATCGCACACAATATAATTCCTGTTCTCGTAGAGTACTTTCTGTAGGGATTCAAATCAAGAGTGAATGAAAAATCTGTAGTGAACTAAGTAGAGCACGAATAAAGTTATTCTCAAAAAATATTAAGTTTTTGCTCTGTAATATACCGATATATATATACGTCTAAAGTTATATATATATATATATATATATATATATATATATATATATATATATATATATATATATCTTAATCTACTCATCCTCAGACACCGAGTGTAGGCTGTAAGGTGTGTATTACAATATTTTATTTTAAAGCCGTACTTGTGAAGGGTGGCCATCATAATGTTCTCCAAAACGTAGGGTTCTTATTTACAGTAACATTGTCTTGAAAAGCAGCACACCTTTCGCTGATTTTCCTAGCTTTTTCTCCTTCAATGCTTTTTTAATCTGCTCCAGTAGATCAGCAAATAACTCTCTCATTACAGAAACACCCTTATCTTGAAGTCAATAAGCAGGATATCCTATGTCCTAAAATTCATAGGGGTGTAATAGCCGTTTTATGTCACTGCATGATCTCTAGAATCTGGCTTGTAATAATGAACCCAAGTTTCATCATCCGTAATATTCGGCTCAAAATTTAATCTTTATTCACTCTGCAGAGATCCAAGAGTTGCATGAACATTTGACACATTGTTCCTTTAGCTGCGGTATGAGCATTCCTATTACCCATCTTGCTCTGATTTTTGACATGCCAATTTTAAGAACATTTAAAATGTTTGCAGAAGACTCTTTCATTATTTCATATAACTGCTTCTTCTTCAATGCGAAATTTTTTCAATAATGTATTTTTATTGTCTGTTTATTTAATTGAATCTACACCTTGTTTGAAGAGATTATGCTACTTGTAAATTACGGTTTTACTAAGGTCAAAGTTTGTGTAAACTGATGATATTCCATTCAATAAAACTTGTGGTGTTTTTCCCTTGATTCAACAGGAAGTTGGCAATAACTTGAAATTCGATTTTCTTCATGGTTAACGATTTCGTCCAGTAATTATCAAAGACTCTTTGTTACAAGCGTTTTCATATTACATGGTTGGACAGGGCAGTTCTCTGTTCGACAAAAGTAAATAATCAGAAATAAAACAGTTGAGAATACCTTTAATTATTTAATTGACTCTGTAGGATAATTAGACAAAGATGATTTAAAACAATAATGCAATTACGGTACTTCTTGGCCCGGACAAAGCCAAGACCATAGTTAATATGAATTCAAAACAACTTGTAAGTTACACAGTTCTTCGATCGGAGACTAGAGGATTGCACGAATTATTGTATCTATGGAATTTATGTAAACTAATTTTCACCCATTTGCATGTGTAATTTTGAAAAATCTTTTCTCTGGTGTTTTCTATATAGATTTGCTATACATCAATATATGCATGTATTTATGCATGCATATACATCAATGTATGCATATATTAACATATTTATATATATATATATATATATATATATATATATATATATATATATACATATATATATGTATATACATATATAAATATAAATATATATATATTTATATATATATATATACAAAATTTTAGTAAATCAACAATTTTTTCCAGCTTCTGCTTAAAATCCTTGGTTCCTTGGTTCTTAAAAAAATTAATAATAATATTCAAAAATATTACCGTTTATACTACTTTCTGTATCATGATTATATTTAAGCGTCATAAATAGAAACTGAATGAGCAACAAATTTAAGAAAAGCATTGGGTAATAAATAGTTCTTCTTGCGAAAATGATGGAAACCGAACGAGGTGTCCGCCGCGTCACATCCCATCGTGTTGATGATGCCGAGCACCGTATAAAAATATATATGATTAAATAAACAGTGTTATAATAACTTTACTCGAACATACCATATTCGCCAAATTTTCTATAATTCCATAGACATTCAAGTCTATATTTATAAGATTCAATAAAACTATATTCTTTAATTTGATTGAATAAACTCACAAAGAATTTGATTAACAATAGTCATAAAATATTTCATCGATTCACAAAATTATATTTACTTTCCCACAGCTTTGAATTCTGGACTGCGTTAAAGAATCCATCCATGTGTAACTAATTATATGATACCAGGACAAAACAGGGGAAGTCTGAAGGAATAAGACAAATATGATAATTTTGTAAATGTTTTAAAACCACTTTGCATTCCGAAGTACGTTATTAAGTTAAAATATTTTTTGTTAATTACCCTTTTGAATAAAAACGAACTATGGATGCTTGATTAATGGCCGTCATAACCATCTATTGCATAACAATGGCTGTCATAAACATTGATTGTCATCTAATGTAATTACCATCGATTGCACATAAACTAGTTAGTTGCTGTCTAGGCTTCACTATTTTCAGTGTGTTTCTCATGTGAATACGACTGCGGTAATCAGCAATGCCTTCGAATAAAGTAGTTGATGTGAAAACCAGGCATTTATATTTTGAAAATACTATCCGGCCTATTTTGTTCTGCAAATATTGGCTCAGTGCCGGGAGAAACAAGACGAATATATTGAAAATACTATGCTTTATAAGGGTTTTTATTACATTAACTATAGCATCAATATATAATGTAAAATATGGTGAATACTTACACTTACAATTGTTATGCGACATAGTGATGATCGGTTACGGCTTGTATTTGATGGGCTCAAACGTGCTATGGAAGAGGAATATGCTTGAAAATCTATTGCGTCACATTAGCGAAGTGGACGATATGTTTGAGGCTCATCATCTTAAAAATTTGTTCGAACATGATAAATTATCAAACATAATTTTAATTTTTGTTATTATTACCTACCATTTGACTAAGGTTACTCTTTGTTGTTATTCTTATATCGGATCCCTGGAAGCAATACACATTTTAAATTTTCTCCTAGGTGCCACTTTCAATATGCATTTTGATTTAGAAATGTTATTATTTTTTACACTTGTTAATAGTATCAAAAAACGCATACAGTTGGTTAATTCGTATTTTATTGCTGACAATCCTCAGTCTGGGTTTGCGTCATTAAAAAGATATTCCAAACATACTAATTCTCAAAACGATATCCCGAATTACCAACTTTTTGATTCACCCTTCAAAGGAAAAGTAATTTTTTATTTGTCAGAGTTTCTCATGAAGATTATGGACCTATTGCAATTCTTAAATCGCATGTTTGAGGTTCAGGTATGGAATATTCATTGAATTGTTTCCTGATATATTTATTTAATTTAATGTACGATATTGAAATTGTAGTAAGAAAATTTCATTTCAGCTGCTTCTAACCTGTTTTTTGACAGTTTTAAATATATTGTCGAGCCTTCAATTTATTCTTGAGAACGTAAAAATAAATGTGAGTAAGAAACATACATTATTTATAGCAAAACACGATATTGTAGCAGCACAGATATTTGTAAAATTTAAAATTATTTTCTTTGAACCCTTTGATTCCAAAGGGTTTAAGAGACTAGTTTATTTCTAGCCAAATTAATTTTGCATATATTTTCATAAAATAATAAGAAAATACTCATTCATTCCAGGGCTTTGAAGCTCTTCTTGCATTTAATTCATTAGTTTGGTTCTTTAACTTCGTGGTATCGGTGACTGGAATATGCGTCGTTGGTGAGAAACTTTACGCAGAAGTAACAAAAATAAAATCACATTTTGCAGAATTTGCAATGGAGGATATTCTTGGTACGTATTTAGTTTATATAATCAATATGCTTATGCTATATATATATATATATATATATATATATATATATGTATATATATATGTATATCCGTTTTTGTCAGCCTACACAAATTTTGGTGAGGTTTCAGTATTATAGAGTTTAGGGTCTAGGGAGTAATGGGATACGTGTCATCTCGACACGGTGTCGATGAACGAAAAATAATATCTATTTTATGGTTTCTTTGTACTTAGACCACATAAAAAAACCAAGTCGATGTGAATTTAATTTTAACTATTTTCTTGCCTTAGGTCTAGAAATAAAATTTCTATACCTATATGTTCTACTGTCTTTTTACTGACTTTCTATACCTATATGTTGTTCTGACTTTTTCGTCAGTATCTAAGGAAATAAATTACATTTTGTTTAGCAAAAACGTGTACAAAGACTTTTCTTGTTTGTAGCTCCTAAAAGTAACAAACAGCTGGAATTAGTACAGGAACTCCTCGATTGGAATAAGACAGGGCAATTGACTGTATTCCACATGTACAACATACGGATGTCTCTTCTACTTAGCTTCTTGAGCATAACAGTGACATATGCTATTGTTGTGATTCAGTTTGTCAATTTCGCGTGAGTTTTGTTAGAATATACAAAAAGTTTCATGTCAAGTGAGTTTGATGTAACCTTATTTGCTTGTATTTACAATATAATCAATATGTTGTGGTGTGTTTTATAATGTTTATGTAATACCTTAAAATTTAATAAACTTTATGTTTGAAAAAGGAACTACTTGTTAATATTATATAATACCCTCATTCAGTTTTAAAAATAATATATTTTAGAATTGTGACCTTTGATATGGGGACCTGCGTCCCAATATTGCATGCAGTTAATGCAATGCTAGATTTGAAAACACACGATCTGTATTGGGCTACAAATCTACAAATAGGTATTGTCCAAAAATTATTACCTCAATAATTACTTTGATATGCAATGTAACATGCTTATGTTACACTGAATTTTCTTTCCGTTAGAGTAATCTCGTGATCAGATTAATAACAAACGAAATGTCCTGTAGAATCTAGTTGTTATAGCAAGAAGACAGTGATACTAACAAAGTTTCCAGCGTCCATTCTATAGGCGTAAACGACGAGTGTACCGTGAGTAATCAAGAGACTTTGAAAACGGGTTAACCAGAATTTACTATTCATCTAAACGAAGAATATTATTTTTCTTAAGTTTCCGAGGAAAATTAACTACAAAATTTACAACAAAGTTATCTCACATATAAACAAGTTGTCACAAAAACTGGTAAGAAGCGAGACCTAGCAAAGGTATGAGGAATACGTGTGTGTGTATGTGTGTCCGTAAATAAATAAAAAACTAAATTATTTTAACTTATATAAACGGTCAAGAATTGAAAAACACACATAAAAATATAAAAGTGAACATAGCGTGGATAAAAAGAATAGACGTTGTCAAATAACTAGAGTTTGAAACTACATGCATAAAGTTATAACCGAACAGTATATAACTTAAATATAGGTAATTTGTAAAGAATTTAGACAAAGTAAAGTTGTTAAGAAGGACGGAATATTGCGTACGGAAGTAGACAGATATTGCATAAATTAATTTATTTACCCGCGCGATTCTTCATTCGATTTGTATCGAATTCAGTCAACTAATATAAGTGAAGTAGCTAATACATCTACGTTCCAACGAAAAACCTCGTGGGAAAAATTCTGTGATTGAATTTTTCTATTTTATTTAGACAAACGAGGCGCTTAAAACAAATTATTTTTCATATCTTCCAACATTGTTAATATGGTATCTAATGTATCCTAGCGCGTGAGGATAGCTGTACAAAGTTACCAATACTAAGTAGTACGAAAGTTAATGTAACTTTCTATGCAATACTTTTTGAAGAAATTCCATTTTTGTGAAAACTATACTATTCAGAAAAATCCATGTATTTTGTGAACAAATTTTTTTTTATGATGTTAATTTTTGGAACACAGTACACATATATTGTACCTTGAAAGCTTATATCCCCAAAATAAATTATCGCAGAACGATATAAAATATTACATATTGTAGAAAATGTCAATAAATTTCCTATCATATTGCTACACGCAACATCGTCTGTTATACTAAATATAAAAGCAATTTTCTTCAAGTGCGCTTCGCACTGAATTGTGAAATTACTAAATTTTCTTTACTTGCATAGTTACAATTATATAAAACCTTTATCTCGACAGGATTCACCAGCGACGGCTCGACAGGATTCACCAGCGAAAACATTGTCGAAATTACTTTAGCTGTTTTCTCATAACGTGCGAAAATATAAATAAACTCACAGACATACTTCACAGAAAAAAGGTCTCGGAAAAGACGAGGTTATCAATTCGATACGAATGATTTTTTTATGTATGAACTCTTTAACGATTGAGAGTATAAGTTAACTTTGAGAAAATTGATATCGAATTCAAACTTATTTGTACATTAGACGGATAGTCCTCCAGTTCCCTTTATGGAGCTGGAAGGTTGTGATATATCTCCCCAATTAAGAAGTAAGTGTGACGAGTCTGTAGTCATTTAACTTGACCTGGAAGGCATCGTAATCTGATGATATATTCATCTAAAAATAACAATTCAATTTTCTATAATACATGTTACGATTATTAAAAAATATCTACTCGAATATTATTTGAAATAAAACAATATAGAGTCGTTTCAGTGTTTGGTTAAACAAATTGTATCTACAGGGCAAAACGCAAATTTTTATAACTGAAATGAAAAAATACGAACTTTTATAAGATCACTTTCATATTTGTGTGTCTGTGACAATCATTTCCTCAAAAGACTTCATATATATTTCAATAGTCATAAAAACAATCATAAAAATTTACATGAAAATTTTATAGTGAGAAATTTTTTTACTCGCTTTGCTTTTTAATGAATTTTATGGCTCAGGTAAAAACGGTATTGAAAATTTCATACAGTTTTTAATGTCGGCCGGGCAGTTAACCGGATTAAGCGATAGACACAGCATGTTAAACATATTATTCTCAAAATCCTTGCAACAGTGCATTGTAGGGCGCACTTTATATTAATTCTTTAACCTTGCTTATATTTTTATGATACTATGGTAGTTCTAACTGTAGTAAGTTTCAAGAAAGATGGTCTTAAGAGAATGCAAAATGTATTTGAAATGAATTAAGAAAATATACTTGGAAACGAAAAAGATTAAATGATTTTATAAGATCACACATGAAAACTTTATAGGCAGAAATTTTTTTAATCGTTTATTATTGTGATTCATTTTATGGCTCAGGTAAAAACGGTTATAATATCTACTCAATTATTATTTGAGGTTAAAGAACCTGAAATGAAAAAATACTAACTTTTATAAGATCACACTCATATTTGTATGCCTGTGACAATCATTTTCTCAAAAGTCGCTAGACATATGGCGCAGTGTTAAATTATACTGCTTTACATATATTTCAATAGTTTACACCTAGAAATATTTACATGAAAACTTTAAAGGGAGAATTAAAAAAAAACAGTATTAAAAATTTCATCCAGTTTTCAATGTCGGCCGGGCAGTAAACTGGGTTAAGCGATAGACACAGCGTGTTAAACACATTATTCTCAAAATCCTTCCAAAAATAAATAAAAATTTCTACTGTAGTTCATTATTTGTATTGCTCGTCGGAAGTGAAAGATAAAAGACGATAATTTTTACGTGCATTATTTATTTACCGATGTAATATTACCAAATAAGAATTCTTTCCAATAAGAAAGGCAGTCTTAAAATAATGTAAAATGAATTTGAAATAAGTTAAGAAAATATACTTGGATACGAAAAATATTAAATGAATGAAATCTCCGATAAAACGAGCTCAAATTAATAACTTAGCATGGACATTGATTTATTACTCTCCTCTATTAAGAGCTTCAGAGTTCAACAGCATTAAGATGAAATGTTATTTAAGAAGTATAATATCTGAGAAGTTAAATTTAATAATTTAAAAAAAAATTTCATTTCTCTTTTTCAAAAAGCTCTTTCGAAGTTTTTTTCGGAAATTCAAATATTTTTATCATATTTATTCAGGCGAGGAATGGTTGCTTAATATTGTTTCAGAGAAAAAAGAAAATTTAAGAAAGAAACAATTTGAAGAAAATTTAAAAATTTCAAATATACATGCATTTTGATTACAGAATTTCGTCTTTTGAGTTATTGTTAAGAATAATATATTAGAAATGAAGAAAATTTACAAGCACTATTAAAATATATAGGCTGAAATGACACATCATATCATAAATATTTTTAAATGTTCTTCATTTCTTTGTTGTTATTTAGAACATGTATCATTATAAATATTTAACATCTGATTATATTATTTGTATTGTGAATAAGTTATACAATTTGCCTCAAACCACGAATTTAATAAACTTCCATACTTCAAATTATGAGTTTTATCGGTAAAAATTATGTAATTTTATTTCTGCTACATAATATGAGATACGTGTGATACACTTGTTTCATATATTATGCGATTTATGTGTTAATCCCTGCACTATTTCGACATATGGTCGAGTTAAGCGATAAGTTCTTATGAAATGTAATTTTGGAATGGTGCAGTTGGCCACTTATTCGTCGCTAATATCTGAGTATTATGAAATAGCTTATTGCTTATAAATTTTTCCAAAACTTTGTTTTAATTCAATTAATTAAAATTAAATTCTGCTCCTGAATGACCCTTAATATAAGTTTTCGTTTTTTAGAATAATAAAAAGTTATTATGTTTATTTAGTATATTAAAAGTAATAACCTGCCCTTCGATCCAATTTAGGCAAAAACATCCAAAGTATATTTGAAAACTTACTCGTTTTTAGTCCAAATTTTAATTTAATATAATAATATTTTGATCACCGTTTCGGATTAAAAAATATTTACATAATGATCCCTTCGACAGGTAAAGATTTTTGCAAACTCTTAGTAATTATTTCACAATTTATTTTTCAATTTGCTAGGAAGTTACAAATAGCGGTGGTGTAAAACGTAATGAATCTTTTAAATGTGTTGTTAGAAAAATATTACTTTTCTGATTTGCTCATTAATTTCATAATAAACCCAAAACCTTAGTAGCCCTGATATTTCCAATTTAATTGATATTCGAGTGAGAAATGTACCGACTGGTCGGTGAGTACTAAAAGTTACATTATGTTTTCTTTTCAACCTGTAAGATATGAAGTAGAGATTGGCTGATAATTATTGAAATTATATCTGATGTACCTGATTTTTTTCTGACGTATATCTGATACCTGAATTGAAACCTATATTGGCAATATATGCGTAGGGAACTTGGTGACATATATGGTACACATTGAAGCACATGACAAAGAATCGTAACAAAAATTCTTGGACCTTTCTGTCTATTTGTACTTAAATGCAGATCATATTTCTCATATTTTTTATTTCTGTCAATGAAGTTTATCGAATTAAATTACTTTTAACGTACTTATATTTCATCCTTGCTACGATACTCCTTTGGAGTTAATGTATTTTTTCTCTCCCTATTCACATTTACATAAAAAGAAAATTTTGTCATTCTACATATATATTATATATTTTATATTCATCTGTCCAGATGGGTATAAAATATATAATATATATAACTTTGGGTATAAAATATATAATATATATTCTTTGACTAAGTTAAACGACGTTGAAAGGTTTTTTTATATCAGATAATCTATTATCGCGTTGTATCCTAAAAATGTCCTTATGGAATTAATCCGAGGACTGTCGTTATTAATTAATTTACACTCATAGGCCTGTTAGAACTATTATAATTAAGTTACAGTTGAATAGTGTATTTCTTTTGCACTGTATTTTGATAAATTATGGCGCAACGTATAATAAGAGTAAAAATCTAATATTATTGTAAATATCATCATTAATCTCCCATAAACACTTGGCACATCAGTAACAAATTTTAGCTACTTTATTCTCTAACAAAGGGATTATTGCCTTATCTGAAAATGCAAACTAACTCGATACAAAGCTTCTATTCGAGTACAAAGCTTTTGCAGCAGCGAAATATTGGGATGCATAGAAATTTCAGTCACGTAATCCTCGAATCGGAATACATTTTCAATTATGCTCGTATCAGAAAAATAAAACGTCTTTAAGACTAAATAATAACGGAGAAATATTATAAACCTCGGTTACTTACATTACCTAACGTAGATTCATTACTTTGTCTTTAAAGGCACACTTGTATGTAGTATTTATGCAATTTCTATGAAAACACTAAACGCAATTATCTAATTAATCATTGTCTTTCACAAATATGAAGACTGTTGATAAAAACAAATCCATAAAATATTTTCAAGTATTGAACTCGCTTTACACTAAAAATGGTTTGGTTAAATAAAATCGAAAAGTTTTCATACATATATCAAATAAAATAAGATGTAACTATTGAAATCATCACCAACACATCGGCTATGACAGCCTTTTTTACATTGGATGCTGGTGGTTACATCAACCGAATTCATTATGTACTCATTAAACTGGAGAAGGTCATTTATCATTGTAAAGGGAGTTACAGCCTAATCATTAATGGTTTAATCTGAAGTGTATTCAAGTACCAATTCATTTTCCTATTATGTTTATAACTAGATATTTGTTGATATTTTGAGGTACTTAGAATATTACATGTCCTTTTACTTTGACGCTAATAGTGGATTAAAAATATTCTCATTGAGTGTTTATATTTTGTTTACGTATTCTAATTTACATTATTATCATCAAAATTAGGATCTCAGAAAAAGTAATATTAAATGGCAAGCTTGTAATGAATGAATTAAGTAGTATTTTTCCTCAAGATTTGCGTCGTATTTTTATTTATTTACTTTTTTATTTATCTACTTTAATGTATCTGATTGATACATATGGCGGACTTATTGCTACAAGAGCAATCTCTTATAGCCAACCACAACACCAGTCCAACCCCGTTCGACGAACGGCCGGGAATCGAACCCGGGTCGCCGCGGTACGTCGCATCGTCAAAGGCCGTATGCCTTGTGATCAACCCAACACACCACGGCGACGACGCCGTATCACGCCGTTTTCACAGTTATACTTAGTAATAGACTAAAGAAGGCGTAAAATAAAACGATCTTAATTTGCAATCTGACGTTTAACTTTGTCGCCTTAATATTTAAGTTATTAGTCCTTTTTTGAGTTTTCAAATGTTTCTTATGGAATACCAAGTCAAAGTTGATGAAAGGCAGTAAAATTTAAAAATATAATACGTGAAAATATTTTTCACGAAAACTTTCAAAATAAAATAGCTGTCGTTTTTGCTATTTGAATCTCAGAGTAAAAAAATCAGTGTAAAATAAGAAAGTATTTAGCACAGGCCAAATTGATCGAATCCAATTAATTGTAATTGCACATCGCGGAACACTCGTGCAAATTCGATTAGTATTTAAGACGCCGCTATATCCAAATTGAACATTTCGCGATTCAAAATTTAACGTAGTGATAATCGAAAAATTCTTTTCGAAATGTAATTATGTAAACTTCATACAATATGTCGGGTGTGTAAATATATTTTATATTAATTGCGGAGTTATAGTCCTGTACACATTTTTGAAGTTGATTCTATTGTACGGGGTATACACAATAGTTCGACTCGTCTAGCTCGGAGTAGGTTGAACACCTCTCTGGTAAAAGCTTTTTTTTCTTTTCAATCTACATATGTAATAAATAAGTTCTTCTAACCATTACTTGCGTAGGATAGAAAACTAACATTTTAATTCTAAATTTATATCAAAAACCTGCTAAGTATGAATAGAACTTGTACCAGGAGGGTTTTATATAAAGTTAGGTAAAAGTTTAAGGGTACAT
This sequence comes from Druceiella hillmani, assembly GCA_039881145.1. NCBI lineage: Eukaryota > Metazoa > Arthropoda > Insecta > Lepidoptera > Hepialidae > Druceiella > Druceiella hillmani. Next base: position 4,360,165 of record JAYKKI010000124.1, on the reverse strand, counting down.
GGTATTTCTTTTAAATTATAAATATTGTAGTTTCTTTTTCCCGTGTAAACAACACATTGCCTGATATATCTTTCATAGACGTATGCAAAATATTTTGTGTTCGCTTCAGTTGTTAATGCAAGCCGTACAAATAATTTTGCGTTGAAGTATTGACCATTGTCCCGATTTTTCATTTACGAAATTAAAAAAATTAGAACGGAGAGGAGAGGGGACACATAATGCAAATTGCTCTGGAAGTTCATATCTGATAAACGAGATACTCTATCAAAAACTATTGCTAGCCACATCCGATTAAACTGTGATATTCCATAACATTTAGAAACGTATCTGGAGAGCACAGCCCTACAACAGGCTTGATTGGAAAACGTTTTTGAACACGTTATGAAATGCTATAAATTTTGTTTACGCTATTAAGTTAAAATCATCTCTCTTTCTCTTCATTTAACTTAGTGCCGCATACTTTCTGCCGCAAATCCGTTTATGTGATATGCACCCGGTAATGTTTTTTTAATCTGTAAGTTCTACTTGCAAACCGTTGAACTTTAAAGTGACCTATGATATATTATAATTTTCTAATTTTATAGGGATGAGGAGTATTAATGAATTCTATACACTAATGCTAGATTAGAATTTTTTAAATGCAACCCTAAATTTTGCACGTTTCGTTAGGCGCCCTGCTCAAGTTTTTACATATCTGTAATGTTAAGACTGCTTTCAGTGTACAAATATAATATAGTTGCTTTCAATTTTAAAGATATTATATTTTCAAAGATAATAATCAATACCCATTTGTTTCGTTATTCGTTGTGCACTGTGATAATTTGAACGAATTAATATTAAAAGTAAAACAACCGACACGAAAATAATGGATATTGAGTGTACATTCAAATCTTCCTATTCCATAATATCCTCTGAAATAAGTATCTTTTTACCTATATCATATAATCTCCTTGCAATTGGAAAAAGTTCGTTGCTATGATGAACCATCTATATGGTGTTAAATTTTATTGAAGTGATGGCTGTGAATCAAATTTACATTTGCGTAAAATCTAGCTAGGAGAATATAGCTCTCGCAATAAAATATACAATGTTCAAACACTAACATATAATATAAGCGATAATGTAGGACGTTAGAAAACAAATTAAAAATACTTTTTGTCAGCTGAATTTTTATATATTTTTTCTGCATATTTTAAACAGATAGTTCTAAATTTCCTTTCTAAAACTATTTCTTTGCGCCCTTTGCAAAGGATTCAGATATATTTTTTTCATTTCTGATTATAGCTAGGGAGTAACTATAAGAATGTCTTGTCGTATTTACAGATTTGGTTTTCTTCAAGGTGGTCTTTGTTGTAGCAGTAAAAATCAGATAATCTTGGAACCAGAAATGGTAAAGTGCTCTCGTAGACATTTCCTGTTTTTATCTTGGGCAAAGCATTAGTATGCTTTATCCAAGACAAACATACGAAACAAAAACAAAAAACTAATAATGGAAAAATAAGAGACGTGAAACTCGAAACTGACGAAGCCCTGTACTGGACGTTTTTTCATTCTTGTCGTGGGCTTTAATAATAGATCATGGAACATTTTTAATTTACTTACACCTGTGTAATGAATAATGCAACAAATGTTTAATTGTTTCACTATTTTTATAACAATGTCAATTTTAAATTAAAATACTTTCTTTGCTATTAACCAAAATTCAGGTAAATACTTATTTTGATGTTCATTTAGTACATTTTATTTTATGTGAAAATAGTACTGCTTATTACATGCAGGCTGCTACTCATTCAATAACTCGCACAATTAAAATAAGTACTCTAAATTCATAATACTTTTAAACAACCTCTTACCCAGTATTTCATAATTGTACCTTGACAAGAAAATAGCAACAAAATGACAATTAAAAATAAAACATGTTGTCGTAAACAATACGTAAAGAATTATAACTCGTATTAGTAACATCATTTAGGTATGCCAGCATATTTTGTAATTTTGTAATTTTGTATACCAGATAGTCAGCGTTTCCTTTTTGCAAGTTGTTTTTTTGTCTTCATTACCACATTGCCTTTGTTATATTTTGGAAAATTTGGAATCTAAGAGTTATTTAAAAATATTTAAAATCTTGTTTTTCGGACAAGAGAAACACACCAGATCTTTATCTTAGAAATCGAACTCTCCAGATAAAATACTATAAATATTCTTTACCATGACTGAAAATTCTAGCCGTAAATATTGGGGGGATAAATCAAGCAATAGCTTGGATAATAAATGCTTCATAAGGTAGAAAAAGTTCGGCTTCTATTAGAGTTCGGCTTCTATCTGATAAAGAGTGAAGGTAACGCTCTCATAGAAAACTGAAAATAAAAATGGGAATTTCTAGTTTGCATTTTGTTGACTCCGTAATCAAATAGACAGATATCGTTAAGTATAATATTATTAATATAGTTCATTGGTACACTCTATTTGATTTTGTTCCCGTATACAGCGGCGCTACATGAATGTTTTCTGAATCATTGCCTCCACAATTTTTTTTAAATCCAATGAAAAACAGAGCTTTCGATGTTTAATTTTAGTTAAATTACAGAAAATGGATGCGGAGAAGATTTAAACTCTCATTTGGTGCAATCTTGAAAATGTAAATCATCTGAGAAGTTTTTCAATATCACCATCAACTAGCCGAAAAATTTCCCTTTGTAATGAAAATGCTTTCAATAAAATAAATACAAATCAAATGTCTTGAAAACTTTTAAACACTCCTATTTTCTTGTATATTACATGAAAAATTAAAAAGGGAGGGGCATGAAAGGTATAATTTCCTCATTCAATATGCAATAGTTTTAAAAAAGAATTCAGTAATTGAAAAAACGGAGTTATTAAATAATGCAAATTTCCAATTATTTTGACGCCGAATCTTTACAATTGTGAGGAATGATTAATTCTGATAAATATGATGAAATTATATGGGGATAAATTTTTTGGCATTTATCAAGACACAACTTTATTCCATTGAAAGCGTTAATATTTTAAAAGATCTATCCTATATATAATGGGGTAACCATTCGATGAAATAGTTTTCATAACAATGAATAATAACAATGAGTAGATCAATTAAACATGAATACCACTCTCAGTACTAGGAATTCGTACACATTTGGGCACATAATATGTTCGAGAATATGTAGTATCTTTATGAAATATTATCACTACTTTTCATTCTGTAAGTCTATCGCCAAGTCCCTGGTATATGTTATAGTCGTAAGTCCAAAACTACGAAATTTGGAATCATCAACTTATTTTCCATTAAACTTTCCAATTAATTTTCCAAAGGGAACGTGAAATTCAAAAAAAGTTTTTTTTGGCACTGTAGAGATACCAAATATATGGAAAGCAAACGTTAATATCCCTACATTTTTTTATAATAATAAAATGACAGACAACGACAATAAAGTTTAACAGAAATTAAAGAAGCTTAGAAGTTACAGCAGGTATTATGCTGCGTCAATTTAAAAAAAACATTACAAATTTTCTTTTTCTTCTACAACTTATGCATAATTTATACCCCGTATTGTGTGCCGTATCGTCCAGATCACGGGTAATTTTGGGTATTCCAGTTCCGGTGTTGACACCTGATATCAATAATACCAGTAGCAAACAAAACTATACTTGAGAATCTTTTGCTCCAATTTTAGTTTTGCCCAAACCCAAGGTTACTGTTAATTATTATACGATGCTTTTTGCATAAATTATTATACGATGCTTTTTGCTTGTCCGTGCTAACTAGATATCTATTGTATATCTAGTCAGATACTATATCGTACGATACATGCACAGACGGAACTTGCACTCTTCCCGTTCAACTTTATTGCTCCGGAATATGCACCTACTATGTATTCTCTTTCGCTTTTGTACCACGAGTGCAAAATCAAATTTGAAAACAATGAGTCGCGTTATTACCATCAGTTGTTAAACTTTTATGTCGCACAAATACGTAAGTATCGCTGCTTATTATTTTTTTTAATAGCACTGTGTACATACAAAGTTCGTGTGCAATAATTATACTTAACAAGGTTTTTTGCAGTTGATTATTGTTTTTTTATTATATTAGCAGAGATGACTGACACGTAATCAAATTTTTTAGACTCATTTTAAATAGGTTGGTAGAAAAGTACAAGGAAACTAAATATTATGCAAAAAATTACTTAAAATAATAATGTTTAATTTTATAATAAAACTATTTTGGTTATTTTGTTTAAAAAGCGTATTTGAAAATATTATTATTACAGCGACCAGTATCGTAATATTCGGTGGTAAAATAATTCAATATAGCATGCCCTGGTTATATCACCCATAAAAATTACAATTCTTAAAAATATTTTTCCTGTCAAATTACAACCGTTTTATTGTCATAAAGTTATAAATTTTTTTTTAACATTCTAGTCTACTTTATACACACACAGATCACAAAAACAGACAGCTAAACTTTTTGTACTCTGGAACTTCCCCCATCCACTGATTTCTTCGGGTTTCCTTGTAACTATCCCCACCATTTCTCCAGGCTCTAAAATATTTTATATCTGGTTCTTCAATAAATAAGTATTAAACGTGGACAAACTTTCAATGTCCTATTATATTCATTCCTTTCTAAAGAATTTTGAAACATTTGCTCTTTTTTCATACCAACAAATTAAAGACAATCTCTAAGGACGTACTTTTAAAATTTCGCTGAGCGGATATTTATTAGCCGTAAAACTACTAATATAGTCGTAGCAACACTCCTTGTTGTGTGTAAACAATTCATAGTATTTTCGTATTAATTTTACATTATAATTATAACTAAAATATGTGTTCAATATTTGTTTGGGAACCAATTTTATTTATTTGTTAATTAGGATTTGATTTATTAACCAGGCCAGCTAACTAAAATGGATTTGCACAATGACTTCTTTTTCCAAATGCGGCTTCATCAAGATAGCAATCAAAAACATAATCTGTATATTAAAAAGTCTCATTATATTATCGTTAAATAATGAAATCTACAATAAAATATTTGTATACGTTCGGCTATCTTCTATTCTTTATTCATACGTGCAGTAGAAAAAGTTACAAATCTTTGAAATTAATTACCAGCACCTGAAACAAAGCGGCTAACGATTTATATCCTAATTAGCTTTGCTCTCTTTAAAAAATATTAATTTAATTGTAACGTTAATACACGTAATGCCACTTGCTATAAAAATTATGATAGCAAATTTTTCTTGAGTAAGTATGACTTGTACTAAACTTGAAATTGCCATATCTTCTTTTTGTTCAGTCGAATTTGATAAAACATAGCCAGTACGTTACCTCATAGTCAACAAAATCTACCAGTAATTACTCCATTGAAATTCTTTTATATGCTGTAGAGTGGTACATGAACAAACAAACAGGCTCATACAGATTACCAAAAACAATGTTTTCGTGTTCGTATCATTTGTTACGTTAACCTAAATATTTTTTCTTAAATATCTTTCATGTGCAATCAATTAAATTCTACAGTTTTATTATCCTAACTTATGTAATGCTAAAGTATGTTTCTTCACGTCGTTCTTCACGAAGTTCTTTCACGTCGTAATAACGTAAGGGATTAACGTGATATTTTACATAAAGATAGCAAAAGGATTAAAAAATTATATAGAATACTTTTCAATACGAGTGCGCAAAATGAATAAGGAAAGCAGCGTCACAAACGAGCAACGGGTCGACAGGGTTTTTTTTAAATCGTTACATACGCAATATAAATGAATAACAGAATCACTTAAATTAATTACGAGTCCTTAATTTAGAGTTCTCCCTGTAATAACATAAATGCAAAAATGTATTTGTTTGTCTTTTTTTTCACATCACAGTTGAACAACCTATCGAGGTGATTTTTTACCTAGAGGTTGCAGGCAAACGACATAGCCAACTTTTGTGTTGGAAAACCTCATTCCGACTAATAATATAATTCATAAATGCAACAGTGTATTTATATGCCTTCATTTCATGTTGCAAGGGAGCGGAACGGATCGATGTGTTTTTTTACACGGAAGTATCTGGCTAGTCGTGGGATGACATAGGCTATAATAAATCCGGGAAAACTCACCTTTACTAACATTATAATCCTAACTAGTATTATAAATGCAAAAGTGTGTTTGTTTGTCTTTCTTTCGTATTGCTACGGATCGATGTATTTTTGTACAGATATGGTTAGCGAGCCAGGATGTTATATAATTTTATTTCGGGAAATCTCATTCTTTCCGAAAAATTGTTTAAAGCAAAAAGCGCGAATTTTTTATACGCTACATACCCAATATAAAGTTGCAATAGAATCACCTGTTTTAATTCCTTATTAAGAAGGAGATATGTTTATTTTCATTGTTGTTTGTATTATAAAGTCACGAAAAATGTTTAGTATTTAATTTCCTTTAATTATTTTAGATGACCCTGCAAGTTTTAGTTTGTCCAGATAAGTTCTTAATTATAATCACGGTTGTAAACCGTGGGCAAAGTTAGTATTTATGGATAAAACGGGTTATTCTTTGTGACGTTTTGTATACAAAACTTCGAATGATTATGTATTATTTTAGAATGTTACTTTCAATTTTTTTATAAAAAAAGCCGGACACGCGGCGCATCGTACGTTAACATATATTCAAAATTCAAATCAAAAATAATGATAATAAGGCTGAGACATTGTTAAAAGTACTTGAAATTTTCTTACTTACCTCGATACTGCACTACTGCACTATATATATATATATATATATATATATATATATATATATATATATATATATATATTTATATATATATATGTATATATATATATATATATATATATATATATATAAAATATTAAAATCTGCTCGTAGCAATTATTGGGATTTTTACATAATATCACTTTAGTTTCCAACAATTTTATTTAAATACGAAGATGGCACTAGAAGTTCTTGGAACAGGTGAAGAGAGTTAGACGTACTCTTGCGAATCAGAGACGAAGAGTTTCTGCGTATTGGTATTTCTTTCGGAAAATCACTTCTTTCTTTATACGGACGGGTTCTTATTACGCAGCCATTTTTCTGAAAAATAAAATAATAGTTACCGCAAACTTATTAAAGTACAAACTGTTTAACTGTTGTTTTGAAAGCAGTTCGAGAATAACGTCCTTGCATTAGAATCCTCCTTCACGGCTACAATGTCTCTAAAAACTCATACAAACGACTAAATATTTCACTACGTCCTGTCTACACGCGAATTTATTAGTCATTATTCACATAACTTTGACCTTGTACCGTGTAATTTCTATATATTTTAATCAATAAAAGATAAACTATGGGGAATACGATCTCTAGACGTCGAAGGCGCGATAAATGCCTTCGAAAAGGGCGTGGCAGGGACGTCCAAGGAAGGATCAACTGCCTCTCTTGGTGGTCTAATCGAATGAAGTAATGCAGAGAGTACCACGGAGACTATATTAATAAACAAGAAATAAATTAAAGACCTAAAAGACTAAAACCTTTTAGAGTTTTCTGTCGTAAATAATGATCTTATTATGAGTATCTCTTAGGTTAGAGTAGTTCTTAGGTTATTTTTGTAAAACTACAAAAAGAAAAAAACCTTATTTTGAGTTGGTGTCATCAATTTAAACATTAAAATGAATACCTTTTTTTTTCTCAGAAGATAATGCCACTATAAAGTTAATTGTTTAGCAACTACAACTCTAGGTAGTGGTCACATTTAGTAATGTTCCAGGAATACTTGGTAAAATAATACGAAGAAGCTAAAATTTAATACGAATCAAAACCCGGAAACTAAATCTGGATTATACAACATTTCCAAACAGGATTTAAATAGGAACCAGTGGAAATGTAGATCTCTGAAACAGAGTTATCGGACTGTGCTGGCGGAATTGAAAAACATGGGCACAACCTGAAAGCAATTCGTGATGCATGACGAGTAACGTGGTGATGCGTCGTAGAAGCACTTTACTCCATCAAGCGGATATAGAGTGTGAAGGTATAAATATATATAATAAATTTAGATTCCACAATTATTTAAAGTTTTAGTCTTATCGTCTATTTGCTCGTTGCAACCTCCAAGTATATCAAGCATTTAATCTTTAGTTATAGAGTTTAAGAAATAAAGGTAATAAATAAAGTAAATGAGAAGACTTCTGAGAAGAGGTAATGAATAAAGAAAATGAGAAATAAAGAAAATGAGAAGACTTCCAATATCTTCAGTTCAGAGATATTACTGCACTCGGTTACCTTAGTTGGGATTCCGTATATTTGTATTTAGTATAATTTATAGCACAAATACTGGCTGAATTTTAAAAATATTTTTTGGTTTAAAATAGCATTTTAAGAAAAAAGAGTAAAAATTAATATGTTTTGTCTCCTGCGTCTAGAAAATCTGAAAAAATTCTAGAATGTGAACAATTACACATGAATACATATAAAATGCGCATTGGGAAAATATTTCAATGTTACGAAACTATTTGAACAATCAACAATTTAATAAAGAAATTTTTCACAAGTACCATAGAAAATTACCAACAAATCAAAATCACTGTTCTTTCATATCCGAATGATTCCATTAGAATAATTGCACACAAATTCACTTCCCAATTTAATAATTTATTCATCATGTGGTAGGCAAGAAATCCTTTTTGTCTACGTAAAGTATTTTAAAACTAATTTCTGCTTTTCACGTAACTTTATTAAAAGGTGCAATTTTATTGAGTAGAAAAATATGAAACAGATATGACAGATATTTCCTTTGTAGGCAACATGACCTGCTAATAAATATTATTATTTATCAACATTGGATTAATAAAATTATCCTTACCTTTTTAACCACAAACTGCAGTTTATATTATACATGAACTATTGTGTTACATACTAGCCAGCAATTTTGAAATGCTACATAAGCAACGCGCGAAGTATAATTTTTTGATAAATAAAAACGAATTTCAAAATACATTGCACCCGGTGTACTTTAATGAAAGCCTTACTATTTAACACCAAGTTACAATGTCATCACAAAAATTGTTACGCTCACCGGAAGGACATAAACCAACTGGGTAGCTTAGAGATTCCAAAGGAATATTAGCAAAGTTTTAAGACCGTCGTCACGTTGTCCCGACTAAACGTTGGCCCTAGATTGTTCATTCCAGAGCGACTAATTATAGCGATTCCTTCGCTTTGCCTAACAATCGAAAGAAGTTCTAATTTTAAAAGGAGAGTGCTACCAAATTTAATATGTTAAATCACAACCTGCATTAAAATAACCACTTTATTCCTCGAGATATTGCAAAGCGAAGCGATGTAAATTAATTATATCTTTTTATATTTTAATTACTTTTGAATATTAGGAATTATTATCCTACAGAATATTTAAATATTTATTCCTAATTATTGTAATTTACGTTATATAATGAATAAATCTTAGGAAATATAAAAATAGGTAATGTAATAAAAATGTAGTAGTAATAGCTTCATTAAATGCAGAAAAAAATAAATGAAAGTTATGAATATATAGACATTGCTAGTTATCTACAATTCAGGACGATATAAAAATAGTAAATCTTTTAGGAAGGGCTACGTTAACATAACCATTAACTTAATTTAGCAATAGTTTAGTTAACATGATGCTTTCTCAAAAGAGAGCCTCTTTTTCAATCAAATTGGTGGTCGTTCCTTCGAACTTAGGAACAATGTAAGCAATGTTAACCAAACTACCTAAAATCAGAAAAAAATATGCATGAAAACAATGTGATTCACAATCAAAAAGAAAGCTCATTATAATATATTTTGTGAATAATTTTTTTCTTTCAAATTTTCTTTGATTTCTTATATATATAATGTTCTGTTTCAGCGACATTATGGAAGATTTCTAGTAAAAACGTTTATTTTTATTAGGGTATTTAGTTTATAATGGTAAAACATGCGAACTAAATAAAACATAACTATTTTGCGCTAAATATTTCTAAACGGACAACATCAGATTTTCATCAGTAAAACTGTGAGCTAGTAGCTCACAGTTTTTTTTTTTGCCATCCTACTATGTACGATTCAAACAATTGATTTTCCAAATGCCTCGATGGCACCGAATTAATTCGCTTTCCGGAAATGAAAAAAAGATAAATGCTCTTATAATACTCTGTATAACTTGTTACCAAAAAGTTCTTCAGATTAGATATATTAAAGAACTTCTTGTTAACCAGTTTCAGATAGCATTTCTAGAAAGTTCTTTAATATTTTGACAGAGACTCAGATAACATAGACAAAGTTTAATGGTTAAAAAGGTTCAGAGCAAGCGACCACGTCAGAAAACGATTTACCGCTAGTCAAATAAAGTCATAACACATAGGGCAAAAATAACGACACAAACCTAGTGTAAGTAAAATTGGACAACATTTTTACAAACATCCATAATAGAAAGTACGAGCTAAGGATTAATTGAATCTAGATATTTAAGTTTTATCTAACTCTATAAACCATTAATATTATTCATTAAAGAAAAGTTTTCAAAACATTGATTTGAAAACCTACCTTATTAAAAGTCGAAACTTATATTAATACAAGTATATTTTTATCTGTATATTTTTATTTTTATATGTAGCTGCGTTGCGCAGCTTCACCCGCGTAGAAATATTAGAAAATTAATTGCTTTCGCTGAAATACGCGTGTACATTCTGTTCGCTTGAGCTTCAAAGAACATGAGACGGCATCGAGTGCATGACTTTCGCAAATCTGGTAAATATTTAATAAATAACGTTAAGGTAATTACCGTACTTGTCGAGTACAGGAGTTATTTAGATATTTAACGGGTAAAAGAATGATACGGCAATAAAGATATAACGTGCTTTATAGGAAAATTTAACCTATACCGTTCATTTATAAAAAATGTAACTTCTGTTGTGGAACATAAAATGTGGAACTTGGGGGATTTTCCCGGTAGAAAATTATTTTTAAACACTGGACGTCGTTCATTTCTTTCGAATCTTTTTTAGATTTCTATACCCCAAAAGGAAAACGAAACCCTTATAAGATCACTTATGTGTTCATTCTACCCACCTACCAAATACGGTAGGTGACTCATTCCAAATTTTGATATTTTTCGTACAATATTGTGAAATATAGTTAATTAAAAACCAGTCTTGAAAAAAATTAAAAAATTTATTGAAAAATAAGCCAGTTGTCGGCTTCTAAATTTGAAGATACGGATAGAGTTGGGTATAGACTGTCTCGTTTTCTCTCGAAGAATATAATGTGCAATAATAATAATTAACTCACAACACAGTATTGCCGTCCTTCTTTAAAGTTTTTAAGATCAATTCAATTTTTAAGATTATTAAAAAAAAATTTCACTATTCATCAGCTTGCACCTTGAAATTATGATTAATGAAATAAAAAAAAATTAGTCAAATACCCAATTGTTTTCTTTAGAAACTGCTCGGCGTGGAAAGTTAAAAACTAATTTAACATTATTATAAATCATATGTACGTCAGTAGCTGATACTCAAAAATAGTTAGGCGAAAATTTCAGGGGGAGGCCAATTAATTTCTGGAATTTTTTTTAAATTGCATGTGTACTCTGGCGTATCGCTTGAAATATGCAAGACTAACCTTAATACATAAATACATGTAAAGGAGAAAGAAAAAAATATTAATTGCCAACCTTGGCATTGTCGGGAGCAAGGAAAGGGAAACAAAATGGAATTATGAAGGGTAGGACTAAAGGATTACCAGAGGAAGGACTTTTTCAGACGGTCCTTGAATACATTTGTAGAGAGCGAGTTCCTTGATCCAGTTGATTAGAAAGTCTTATACCTTGCAAAGGGAAAAACTTTTCATAAAAGATGGTTGCACATTTGGGAAAAAGGGCTGGTTCTCAGAGCGTGGCCCTATACCGGATGCAGACAAGAAACTAAATCTGCTTCTAAAATAAGATGAATAAGTGAGATGGTTCAAAACATTGTAAATAAATGTAGGAATATGTGGTTTGCGCCGATTGCGGTCTTCCGTCCATTTTGCGCTTTAAATTAAGAAACATGATCATACTTTTTGCAATTAAAAACATAACGGATGCACAAATTTTGAAGATGTTCTAGTTTTACAAGGCGATACTCAGCAAGGTCTGGTAGCATATATCTCCATAATCAAGCAATGGCAATATAAGTGTTTGACATAGATGAGCTTTGATTTGGACGTCTAGAAAATGTTGTAGATGCTTTTTGTTGGAGTGCATTCACTTGAAGATATGACATCTAACAACATTTACTTGAGCCCGATCCAAATATTAGCGGGTTCAACATTTACTTGAACCTGCTAATATTTGGATCAACAAACCCAAGTTTTATCAGTTGGCGTAAATAAAATTGATATATTATTTAATGTAAGATATAGCAGATATGACTTACTGATTGTAGAAAGTAGTCTTTGTTTACTAATTACGATAGCCTGAAACTTAATTGTATTAACTAACTTCACCATTTCATGATCCTACTGACCCATTCAAGGGAAGTCTTCATTGACGGTTTTCGGTTGCTAAAGACTATACGTCAGTATGAGCATATACTAATGTTAATAAAGTCTTCTGTTGGTCTTCAGCATAAATATGATAATCACATTATTATTCCAAAAAAACCCTTTAATATGTACTGAAAAAAGAAGTCGAGAAAAAAACCCACCTTGAGGCACACTATGTGATAAATCTGTCCACACAGAGAAAGCATCTAAAGATTTCATAGATTATAATCGATGTCCGTATAGATATGAGCTAAACCATTCCAATAAGAGTGGAGATTTATTCAAAGACTTCAGATAAGCAATATATCAAAATCGACAGAGTAAAATGCACTATTAAAGTCGATTGTTTTTCGTGGCCAAATGTATATTAATGTGATTGTCACTAGCGCTATCCGGGTTTATCAGTTTCGAAACCAGATAGAACAGAATTTAGAAATTTGAAAGCGTTAAGATATGGAGCAATTTGTGCATGAACTACGCGCTGAAATACTTTTGATTGAAGTGTTAGCTTGGAAACGGATTTAACTTGGTCTTTACGATGTACATGCGAAGAATGCAATAAGAGTTTCAACATTTTTTAATAATTTTAAGTAGTATATCTTCAGAAATTTACAGAAACACATGTCGAAGAAAGTATTTTACTCTCCTTATTCTACGTGATTTTTTCAACAAGTCAATGACTTTGCAATGGGTTCTCCCCTCAGTCCTCTGTTAGCCGAGTTATTCATGAACAATCTAGAAACCAGCCTGTTAAACAGTAAATTAGTGATCAATTTAATATATTATTATAGATACGTAGACGACATCCTTATCTATTGGAAAGGTACACAATGACAATTAGAACAGTTTGTTAACTTTGCCAATTCTCTACACAACAATATAAAATTCATTTTAGGAGTAGAATCCTATTATAAACACAACGTTTTATATATTACATTAGAAAACCAAAAACAATAAACATGAATGTAGTAAATTTAGAAAAAACACATTTGCCGACTCCAAAATTAATGCTCATTCACGACACTCTTGATCCCATAAATTAGCAGCCATTCGATGATTCACAGAACCTTAACCACTAGAAAAATCTAATTTACGTAAAGAAATAAAAAGTATAAAAGAAATCGCAGTAAATTAAAATTATAACCCATCAATTTTCACAAAATTGTAACAGAAGAAATTACAAAAAATACTAATCGAAGGAACATACCCGGTCTTACCAAATAATAATAAAATTTACTATAAATTCACCCCGTACATAGGTATCAATTAAATTAGAAAAACTTTTAACTTGTAATAAAAATATCAATAATACCACCTATGCCTACGGTACTTTAAACAACTTGGGTTAAACCCTTATTAAAAATAAAGGAAAATAAAATAAATATAAAAAGAGTGGTATTTGTAAATTTGAACATAACTACTGCAATAGCGTATACATAGGTCAAAAAAAAGATTTTACTACTACTAGACTTTACAAAGAACACATTGCCAGCTGGCGAAATAACAAACCAGAACATCTCACTTTGCTAAACATGTCATTGAAAATAACCATCACCCTCATACCGATAATGCTTCCTATATGTAACAAATAAATACAAAAAGCAATACACTCAACATCCTAGAAACAATAGAAATAAACATATAAAAAAGACACTAACGTTATTAAATTAAATACCTCAATACAATATCATCACCCATATTTAATATCTTCTAGACATGATATAGTTAGACAAAATTGATACTGCATTACACTTCAAAGTATTTCAGCCCGACTACACATCTAAGGGGACACATCCCAAAAGAAAACAAAAATGGGACATATGTATGATTAGTTGTATAATCTTGTCCCAACTAATAGATATCCTCGCTATTATATAATTATATTACCGAGAATAACATTCATTTCATTTTATTATCTACACCGGAAAATTTGCAATGTATAACCTCATAGAATAACATAAATATAATTTATTACCTTCACTAAAACTATATATACATATATGTATATATATATACATATATATATATATATATATATATATATATATATATATATATATATGTGTGTGTGTGTGTGTAACATACATACTTTCATTTACAACAATTTAACAATCACACATCGTACCACTATATTATTATGGTTTCGGAGATATAATTGTTCAAAATGTAAAATATTTTGTATGTCACACTTTGTAAGTACCCCCGTCTATTAAGGAAAAGAGGTAATTTTACATTAAAAAATAGTCATATCCTATAATTTTATACAATCTAGCTGCCTTGGAATGTAAACATGGTGAAGATGCAAAACCAAACTCAAAGGTACGAAATTAAATTGTTATGTAAGAAATCGTCATAAGGCTACTTATGTACAGTCGATACGTCGTTTCTAGTAAGAACTGAAATTAAAGTTATGTTTATTGATATATGTGTTGCATGATGTAATATTATTTATTAAAATATGTTTAGCCTGACAAGCTAATAACCCTTTTCGGGCTTCCTACACTTAATTAAAAATTTGCATATAACAAAAATAGGGGAATTTGCAATATAGTACATTCAATGTTGCAAGCCACGAAAGAAATGCAAGACCAAGCAAAGTAATGAATAAATGCAGCAAAATCGACACATTTACCTTACAAAATAGATCAGGTACGAGTTTCGTTTTTTTTTATTTTATTCGATCAAATTAAAGTTTCGCTCGAAGTATGGCGCACACGTGAGGGGAAAGAAATTCACGGCGTCCAACTTCGTTTTCCGGCTGATTGGCGCGAAGTACTTCACGTGCCAAATATAAATTTGAGCTGAAAGGAAGGTCGTTAAAGTCTTCCCCTTTTTCCTGACTTTATTGTTCTTTTGATTTGTGTTATATTTTCTGGAGTTTGGAAAAGATAAAAGATTTTCCGCGAATATGTTGTGCTAGGCATGTCCCAATTAAAATGGATTTTAATAAATTTATGTACGAGAATTTGCACAACTAAAGTTCCGCATACGCCTAACCACATGTAAACATTTAAGGGTATATATTATTTTTATTAAACTGTTAACAAATATAAATTAAAATTGTCATTTCTCACCACGCAAATATATTGCTAATACTTTTCTGACGGAAGTAAAAATGTCATGAATTTCTCAAAAATTAAGGATGCACAAAGACGTAGAATTACTATAAGTTTCTGTTAAACTTTAGGTACACCTCTAACAACTTTGTTTTGTTCACAATTTTGACTTTATCGGTTTTAGAAGAGGAAGGCGAAGAGCTTTAAAAAAATTTAAATATAATTCTGACAAAAGACTTTAAACGGAAAACCCTCTCTTAATTTGTATTCCACGCGATTTAGGTAAATTAAAAAAATCGATTACTTCAATAATTGTTTCCATAATTTCAATAATTTTTTGGAAAATGTTATTTTACAGTAGAATGTTGTTTTTATACTCTTCGTCGAATTGTTCGGAATAAACAAAAATAATAAAATCCCCGTCCAAAATTGTCGAGTGTTTTGCATGAAGCTTTCCCAAAAAATAGGACAGATGTACAGAATTTCGGAAATTACATATTTTTTTTATAATCTATTTTTAGTCCTTCGAGCTCAAGGTTTTGAAAACAAGTTTTAAATGCTTTAAAAATCTCCACCGCTCGACATAGAAACTTCAAAATATATACAAAACAAGTACAATTATAACAAGACAAACCATAAGTTATATTGTTTTTTTAAGTACCTATTTTTTAAATATTTGCTATCGGTACACTGGACAAAAAGTATAACTCCACCAAAATGCATTACTATGTGAGATGTAACACATGGAAAAATCGTGGGAATTTTTTTTACCAAAGTATTTTCTTTAAAAAAAATTTTTTTAATGTTAACTCTTGCTGTTATCATTAAAAGTGCGAAGAGAAAGTGATAAAGTGAATATACGAGGCAACGTTATTGGGAAAACTATCTTCCAAATTAATCTCTAGTCTATATTACAAATTAAACCATATTTGTATATATTTAATTTTTATATTTATACATATTACATATTCATATTTTTTTGTTAACAATGAAAGAAATTAATCATGAATTGTAAATTTTAACATTTCTAGCCAAAATATTTTTCCAAAATATATACAGAAAGTATAAAAATTAAAGAAATAAATATAATAATACAAAATAAGTGTTACCTATTAATTGAAAAAGGATGTGAAATTAGCTATAATTCGAACATTCTCTAGTTACACACTCGTAATTTGTTGTGAAAATTACAGCACCTCCTATAACAATGGGAATGGCAAAATCGATACAAATTACAAATATATGTTCTTAGTGCGCAATATAATCTGCAAGTTCGAATGTTCATTATAGATGTTTTTAAGAAAACTTAATTTAATAAATAAATGGTTTCATTTAATATGTGAAATCAAGAATTGTTCCAGTCCTTTGTGAGGTCCTATCAGTTTTACATAGAATGAAAAATCAAATTTAATTATAAATAAGGTTCTCATTCAAAAATTGAGGACAATATAATCAAATATCGATAATGGATATTTCAAAAAGCGCACTTACATTTAATACTCAAAGATAGAGAGTAATATTAAATAAATATTTTTTTCATCTCTTTAACAATGTTCGATCAAGTATTTTAAATATTCGTACCATATTTCAATTGATCGACAAGAGCACCAGAATCTTATATGCGTAACATACATGTAGACCTCGTTGGAAATATGAACTGCCAGTAATATAAAAAAGTATTGGAAAATGGGAGAAATATTTTAAGTTTCAGAATTTAAATAATAGATACAATAACAGCATTCATTATGAATCGAAAGGTAAGAATGTGTTTTGATAACCGCAGAGTATTAAAGGACATTTTTAATTTTTTGAGAGTTTATATGGAAAGATATTTGGGAGATAATCAAAAATTCGTAGTACATAGTACAGATTTGCTAAAAATGGCCGAATGTTGAGTTGAATTTATAAACTACTTATTTTACTATGTTATTTGTCTCTAAATTTGGTAAAAATAAACTTAATAAATGAAATTAATTCATCTACTCACATTTCTTTAAAACTGATTGTACTAATTAATTATCATTTAAATCTTAGCAATATTTTTTAATGTAATTTCTCTTTATCCATAATTCATCTCTACATTTGGAGATATTTTTCGGACTATCTTAATTTTAACATAAAAGTAAATTTTATTTCAAGATTAATAGTAACACATAGTAAGTTATTAAACATAGTAGTACAAAATACATTGCTATTAAATAAAGGAGAAAATCCGACTTGCATTTTGAATTAAAAATTTAATTTGTATCAACCTAATTTACGTATTAGAAATATCCATCATTCTATTCAACTTCATTAACCAAAGTTCAACGATTCTCAATACACATGAGAACAAATATAGACATGTAAGCAATGTATCACATGTTTCTTGCTTGATTTTTATGAGATATATAAAGAATGAAATTGTAATAAAGAAAGTATGTACACATAAAATCAAAACATACCTCTTCATATGATTACAAAATCGATCCAAGAAAAGGATCAGAATTACGAATTGTAGAATATCCCATTCACATGTACATTTGACCAATGAGCGGAGACACAAGTCATTTGTGAAAGGCCAATTTAGATGGTAAAAAAAATTCTAAAAACATTTTTAGGAGGATATCTTTTCACGAATCGTATTAAAAATTAAAAGAGATTGATCACTTACCGAAGCTATAATTATTTAAATTTACCCGAGTTATAATTACTTGTGTCTCCAAAAGTCGAGTGTGGGCCGCTAATCAATGACACTGGCGGGTGAAGTAATAAATAACAGCATTGAATATAAATAAATAATTTCAAATCACGGAATCGAAGAATTGGTGTGAAAAGAATCATTATAAAAAAAATTTTAGTGAAATAATAAACATTTTAGTTTCCAGAAAAATATTTTTAAAATCAAGATGCGTTTTTGTAAATATACAATTAGATAAATATACCTCAAAAATTATAATTTTTGTAGGCTATGTAAAATCCTAAAATGAAACTAATTAAAACTAAAGAAAATGTCTAATCTATAGAATTCGTAATCAAAAGAGTATATATTGATTTAACAAGGTTTTTGTGTTCATGAACCCTACTTTGCCTTATATTGTTTACTAGTAAACCTGGCCTCAGAAGGATCCATAATTGATATATTCAGAAGTGGCTTATTATTAAAAAGCTTTACATTTTTCAGACCAGTGCCCATGATGGAAAATATTTTCCCCTTCAGATTAAATTAGCAAGGCAAACAAATGGTCAATCGATTTCCCTTTACTTACGTAGTCAAAGGAATAGTAAAGTAACTACAAAAGTTAAGCTTTATTTATTTTATTGTATGTAATAATAAAACACCAGAAGAGAAATTCAGAGTAATTTTTTTTATGATCATTCTGAAGGAATCTGTGCGAACCATAATTTTTTCAACATTATTATTATTATTTAAATGGTTAGGGAAATTAAGGTATGTTAGAAACATTATATATTTCAACACATTTTACTCACTTTTATAATATCTTCCTGTGTTTGGTACTTATAAAAAAAATTATGGGAAAACCACCGCTTTTGAATACTTTTTTAAATACTTCCATGAACTTTTAACTTCTATCTAGTCACATTATTTGTCACTGATTTAGTTAGATTATTTTGTGCTTTACTTAAAAGATATTATACGCATATGCAAGATTTCTTTTAGGAGGTAAATTGCTCACACTTATCCTGTTACTCTCTTTCAGAATAACGGATTATAATTAAATGATGAAAGAGAAATAATATCTTATCATCTCTTTCTTCGTCGTGTCCCACTCTTTATTCTTCTTAAAAATATTTATTTGTTAATATAGTTCTTGTTTGAAAAATTTTTATTTCCGAATACAATAAACAAAATAAGTATATACCTATATACATGTATATATATATATATATATATATATATATATATATATATATACATATGTATATATATATATATATATATATATATGTATATATGTATGTATGTATATAATGATGGTCTAATCAGCAAAGATTCTATGTTTTTGGTCAATCAAATTCGACATGTAATATATTTCAAATAATAAAATAAGTTTTAATGTCACAGAAATTTACCCCATCATATAATAAGATACAAACGACAAAGAATTAAATACATTTTTTTAATTACTTCTAAAATATGGGGTATAAAACTATTAAAAATACTACCTTATAAGTTACAATAGTTTTTATACGATTAATGTATTCAAAATTGATAAGAACGATGGATTTTCAGAAATTCCTTCACATTTTAATGCATATACTTAATTAAGATAGACAGACTTGCTAGGGATGATCGATATTTACTAAACTATTACGATGAACTAACATCTACGCACGTAGTACGTACGTGAATCTTTTATTGGTGGATCAAACAACATGTATATTATAAAAAGATCAAAATATTTTCTTGTTAACAACCTTTCGTCTTGGGTGAAAGTCATCTCAGAAAGGGTCTTCTCTTTAGAATGTTGTGATTGAAATAAGCCATCGCAAAAATATAAAATCAACATTTCATTCCTCAGATTTCAAGTATATTTAACGGAAATAACATTTAAAATAAGTGTTTTCTAATACAGATACGCTCGTTACAATGGGTGCCCTTCTGATGTCAATTTTTGCAAACACATTTTACTTCAATGCTCTTTACAAATCTACCAAATCGACATTTCACTGAATGGAACATATTATCGCTGTACCTAAGAATGATGAATCGTTAGTTATTACACGCTCCGTTTTCCAACTTATCTCTATCGAACTTTCATTTGTTTCCTGTTTACAAACTAAATAAGAGTTTGTAATGCCTATTTTTTTTAATTTAATATTTACTATAGTATTAACGACATTTGATCCTATTGTCTTATTGTGTACCTGGTATTTACCAGAATAACTACACAAATTATTCTGAATCTCATAGCTATTAATGAAATCACGGTATTTTTATGTCTGCGAAATAAGCACTGTGCAATATATTTATATGTTGAAACACTAATATTTGTAAATAATTTAACAAAATACTAGGTGCCTTAAAATTGTATTTGTGCCCAAGTGTCGGCGGCACCCTCGTAGTTCATATTTCTTAGAATGTTTTAATTCAAATATCACGTATATTGACGTCTTTGGGTAAATTCATAACTTTATTTTCTTACTTGCGTTTCAAGAGAAGGGGGCGGAAATATATTATTTAAAAAAAAAAATACTTTCATAACAAAAAGTCATCCCTGGTATCCTCGAATTTCTAGCATATTGTGCTTTAGGTTTTACATTTTATTGTACTTGGAAGATTAATTTATTCTTTGCTTTTTATCGCTTAGAAATATTTCAAGGAATATGCGCTCACAAAATTTTATTTACAATTTGGATTGTTGTGGGAATATGTTTGGAGGAGATTTTAGATTTATGTAAAATATATTTTTGCTAAAATGAGTTTGAGGGATTATTATTATTTACTAATACTTGTATCAATATAGAAAATAAATGTACATTTTTAATATATCCGCATGACTCTTTTCTTTGTATATACCAGGTAAACGTCATTGAACCAATTTTGACGGGATTTCAATATGATAACTTATTTCAAATAATTTTTCACTTTTATCTGTTTAAACAAAGGAAATATTATCGATATTCTCTTAAATTTTTTGAACATTGAAAAACAGTAATTACAGCAGAATGTAAAATTTGAAGCTAATTAAATGAGTCACTGTGTGTTAATATTGACCAATGATATTTTTCTAAATTAAAATCCAAGGCTACTTACACTGTTATAACCAAAACTCCATCGGTAAGTTATTTTGAAGTTAATTTTTGTTCCAAAAATTCTGAATAACGTTATAAGAACAGCAACGGTGCCGACAATATTTATTAATTTGTATAATAATTTATATAAGATAATACTAATTCATTTATATTACAATTTTCCAGCTCGTAACGATAAAGAAAATAAACAACAATCACACTTAAATAATAAAGAGAAAATCTTTGTTCATGTGTGTGCTCGCAACGAGAGAGTTTACGAGACAGATGGTGTGTTTTAGTACATAACGGAGGTATCATGAACAAATTGTGCTCGCCTGCTTCCATGTATTAATTTGGGGTCAAAAAGCATATGTGATTTAACAGTGTGGGTCAGAAAATGTCTGCAATTAACAGTTCCAAAATAATAATTATTAATGTCAAATCTCTTCGAAATTCGAAAGAATGGACATTTATCATACTAAGAATAAAAATGTACAAAATAAAGAAAATAAACACATTGAAACTAAATAAGACTCGCAATACTTAAAATAAGTTTGTAAGCAATTTTTCACTTGTTTTATCCATGCAAAATAGTAAAATAAATTAAAAATTACATACATTTGTTACAAAAGTCACGTTACTCTTTTAAATTTTTACTATAATTATTCTAATAAGTCATACTGCACATGAAACAAACAACCTATCTTATTTATAAAAGACAACTACTACAAAATTAACATGCATATATAAACAAAATTAATATGAACACGAAGAAGAAAAATTGAAAATTTGTATTCGTCCAACGTGTATATTTATGGCTAATTATAAACTTCCATCTTCCTATTGTCTATTTTTAATGATAATATTTTTTATTGTTTCAAATAATGAAAATAGTATTTTCATTAATCATCACTATTTAAACTACATTTAGAGCATTCTTACATCACTTAGTCACTCGTCTTTTCAAAAATTAGAATTAAACTTCTTGACATCTTACGGCAATACTTGAGTTAGCTTCATTCAAGTTATAATATTGTAATATATTCAGAACTAATGAAGGCCTGCGAATTCAATAATTGTAAATGAAATATTCCAATATACAATCGGTGAAGCGAGGATCGGTGAAGCGAGCCACATGACTGAATTCCTATTCGAATTCAGCTGAAAACGTGCCCCTACACCGAGAGCGTTAGCACTTAGCTAGAGCTTTATTTAAGATTGATGGTTGGGAATCGAAACTTTACGATCAGTACCGCTTATACTAATACCGTTATATAGAAGTGGGTATACTGTAGAAGCGGAATATTGGGATGAATGTTTCATTCGAAGCTTAGTCTGCAATCGTTCGGACTAGATTAGGTACGCTGCCGATTGGCCACATGCTAAATCGATTTAGTGATTTAAAGTTTAATCTAGTAACACTTAAGAGCTTATTATATGAATGTATTCATATTAAACAAACTTTTTTCTATTGTATGATGAACTTATCTCAGATTTTGTTAAATAAGTGTATTATGTAATATAAATACGGGATATAAAACAATGACCTAATCTACTTATTGTGGATAACGTGAGTGAGAAGTCGCATATTGTTTCCATACTGGTAATTTAACGAGTGTGAGATTACTGAGAATAAAGATATAGAACTTCATACATTTCATATTGCAGATATATATTGAAATGGTACATCGTATGATTTAGATAAACAGGGTTCGTTATATTTACTGCGTTGGGAGTCAAAAAATATAAAATTTTCAAAAAATTAAATTAAATTACCATAATATACTTCTTTTGATTTGTGGCGTTGCATATATAAGAACATTGAGAGAAATGTGACTGGCAGCAATTGATGAAAAGGAATAATCCGAATATCCGGTTTGTGCGAAAGAGAGAGAGAGTAGCAGCTCGTATTTACTAGCCGACAATTAAACCGTAAAATAGTCTTCTGGGCGTTTGCTTCCCTTTAAACATATATCAGTTTAACTTAATATATTTCCTTTTTCTTAGGCAAGAGATAATCTATGCCTATACGTTTATTACTTTTTTTATTAATTTGTTAAATATTTGTTTGTAAGCACTTAAATATGAAGATATTTTTTTGTTAAAAATTTAAGCTTTTGGGTGCTAATTTTACAATCTTCATGAAAAGAAAAGTCGTAAAATCCTAGAAATAGATAATATCGAATATTGCGTAAAAATAATGAAGACTCGTGAAGTTTTAGGGCCAAAGAAACGTTGCCACTTTTTTAATACAATTTCGAGATATTATTATGATCCTTCAGCCAAACTATATTTATTTAAACATTTTTTTTAAGTAGGGACATTTTTATACCATTTCTCTACTTTATCATATCAGCAATATGCCTGGATCTTCTTAGCTCGATGCCAGATTCACAATCTCTCAGCCCGCGGTCTCGGTCAACTTCCAGTTTCAGCTTTGTTTTACCTTTATGTGTTGAGCCAGCTGTTGATCTCGGATTTCAAGTGCATTTTGGCATAAATGATAATTTTTAATTACTTTTGTTTAATTGGAAGAAAACTTATATTTATTCTTATTTTAAAGTTATTAAGGTGCTTTTAATTTCTTTCGGGGGAAAATCATTACCTAATGTTTCTTTGCAATGAGTTATTTTTTATCTTTTCTTTTCGATAAAATTATTTGTCACTAAGCAAATATGTATAAAAATGTATCCTAATACGCAAATAGGAATACAAATCGTCAAGTATTAAAGAGACCAAGGAAGTGGTAAAAAAGTGAAGTTAGCAGAAGATTGTTAGCCGAAAACAAAGTACACTACACTTATATCGATGCTTCCATGTTACTATTTTTATTTCAAAAACTATTTTCTAGGGTAAACATGAATTGACCAATGTAGTATTTATTGATTATTTTCTTCCGTGGGTTGCATGTCAACGTTCAGTCTTTTGGTCGGACAATAACTCAATGTTGAATAGTGATTCTCTCGTTAAAGATAAATAAGTAAGAGGTATTGTAAAATTCTTCATTATTGTTTTGGTCTTCAATACCTCTAATGGTTGTTTACATAATTTACTCGCACAATAGTTGTGCATGAGATAAACTGCAATATATGGACACGAATATGATTCGAAATAAAATATTATATCGTTTTTCAATATCGTAAATATTTACATCAGTTTACACAGCCGGCATAATCTTTAAACTGAATATTTATTAAAATCGCTTAATTATAAGGCATTCAAAAAAATGGGATTACTAGCTAAGGTAAATTAATATATAATAAGAGCAAATAAAAATGGTTATTATGAAAATGGTTATATATTACAATTACAAACGATTTTGTATACTCTAAAGTAAATAATTTATCTAGGAGTTAATTTATTTATTTTGGCATTATTACATGAAAGCAAAGAAACAATTTTAGATTGATAGCAATTTTCTGTAGTTTTATTCCTTGCCAAGCGATTAACAACTTAACTTAATATTAAACATTTTCTTTAGAAGTTATAATATTATTTTAATAATATTGAAATAAAATTATTAAAATTTATAAAAATGACACGCGCACGCACATGTACACGCATACATATACAAGCGCACATATCCCGACACGCGCGCGCCATGCACGCGCACATGTATGTACAAACGTGAAATTCATGATGCCAGAAAATGTTTAACTAAATTAATTTGAAATATATACATTGGCGAAGCGTAATGGAAATCACATCATATTCTTATAGCATCCTATTTATTTGAAACTCAGCAATATCGCAGTGAAGGAATATTCATAGAAAGTCTACATACACCAATGGTATTAGACCAATTAAATAAATTCAATAACACTTCAACACATAACGACGACATACTTGAAGAAATTTATTGTCATTCATTAAAAATAATGAACACCATTTATTTTATTAACACTTTTAGCCATTTGTCAGAAAAATTGGATATTCCTATTAATAAATATCCGATTCTTTATTATCAACAAGTAAAATAGAGCAAAACAATTAAATGACAAATCATCCTTTCCAAAAAAATGTACCAATGGTTTTCTATACAGAGTACGTTCACATTTTTTTCTCACATTTTTGGCAAAAAAATTAATTTTTCAGTTTTTCCGCCACCCACACTCATGGAATAAACTTTTACGTAAAGGACTAGCAGGACCAGGTTCATCATCAATCTTCAAAATCTCTGAAAGCCGTTCTCTCATTCACCTTGGTAAGTTCAATTGTGTACGTCTTTCTCTCAGATAAGGTTCAATAATTTTCATGGTTAAATTCTCAATAAAATGACGGTGTTGCAGTTTTGAGTTTTGATTATTAGCTGTATGTATCACTTGACCGTTAATTGTGCTGACATTGAGCATAGCGTAAAATACAACCATAGGCCATCTTCTTGTTGCTCTGGCACAATTGTAATTTTCACATAAACGGTCTACTACGTCAACTCCGCCAATGGTGTCATTATAATTCAAAATTATTTCAGGTTTTTGAGTTTCTGTATCAACTTGAGCATCATTGTGCATAGTACTAATTGGCATGACATTCTTGCCAGTCTTAGGAATACGTGAAACCAAAACAATAAAATATAATAAAATATTGTTACCAAAGCCAACCATATTAGGCTTGACACTTCGGCCATATAAAACATTGAATTCCGGAGGGATTTCCTTTCTATTTTTCCTGATTGTTCCAATCGTTGTAAGACCTTTCTGGAGCAATGCTTCATCTAAGGGTATACTGGTGTACCAATTATCAGTCGTCACGTTACGGCCAGTGTTGTATATTGGCTCGAATACTCTTTGAACAACACCTAGGCCGGAATTATCTACATTGTATGGACCTTCATTTGTCTGTTTACCGGCATAAATCTCCATGTTGAATGTGTAAAACATTTTAGCATCACGGAGACCTTGAATCTTTATACCATAAGGGTTTGGTTTATTGGGGATATATTGTCTAAATGAACATCTGTCACGAAAAGCTTCTGATTTTTATTCAACAGTCACAAATGCAGATAAGGTGTAAGTATCCTTGCAATTCTGGACAAACTTCTCAAATATTTCTCTAATATGACAAAGCTTGTCAAGTGCTTTTCTCTGATGCCTTGTACCGTCGTCAAATTTCAAAACTCGGAGCAGTAATTTAAACCTCTGGACAGACATAGATAATCGAAATATCTCTACCGAACCACCATCTGTTCGAAATAACTCATCAACATTGATATGATTGGATTTCTTCCCTACGGATAACAATAACAATCCTATAAAACATTTTATTTCGTTTAGATTAGTCGATCTGGCATATGTTTCCCTGTTACATTTATGTTTTATGGTGTCAATATACTGGTTGGTGTACTTTTACACGGTGACAATTATACTATCGTCAAAGAAGCGTTGCCAAATAATGAAAGGGTTCTTTATATTTTGCATAGCCTGTATTGGTCCCGGTAACTGAGTTATAATATTGTGACTTCTAGTACGGACTGATTGGCGATGGAGTTCCTTACTCCATTTTGTACATTTGTCCTTTCCCAAGTAAAATAAAGAGTTGTTACCTGAAGATTCTGGGTCACTCAGATCCTCTTCGCTGTCCGTATTTCGATCTGATGCTAGATTTTCTGTTTCAACGTCGCTTTCAGTTTTGCTATCCGATGGTTCTTGTAGGCTTTCCTCATCAGATCTTAAAACGTCTTGTAAAAGAGTCTCAATACGACGCTGTTCTCTTTCGTAAGACATTTTGAAACAGGTATTCATATTTGATAATCAAACCTGTGAATTTTTTTTTTGAAATTTAAAAAATATCCATAAAATTATACAAAAATCACATTAATCAAATACAATAAAATGACAAAATAAAGACTGGACTCATTTGGTTTGTTTCAATAAAACAGCAACTGTAATACTAACTTTTTATGTTATTCTAAGGTTTTTAAAAAGTGCTAAATTTATTATAAATATGTTACTTACATGTTTGGTGACACCGGTCTCACGGACCAAGTTGGCGTCAAAACTCGGGAACGTGCGTCCGCGCCGAAATCGCGAGCGGTACTAACGGTGTGGGACTTAAAATAAAGCAGCTTCTCGAAATCGCAACCCGAATGGACGACTGGCGAAAAAAATATTCCAACATTTCGAATCACCCGGTCTCTCAGACATATACGTCACCAATGGCGGGTTAAACATTTAAAGTCACATAAAAAATTATTCGAACCTTTCGAATCACCCGGTCTCTCAGATATATACGTCACCAATGGCGGGTAAAAATTTAAAGACGGAGTAGTATTATTTATCATTTTAATGCACTGTCGAGTATATCCAAAAGAAATCTGTTCATATTCCAAGAATCTGGAATAACCTCTCAATAAGAATTTTCCTATAATCTTATATTCAGATTCAAGAAAAATATATCGTTAAAGGGTTTTTGTTCAGAAATTTCAGAAATAAAGAGAGGACTACTTTTTGAAAATTTCGGAATTTAAATGCCATATCCTTGAAGATTAAAAAAATTCTGAAAAGATTATCTTTATTTTCCTCTTACTAACCTTTTGTATAACATCTCATGTAATATTGTCACATAATAAATCCCCATGTAATGGCTTACAATTAACCCATTGATTTTGGACTCATTTGGTTTGTTTCAATGAACTCTTTATTTACAAGCTTACCAAAGAAGGTCCGAAGATGGAGGAGAGGAGTTACCATGGGAATTTCTCAATGGCTAACAATAAATAATCAGTTTCATTTAGTTTGGGCTTATTACAGTTGTTTAGGAAATAAATTTTACTTATTAAATTTAATACCAGGTTTTTCTGTATTTCCTTTAATGAAGTTATTTTAGCCCCAATGTACTTTACCTGAGGCAACGAGAAAAACTTAAATCAGCATCAAGAAAGACATTCCTTCACCTCTGAGCATAAAGGTTTATATAAATGAAATATTCGTATATATATATATATATATATATATATATATAATGTGTTTCTAATTCTTATCCTTGGATAATATGGTGAACAGTAAAACTATAGCATTGAGTTGCTCTGAAAAGAGATTTATTACATAAACAAATGTTTACACTTTTACAAAACAATTTATAACGTTAATTAATTAATCATAAACTCACCTGAAAAGAGAAACAACATTTAAAGCTTTTGCTTCACTAGTTCGTATCAATTAAGTATTAAAATATTATACTATATCATATTATAATTCATTGATCGTTTCTAAGAACATAACCTATTTTTCTATCGTGGCGTGGCGACATGTCCAAGTGACAGCTAGCACAGATCATACGCAAACTTCATGCTGAATGAAGTGTCACTCACTTCGTTTACATCTCCCCCCCCCCCTCCATAGGTAATTATCAAAATTTTAACGTATTACTACCACTGGAACGAGTTTTGTTATGTGGAAAAGGTTTGACTGTACCTTTTTGTGTCCCGTGTTTACTTTGTAAATTGAATTAGATATTTTCTCTATAATTTGATATGGACCAATTTTCAATTCATCTAGTTTTTTTCGGTTTAACCGATTTCCGTTTTCAACATATACTAAATCTCCGACTTCAAATTCATAATTTTTTCTGTTTTTATCAAATCTTTTTTATTATAATTATGTGATTTTATACTATTTTCTAAGGCAATCTTCCGGTCTCGTATTAAATGTTGATTCTGTAATTTATTTTGTTTCAGTTCGTTTGGTAGAATGTCCACACTTTTTCCCTGCAATAAATATTTTGGGGAGAACCCTGACACATTATGTTCGGTTTCGTTATATTTGTTTGTGCATTCGTGAGCAATGGTAGTCCAAGCGATCTTATCTCTTTTTTCATTAATTTTACAACGAATTTTATTAACCAATGTTTGGTTTAATCTTTCGTTCAATCCATTAGAAAATGGTGCATTTACTGCAGTGAACACTATATGTATACCTTCCTTTTCTAAAAAAATACTTAAATTCTTTTGAATTTATACCCGGATATTGGTCTGACAGAATCAAGTCTATTTTATAATCTTGTGTTACTCTTTGGACTAGTTTTATAAAGTCGTTTGCATTCTGAGTTTTGGATGTCAAAACGTAGGCGTAACTAGTGAAGTGATCTACTAGAAGATGTAAATTCGTTTTTGTTGAACGTGCACCACCAAATCCACCTATGG
The DNA here is from genome assembly GCA_039881145.1 of Druceiella hillmani. NCBI lineage: Eukaryota > Metazoa > Arthropoda > Insecta > Lepidoptera > Hepialidae > Druceiella > Druceiella hillmani. The sequence goes on along the minus strand of JAYKKI010000124.1, from coordinate 4,330,679 downwards.
TATCTATAGACACTATTTCGAACGGATGTGTAGCTGGTCCTAAGTGAGACATTAGTCCAAACTTGTATGCTCCTCTTGATTTATTTTTTATACAAACGTCACAGTTTTCGCATATTTTTTTTATGTTGTCTAATAAATGTTTAGCTTGATAAAAGGGTTTTATTTTTTTTTCTACTTGTTGTTTTCCTATGTGGCAATAGTAGTGATGAACTTGTTTTATAATATGTTTACTAAAGTCTTCAGTTAGTATAATCTTTTCATGTTTTCCAATCTTTTTATAATATATATTATTTTTATAAATAAGTTTATTTATATTCTCTTTTATATCTTCGTTTTTATTTTGATCTTGTTGTATATCTTCTATTTTGATAAAATTAACTACTTTTAAACTACTTTCTTCATTTTCATCTGGTTCTAACACTGGGTTTCTGCTTAAGGTATCTGCCTCTATATTATATTTTCCCGGAGAATATATTATTTTAAAATTGAATTGCGACAAATAAAACGTAAGATCTCCCAGTTCTTCATCCGTTCTGGCTTTTATATTCATTTTTTCTAAGGGTTTGTGATCTGAAAAAACCGTGAATGTTTTTCCTATAAGCCAATGTTGCCAGTATTTAACCGCCTCTTTTATAGCCAGACACTCAAGATATATAGCTTTTCTCTGTTTTTAGGGAATTGTTTAATTTTTGGAAAAATATGCGCAAGGTTTTTCATCACCATTGGGTTGAATTTGTTTTAAGATTGCAGCTATGCCTTGTATGCTAGCATCTGTATAAATATTGATTGGTAAGTCTGTATCAAAGATTGCTAGGATTGGTTTTGAGCAAAGTAGTTTTTTTATAGTATCAAATGATTCTTGACATTTATCGGACCAGACAAATTTTTCTCCTTTTCTTAATAAATTATGTAATGGATCCAGCGTTATTCACATATTTTCCATAGAAATTTATTTTTCCCAAAAATTGATGAACGTTTTTTTGTGTTTTTGGAATCGGAAATTCTTTTATGGCAATTAAATTATCCTTTAGCGGAGTTACCGTATTGTTTTTTATTATATGCCCTAGATATTTTACCGAGTCCTGTGCAAAGTTACATTTCGTGAATTTTAATTTAAACCCTTCTTTTAAGATTGCTTCCAATAAGAAGCATAAGTATTCTATATGTTTCTCAAACGTTTCTGAAAATACTTAAATATCATCTATGTAATTAACAGTAAAATCTGACAATTTATGCTTTCTTATAATACTACTCAGGATTCTCTGAAAAATGGCGGGCGAAGTTTTTAAGCCAAAAGTTAAACATGTCCACTTATAGTGTGCATTCTGGGTAACAAATGCAGTTTTTTTCTATCTTCAATCTTAAGAGGTATGGACCAAAACGCCGAGTTCACATCAAGTGTTGAAAAAAATTTACATTTCCTCGTTTTTATCATTAAATCCTCGGTTAGAGGAAACGGTTGCGATTGGGGAACTACAATCTTATTCAATTCTCAAAAATCTATGCAAAGCCTTGATCTTCTTCCTTCTTCTTTATTAAATGCTAGTGTTACCGGAATCGCAAAAGGGCTATATGATTCCTCGATTAAATTAATTTCTAGTAGTTTTGATATTTGATGTTCAATTTCTTTCATGTCCTCAATAGAGCACTTATATGGTCTCTTACTCTTACTTATCTATCAACAGATCAATATGTGCTTCGTAACCTTTTACTGTACCTATATCATATTTATCTTTAGCGAAAATTGAATTATATTTGCATATCAATTGATCAATATCAGATCTTTTTTTATAATCTAAATGATTTATCGTAATATCAAAATCATTGACCCTTATATTTTTATTAAAGTTTATTTCATATTCGTGAATAATAACTTGTTTTTCATTTTTATTTATCCCTATGTCACTACCTGTACTGCCAGGAATTTGTTTTGTGATTATAGGTTGTTTTTCTTTGTTTTTTATGTATTTTGCCTTATTGTTATTGTTGTGGATATTTTGCATGATTTCTAAATTCTCATTTTGAGTTAATTTAAATTTTTGTATACAATCTAATCCAACTAGAAAATTATAGTCGAAGTTTTCTTCATCTATAACAAAAATATCAACATGTTTTTCAATTTCAAAAATTTTTAGTTTTAAAGTTACCATTCCTATTGACTTTTTTACGCCATTAATTGTTTTCAAACCTGCTTTTTTATAATGAGTTGATATTTTTTTTAAAGATAATAACCTTGAATTTATTAAGGACACATTGGATCCTGAATCATAGATTCCTGATGTTTCTAAAATGTCATTTATTAGTAATTTAATTTTAATTAATGGCGGCACTACCAGTTTTTTTGGTTAATTTCATTTAGTTCAGTCTCTAATTCTGAATTGTTTACACTCCTTATCTGATCGTTTTTTGTTCTATCATTATTTTTTATCTTAAACCAACATTGTGATTCGGGATGGTAACGTGTACCTTTATTTTCTTTTTCACAAATTTTACACGGACTAACCATGGGCCTTACATTTTTATCTTTAATTTTACTTTCGGAAGCTATTATCTTTTTATCAAATGTTTTTTTATTTACCATGTGCTCTAAACTTCTTATATTATTAAATAAATCTTGAGTTTCCTTTAAACTATTTCTATCATTTTTATCCGCAATGAAATTCGGTAATCCGGTGGTGATTAGATCAATTAGAGTATGTTTATCTATGGACTTATTTATTTCTAATAGCAGTTTCTCTTTTTTTAATGCATACTCCAGTAATGAGCCCTGTCTGTATTTAAATAACATTGCATACCTGATCGGTGACCAACTCTTATCTGCATATGTCTCACTAAAGTTTTGTTTCCACATAGCCCATTCTGAATTTATTGTGTATTTAATCAGCATAGAACTATACCAGTCTTTACAGGAATCTTCTAAAAATAACCTAAAAATTTCAATTTTTTTGATATCCTCCTCTATGCCCAAACGTGCACATTCCGCTTCAAAGATTGTCATCCACTGGGACACATTGGTAATTTTACTACTAAATTTTTGTATAACAAATTTTTCTGCCATTTTTCCCACATTAAAAGGGTTTGATGATTCATTCTTCATTTCAGCGAAGCTTTCCATGATTTTTATTAGATATTCTTCAGAGATTCCTGCTGTAGAAGTTTTCGGTGTTTCTTTTTCCTCTAAAAGGTATCCCATGAACTGTTTATTTCCATCTTCATCACAATAGGGCCCATGGATATCCATACCTGTCGCTTGTCATGCCGTTTTTGTAAAGTAGCTTTGATTTTTTGAAAGATTTGTGTTTTTATTATTGCATCGTGTAGTTTTACCGGTTGTAATTTATCCGGGAACACAAAGGTATTGCCGTCTAAATCGGTAATTGTTGTTATACAAATAATATTTGTCTTCACATCTTCACTGGCCTTGACTACGAATTCGAACTGTAATTTGTCCATTATTCTTGGGAATTAGCTGTAGAAATGTTGTTTTATAATGTGTTTCTAATTCTTATCCTTGGATAATATGGTGAACAGTAAAACTATAGCATTGAATTGCTCTGAAAAGAGATTTATTACATAAACAAATGTTTACACTTTTACAAAACAATTTATAACGTTAATTAATTAATCACAAACTCACCTGAAAAGAGAAACAACATTTAAAGCTATTGCTTCACTAGTTCGTATCAGTTAAGTATTAAAATATTATACTATATCATATTATAATTCATTGATCGTTTCTAAGAACATAACCTATTTTTCTATCGTGGCGTGGCGACATGTCCAAGTGACAGCTAGCACAGATCATATGCAAACTTCATGCTGAATGAAGTGTCACTCACTTCGTTTACATATATATATATATATATATATATATATATATATATATATATATGAATTGATGGATATAAATATTTCATATGTAAATAATTAAAAAACATAATTAGAAAAGGCTCCCCATTCAGACAATTCCCCAGTGCAGTAGCTACATGTCTTAAGTTTTGCATCACGTCACTGTGCACTGCTTACTTTTTAACCTTTTACAAGAAGCTACAAGACAAACTACCCCCAAAAGCCATGAATTCTTTTAACAGCTTACAATGGCTATTAGTATTCTAAATAATAGTAAACTTGCTAAGAGGGAAACTTCATGCAATTGATACATTTCTTAGGCCAGTAGCTATAAAATCAATGCAAATTGTAGGAATAGTCACGTTCTTACAGATTACGAATTTTCCAATAAATTTGAATCCCATTAGTGACCAAGGGCAGGATGACGATTTATAGCTATTAATCGTTTAAAAACACATTTATCTACTTTTACGTTTTTGTGTATTAGAATTTTGAAGAAAATATTTTTTTTTCAAATTATAACAAAAATTTGTTGAACGAGATTAGTGTAAAAAGTAAATAATTCCTTAATTACTTAACAACCTGAGAATCTAATCCTGAAGAAATTAATTTTTTTTCAAATTGCATTTTGCTTATGATTAAGGATGCCCGGAATTCACGGAATTATTCAATTTAAAAAATATACATTTATTAATCTATATATTTTACGCATTTATATGGTAGTAATTATGAGAAAAGTGATCCTAGCAAACACACAGAAATTTAAAATCAATAATACTATGATTGGTATTGACGACATTTAATTGTGAACTGGGGATTCTTTTCCACAAATAGAGTAGAGAATATTTCCTGTAAACTATGAAAAATAAATTGTAGCTTCGGTTAAAATTAATTCAAAGCTGTGCTAAATCACCCAGGAGAACGAATATAAAAGAGAAGTGATTATACTGCCTAATTTTGTCGGATACATTCCATCGATAGACTATTTTTGGTCTCATGTAATTTTCAAAAAATCAAGCTGGATTATAAATTTTTTCATACAGAAAAGTATGCTCAATGTAAAGAAATATTTTTCAAAAAGTTTTACAGCCATCACTAGTGCTCGAGTTCCAAAAGTAGCTTTTGTAAAAAAATTTATGAAAAATTTTTAGTACTTTATGTTTAATCTTTTTTGGACATAAGTAAGCACCTGATTATTGACGCAGTACACGAGTCGTAAATACGTGATATATTTAAAACAACTAAAGTAATTTTATATTTTTTTTTAAGGAATATAACATGATGACAAATATTGGCCAACATATTTTAGTAATGAAGAATATCAGGTTTATTTCTTTGGGTTTTAGGTAATTTTGAAAACTACTTAAAAGGAAGATAAATAAGGGTTTATAGATATTATGTACAATATTGTTTGTAGTGAATCTTATAATTACGTTATTTACATATTTCCTAAAATTTGAATTTATGCAGAGTATGTCCATTACGAAAATTAACGGAAAAGGAAAACACAAGACATGCCAGTCTGCCCAGAAAACCGTGCTACTCCACGGGTGTGCGAAATGTAAATTCTTATCATTTCCTTATACACACACAGCCACACAACCACACACGTGTGTGTGTGTGTATATATATATATATATATATATATATATATATATATATATATATATACTCCAAAAGAAACTCGTTTCTAACTAGACTTTGGATTGGAATTATCAAATAAAAATGAAGCGAATGAGACTGTAACAAAAAGTGAAACACATCGATTATGGTAAAGTCATCAATGAATATAGTTTCGAAACGTACGTAAAGTGCAGATGAATTATTTATGTCTAACTGTTTTCTATCCTGCTTGTGCTTTCAGCTTAAGGTATATTCATTTTTATGTGTGAATAACATTGAAGTAATCAATGAAAAGTTTTTATTTATATTATATATTATGTATATGTATAGTTATGTTTTATTTTAATTATTACGATTAAAAAAAATCAAATGGTAATAATAAAAATGTTCCTCTTGGGTAAGTAAGCATAATGTTTTTTCAGCTCACCTTTTAATCCTTTCTTAATAAAATTTTGTAGCTATTCTTTCCTGATTATTTTAATTTTACTTTTATCTATTCAAAATTATAAACAAGTTTATAGCAAGTTTATAGTACGTCATGTCCGTGATTTTTCCCATCCGTCTGTCCCACTCACGTAGTTCACACAGTTTTATACCTATGTGCGTGGAATATTGCAAGTAAATGCTTCAGAGGAAGATTTAAATTAACATATTAATATGAAATAACAAAAAATATTTTTCCCGTTTTTTAAGGTTCGCGACACTCGCCTGAATGTATTTACACCTTCGGTGCAATGAGAAGTATCCACGGCCGTCCATGTTAACATTATCTTCCTCTGTGCAGAAAAAAATTTGCTAACATTGCTTTTTTATCTTAACATTGCATTTTTTTTTTCAATGAAGCGTATTTACAGTTTAAAAGTAACCCTGAAATGTCTTTAAGCCTTATTTTGTATGACATGAATATTGTGTAAATAAAAGAAAATAATTTGTTGGTAAGATTCATGTCATATTCAATCGTTTCGTAACTATCGCTCCATCAAGATATGAACCTACGTTGGATTAAAGATTGGCCATAATCAATTAGGCAGTTAAATTGGATTGAGTAATCGAGAGGATACGGAATCGAAAGTTTATGAAATTTATTGTTTAAAACACGGATAACTTCTTAAACATAATAAATTCACGCCAAAATTTTTAAAAATTATTTTCATAAAATATTATCATTATTTAATTTAGTTAAAAATCTAAAACTTTATTTTCCATCTATTGGTGGTCAATAAAATAAAAGATATACAGTCCCGAAACAATTTTTTTCTAGAATAATAAATAAAATATTCTGCTATTCTTAGTGACTATATTTTTACAAGAAATGATCGATTATTAAATAAGATATCTAAAAAAAAGGTTTAAAAAACAATCCTCAAATTATTTTAGAAATTTCATGGTAATATTCTTATTTAGGAAGACTCAACAAAAATGTTATATAAATAAAAAAGTATAGGATTCTAGCACAGAGGTGTGGGAGAAGGTATAGTAAATATATAGGTTTCCTGGTACTAGGATCAAATAGACTCCAAAGTTCCAAAAAGTCTTCACGTCCGTTATATGCCTCTTAGGTATTAATGATATTTTTGCATATAAAAAGGCCGAATTAGCTATTATAAACTGACAGATAAATTTGATATAACCGTAAAATAAATTGCAAATAATCCCGTTTTTCACAGAAACTAAATAGGAAACTATTTATAGTATTAACGGTAATGTAAGGGTTACCACATAGACAGCCGCTTTCCCTCCCTCAGATTTTATGAGCTTTGTGTGGTTACGTCCCAATTTTAAGGGGTTCGTATTATAGTTACTTGGCAATTTAATAATTAAAATATTAGAAGTAATTACAATTAAAATATTAGAGAATTTTTCGAATTTTTTGCTTGAGAAACTAAATTTGGTCTACAGTAGACCAAATTTAGTTTCTCAAGCAATATGTGCCGCATGGTCTTACCGTGATAATTATATCTAGCTGAAAATTTAGAAAAACATGTAAAGTTTATAAAGGTGGAAATGGTACCAATCATAGTGGTCTCGTGGCTTGTGAATTGAAACTAAAAAATTCATTTTACAAAGTTCAAAGAAATTACATTTACCCTTTTGAATGTATTGTATACATCTATTTCTTTATCGATTTTCCGATATGGTTACCAAATGTAAATTCCCTGTTAGAATTTGAACCACAGTATATAAGAAACTTTATTATGTTAATTCTACTAAACCTTCATAGCAACTTGTAAAATATTATTCATAAAACTTAATTTCTTTATCAGTAGGCGATATAATGAGAGTTTCCTAATACAAGTGTAGTTAGAAAACTTCTTATTCAATATAAGTGTTCTCGGCATTTTAATTTAACTTTGAGAAAGTTGAAATGGAACAGCCAAGTTTGTAATGGTTTTCTCAGATGGACGATTTAATAAATAATACTTGAGATTTTTGAATAATTTCGAGTTAATTTTAAACGAAGCTTTGTATTGATTTCGCAGTTAGAGTAATTTATAAGAGTTTCGTAATTTAACAATACGTATTGTTATTACATAATCTAAAACACAAGCGTAGTTACGAATTCCTCGCTTACTTAGACTTTCTAAATGAAGACTGTTTATAACAGTAAACAATTGATTTATTTAATAATTAATTTGAGAACAACAATTAATACGGTTCTTCGAAAAGTTCACATGACTTCAAAAATATTTCAGATGCCATTCTTCGGTTTTAATAAACTTTCTCTCAGATTAAATTTAAAGTCAATTATATATTTACTTCTGAAAAACGTGTAAGACATAAATATGGAACAGGAAATACCACGAAATAACCCTTACTTAAGAAACAAACGATAAGGCAAAACAAACGATATATTATTGTACCCAGCGATGCAAAAATAACTTTGCAATTTGTATTCTGAATTTACATCCATATTGAGCAAATGCTGCTACGGCGTGTGAGAAAAAATAAATTTATTTGTATTTAATTTTTTTTTAGTTTTTGTTATATTTCCATGATTACATTTGAGTTGGAAGAGGCTTTGTCGGTTAATTGCGGTTCTGGAGTATCGGAGGATTAATAATGATTGTACCCAAGTACCTATTTGATGTCGCTATTTAATATATATCTATGATGACGGACTTCTTATTTACAATGTTCGATATTTTTTCACTATACATTTAATATAAACTAGAATGTTTCAGAAATTAAGCTGGATTTACATTTTTGAACGATCGGCAGATGGATAAATGTATCTTAGAGAATTGGTCAAAAATTATTAGGAAAAAATTATTTTGGTGTTCTTAATAATTTAATAAACTATTTCAAGCGATAATAAAATACTTTTTCCATTACTAAATTTATACCTCTAAAATTAACAAACAAATATTTTAAAGTATTTGCGACTGGAGCACTTTTCATGTTATTTTTCAATCGCTTTTCTCATTATGTGTGAACGCTGTTCGGGATCTCCTTCGCGTGGAGTTATCTTTATTTAATTATGACACTAATCAGTTTTAACAGCGGAAACACTACAGGTAATCATTATTTTTCAACTTTGCACCTATATAGGAGCAGTATACCTCAACTTATGCCATATTTTTTTATTACTGCTCTATCCCTTTTTATTAGCGGTAAAAGACTTTACATAAAAGAAAAGGTTTTGGATAGAGGAACTTGAAAAAAGAACTGAATAAGAACTAAAGTCTTGTAGAAGAATTTTTAAAAAGAAATTTAAAAACGAATTAAAGTTATTAGGATATACTCATATTATATTACAGTTAAGGACGGCATTAAAAATCATAAATTTAACCTTTAATTGAAATTGAAGCCTTTAAGGATTTCTTCAATTTAATTATTTAACATTATTAAAATGCACCTTTCTACATTCTCTAGTTTATCCATAGTAAAGAGAATAATTATTAGGATGATTCTGATAATCTTGGTCTGCAAATGAACTCTTAGAAATTAACTATGGTGTATGAAACTATCTCTACCTAGTTGCTAAACATCCTTAAAATATTAAAAGAAGTATGATTAAATCTCGTAGAACCAAGTTGTTTTTACGATATTTAAGCGAATTCGTTGCAAAATTAAATAAATTTAAATATGTAAATATGGAGACGAAAAAAATTAATGACCGCGAAGGACGTGAAAAGTAATAACAAGGAAATTAAGGAAAATAAGATCCAAGCTTAAGGTTGAGTTTTCGTTTTGTTGTACATCTTAATTTCTTTTATGAGGTTTATTTACTTTTTAATAAATTAATGAAAATTGAAAGTTATTTCCTGGCGCATTCAGAATTAATTTCATAAAACAAATAGAACTCGCCCCACGAGACTTTCCTCTTTATTTATGCGTTTGTGTAAATGTTTAGACATATAAGGGCGGAAAATATTTTAAGTAAACTATTTGCAAATGTCAATATTATCTTTCACCGTATTAATATATTATCTACTAGATATTTAGCAGGAGTAATAACGTCGTAAATGTTTTTAAAAACCCTAAGAACTGGGACAGTCGCTGTAGTTTTCCTGTAATCTTCTATTTAGTGTTTTAGAATCATGTGTTTTATTGACGCAATTGTACATTTTAATGCATATCGTTGTATGAACACTACTTAAAATCGTGAGACAAATAATTTAAAAAAGTTTGAGTACCTAATTTTTCCTGTTTAAAATTTCGACTTAAATATTTTTAGGGGCTAGTTATATGGGTTAGTGTGATCTATCACTATTTCAATTTTCTGATAAAATTGGCGTTTATAGACGTATAAGTAATCTTGCAAAAGTACCATGTGGGTATTCTTTTTGAAAAGGTTTCCTTTAAAAAAATTTGATAAAATTGCGGTTTTTGACGTTTTACTTCATAAATTGCGATCGACGGTAAATGGGTACATAGTGTTATCGCGAAGAGAGTTTGTCACACATACATGTGTATATATATATATATATATATATATATATGTTAGTGAATATCCCAAAAAGACTGACAACTTACTTATGCGAAAAACGAATGTGACGGATGTCCAGCAGAAACATCAGTGTAGTGCTCTGAAACCGGGGTTTAAGAAGTGTATTACATATTGTTACAAGATTCCTTTAATGTGTATGTATACTCGTATAATTAGAGGTTCTCTTAATCTTATAAAATATAAAATATTTAGGATAATACAGATTTAACATTAAATACCGCTAAGACATACTTTCCACGATCCATTTAATTTCATTTGATGGTTGCACGTCTTTAGGAAGGACCAAGGTGTTGATCGCGTGGAGCGACAAAATCATATATGGAACAATTTATTATTTTATTAGCGTATGTCTTAAAGAAGGATGCGATTGATGGAACACCTAAGAGTAACTCAAAAACTCATTAATGTTACAAAGACATAGCACCTTACTAAGCTTAAGAAATTAAAAGAACAAACATTTTCCTTAATTCGTGGGAATGTTTTCATTTGTTGATCGATCTCATGTGCTTTTTAAGAAGCAAACAAATTTTAACCATCAATCGCTATTAAATTATTTATCAAGTAGTGGAGTACACATTATGAATGCTTTATATAAAGACTGCCGTAGTAAAATTTGCAATTACAGCTTTTTCATTGGATATCTCAAATATTAATATTTGGGACGTTTGGAAATATTTATGCTTAAAATATTATTTTCAGTATTGTCTATTAATATCATCAATTATTCCGTTGACTCTATAACCTTGTAGCCAAATATATGTAAGACAAATTACTGTACAAATTACTTATTATGCAGTAATTATTATGCATTTCCAGAGACCTTTAATCGTTGAAATGTTTATCATCTCAGAAATTAAGAGATATTGAATTGATCTACAAAAGAATAACAGTTCTGCAGAAAAGCATGCTCTCTTGTGACATAAAAAGTCCCTTTCATTAAATTTTGTTTCAATTTACATCTTTTTAAATGACCTCACAAGCATCAAGAATCTTACACACAACAGAATGCAATAATCATTAATTGTGCATTTATTACTTCTACGTGACATAAAATAATCCTAAAATCGTCATTGATATTTAAAGTTTACACGAGAAATAATTATTTTCAAATTTTGTCTTACGCGATTATATCAATTCTATAAATGTATTATTGGCAGTTTTATTATGCATTAGACTGAAAATTGCATCAAGATAGCGTAATATGGCACCGTGATTAAACGTAGACAATTTACTTGATTTAAAACTTGAAGAGTATGTTTATCGAACGAAATAAAAAGAACCTTCTTAAAATACAATGTCAAAAAGCCAGCCAATGCATCATCCAATTAAAAAAAACTTTTTACCTCACTATTCATAAACAGCGCATTATATTTTATTGTACCATGTACGTCTCTAGGATATATCGACACAAACTGAGACTTGCTAAAGTTACATGCGTGTTAGGTGAGTTTAACCGCGAGCCTACAAATAAGTGAATGACGCTGAGCTTTTTGTGTCTGGGAAGTTAGTTTCAAACTTTTAGTACGTATATATAACCGATTGTTGAATAAAAGTGATGAACTTAAAAATTGTTCAAATGTGCTTTATTTGCTTAGCCTGTTTTTATTACATTTACGCGATTGAAGCGTATGTTCTTTTTAGCCACCCCCATGCCATTTAGTACTTGGCACAATACAACAAAAAATCTTAACTGGAGTGGACACAAAGTAATCCAAGTTTAAATTGGAATTCAGTATTCAATAACTGGAGTAATTTTTGTGACATACTTTATCAATTTTAAACCAGCATATACTCTAGTCAAATAACAATTTAGGTAAGCAGCGGCATTTGGTACATTATCAGGATTTGAGGAGTGGAGATTGAAATTTTCGTTATGATATATTTTCATGAGTATTAACTTTGTGTTCAGAACTTAGAGAGTATCAATTAAACAGCTGTAGCTAAAAATGTATCGCGACATTTGGACTGACAAAAACGCTCGTAAGGCAAAACTTAATAAAACTGTTTAAGCATATTAATAGGAACATGCGAGTATTTTGATTTATACCCTTTGATTTATACCCCATTGAATTTCAATAAAATCCCACCGGAAAAGTTTTCATTCGCCAAAATTCGACATGTCGAGTACTTCGAAAATTAAATTTATTAAAATCTATTTTTTCCTTTCTTTTGTGCGTAACAGATTAAGTTGTTTCAAACACAGCTTTATAGAAAAAAATAAAAACGTCCTGCTAACCAAAGTGAAATATTTTAAAACGATTATAATGAAATTTTTATCGTATTTATAATTTTGGCCTAAAATTATTTCACGTGTTGTAAAAATTGTCTTAAAATATATTATTCGTTCCTTTTCGAAAAGAAAATCAGTAACCGACATCTAAATTGACGAAGTAGGTCTAATTTTTATCCCTTGCATATTGTATTCCAACAAGTGCATGCTGGATTTAAAGTAATGAATTATTTTATTCTACTTTATTTGATTACAATAAGAGAGAAAGCGAAATTATGTCGTTACCATTATTAGTCAAAAGATGTCCACTTTTGAGCACAAACCTTCCTATTGATTCACACAAAAATCGATTCCATGATGCTTGCATGCAACGGCTTCTCGCTACTTTAATTACATCATCTGTCCACTTAGCGGGTGATATACAACTCTGCATCTTCCGTTACGTTGTAGCCATTTTAAAATGTTTCTTCCCCAAAGGTCATCGACTCTGCGCGCCATATGGCCTGCCAAAAGCTACTTTAAGCTGTGAATCCTGCGAGGCATGACGGTCACTTTAGTTCACCTATAGATTTGCTCATTAGGGATTATGTTTCAAAGAAAAACCCTAATGCCATAACTCGTAAAATAATTAATAGGTGTGAAATTATCAATTGCACATTATTAAAAGCAAAAATATTAAGCATAAATACTGATTATTTTAATGGAATTGTTACTGTTAAATATTTTCTAAAGATAATGAATAAATCGATAAAAAGATAGGAAGATAATTTCAAGTATCATAAAACTTTAGGTGTAACTTAAATATATTATATCCTTCATAGCATTTTACACGTTTTATTATTCGTTTAATAATAAAACATAACCAGCAAGTGAACTGCTGCTCGAATACCTTGAAATGGCATTGCGTTACGAGAGAACTAAACTTGTTAATCCCATTTTCTGGAGCGAGTTTTAAAAAATCCGAGTTCGCTTTAGATAAGAAATATCTTTGGGATATCTACGTAGCAGGAGTCCTTAGTGCTGAAGTCTTGTGGCTGACGCTTAAGCGTTGGAAATATGAATTGAAATATTGCAACAAAGTATATATAATAGTATTTTGTGGTACCCGTTCGTCTTTTAACAAAGTTAACTGATATTTGAAAAAAATGTCTCAATAACGGCTAGTGGAAAAAATTATTTCGGTAAACTTGAAATAATGGCGGCTACGTGGCTTTTTACTGTATTTTTAGTCACTCGTTTTCGTCCTTCAAAAAATGTGAAATATATGAAGAAAATGTTTGATAAAATTAATAAATAACATTCAAATAAAAGTGCGCCGCGTATGTAACTTGAATCGTTTTGCCACAAAACCACTTATGCCACTTTCGTCTAACAAATTAATTTATTATTGTAACAGTACAACTTTAGCCATCAGCAAATTTCTTGAATATTCGTGTTTTCTGTCCACATGTAGAAATATAGAATATATGGTGAGATGGTTACAGACTACCATCACACAAAAAGCGCAAGTCCTTGAGTTATATGCGGGCGTGCCGTTAGGTTTACGTAACACGCGAAGTAAATGTTTGTAAATGTTAGTTTATGTAAATTTTATATGTAAAGGTCAATTTTCAGTAAATCTTAGTTTGTGCTGATATAAAGTAGAGGCGTATATCGGTATGAACACATATCGACAGGTGCTCATTAATGATCAGAGAGATAAAAACTCTTTCTTGTAATTGGATGGTTTATTGAATATCTTTTTTAGTATTGTACTTAACACCTATCATTATTTCAATGACGCATAATTTTTTTCACTTAAAATACTCTAAATGGAATTTTTGTTTGTTCAATATATGGCCTGAATTTAAGTTTGTTGTATATCCGTCAACGCAATTCCGAACCTCATCCCATCTGAAATCTTTTCAATACAACATCATTTTTAATACTGTATAATTTTCATTCACTTCAAAACATTTTCAATATTGAATTTGTGCTAAAATATTATCAATATTTTAAAATAAGTAAACTATTTTCAAACTTTTGTGATACCTTCTCTAAACATATTTAAATATAAACACCGCAACAATTAACTCTATTTGAAGTGAAAATGGGTGCATATAGTTTTACTGGGACGATGTAACTGAAAATTCACTTCAGTATCAATTAAATTTAAGAGAGCAGACAAAGAGTTTTATGATTTGAGATTGGAAAGTTTGTTATTATTGCGGATCAATTTGCATTTAATATTCGCATAAATTAAAAATCATATATCACAATACAGTGTTTCAAATTACATGTTTAAATATGAATGAAAATTCCTTCACAATGTTCCATTTTTCTGACCGCTGCATTAAGGTCCACTATATTAGTATATGCTTTGGGTCCTTCCCTTTTATCTATTTTAATTCGATTATTCTTAATTTTCTTATCTCTCATCCTATGTAATATTTCCCTAAATAAGTAAATTATTAATACAAGCAGTTTCTGTTTAACATACTAATCAACTAAACCACGTTGAAAGTTAAAAAGTGTCAATGACCGTCACTAAGTATTTCATAGATACGGGACAATTGTTGAAAAAGAATGGCTCAAAAAATTATTGTGCTGAGTTTTGGCGAGACAAAAATAAAATTTATGATTACAGTTAACCATAATTTATGATTACAATTAAACATAAATGAAGGAAATAAGGTTATGGTTCTTTATAATCTTTTTAGTTAGGAATAAACAAAATACACACGCAAGTAAATATATACGCATCCATATAAACCTGTCTTTTTGGAAACTAAGTGTTTTTGAAGCTAAAAGTTTCAAACAACTTTCGTTCTCCAAGTAAGATAAATTGTGGCTATTCTGAATAGGATCTACTTCTTTCGAGTGACTCTTGAGAATGATCTGATAAAGTCGTATGAAAGAAGTAGCGGCGCACTGCATATGACAGTCATAAAATAATTTACCTTACTTTATAGCCGTTAGCGCAATACTCTTTATATATATATATATATATATATATATATATATATATATATATATATAAAGAGTATATATATATATATATATATGTTTAACTGAATTGTAACTGTAAAATCTTCAGCAGTTCTCTTCTTAAATTTAAATTAGAGACGGTTTTTCTTCATATGAAATCTAAACGGTGTCCGAAATGTTAAGTTTGATGAAAAATTATAAGTTTTGCATTAATTGACATAGTTTCCTTTCCACAACCAATTTAAGTATTTAAATTCAACCAATATTGATAACGATAGCCAGAAAATAACGATTTATATCGACCGAAATTACTAAAAAAAATTTGATATTTAATGTGTTTAAATTTCCATTATTTATTGTAATAATTCAATAAATAACGGAAATTTACGACGTTAAAACTGAGTTGCGCGCGTATGGTTCATGACTGTTACGGACTTCATGTGTGATTCGATAGGTTTACGTACTATGATATTAAACTTTAATCGTGCGAGTTCAACTTCTCCGATGTTTACTCTTCACCTAGGAAGTCTTTGCTATTTTATTTTCACAATAATACTAAACACCGTCAGACATTCCGGGCCTAGTTAATTTTCAAAGCTTTAATTTTTTTCTTAAATTCGAAATCTGACTCAACTTCTTCTGTCATTGTAACAGCAGACATGAACGCAATATCCAAGTGCGGACGTCTCCACCTTATCACCTCAACAAAAGTATAACAGAATTAGACAACCAAAATCCTTTTAGCATCCTTAATAGTTAGACTCTACTCTGATCACTTCAGGGATATGAAAATTCATTCCCATAATCCGAGAATAAACGTTAAATGCTTGCATATACTGCTAAACTGCGATAATTTCTTTAATCGTTTCATTCGGCAAAACGGAACACTAATTGAATTACCTTAGTTTTCGTTGATATGTTTGTCCAGGATGATTTTCTAAAACTATTTGCGTAAAATAATTTAATTATATAATGTATTTATTATATGATAATTTAATAACTTAAATTTGGTACAGAGGTAGGGCCTACTTATAGAAATGAAATATAAAAAGTTAAATTTGATTCCAAATATTAATTTCAGAAGTTAAATTATTTTAAATTTATTGGTAGGGTGTCAAATGAATGCTAATTGAGGACGAATTCAACTATATATTGTGTATTAATTTATTTGAATGATTATAAATATTCTTTGGGAAAAATTCTTAAAAATGTCTGTCCTCCACCCTTTTCACCTGAAGGACCACCCAGTAAAATCTTGAAAAATAATGAATATCGGGAATAATGCATAAGTCAGTAATAAGTTATTTCCTTATAACTGCTAAACCATTAGTTAACACAGTTTTTTCGACAAAAAACATTTCTCACGACATAAGGAATAACTTTTGTTCTTATATGTTTTTAAAAAATTTTTAATTTGGCTCTGTCGAAACGCTCCCCACTCAGCTCCGCGTATATGTGATACGATATTGGCGCGACCGGCGGCGCGTAGCGTGGCAGATGGGATATTTTGAAGCGTAAAATCAGAGTGCATTACTATTAGTATTTAATAGGAGTTGGACGGTTGGGCGGGAGCGGTTGGTTGATGGCATTGAACATTAATTATAATGTTATAACTTGCATTGGACTGATTTTTATTATACGAGCGGCATTTAATATTTTCATCACGCCCCAATGACATAGTTGGCAACATTGCTGAATTTCACATAGTTTTAATTTTTCGTTATCATAAACACAACGACACCAATGTAACTGCTTTCTTTTAACCTATCACCACCAATAACCTTCTTAATGAGAACGAAATTATATTTTAATTCACAAAAAAATTTGTACTTTCTTTTGTAAATTTAATTTCAAGTTGTTTGCTAATCTAGTCCCTTTAATTATATTCATTAAGATGTGTGTTAGCGGTACTTGCAAGCATTAGTGTTTAGACTGTGCTAATAAAACGACTCAGAGGACAAATTTTCGTAACTATATTTCATATATGAGTTTCTTAATGAGTCTCTGGGGGCATGAAATTTATTTCATTTTTGAAAATTTTTCTTTTTATTATAAATAAATACGTAACATAAAATAGGCCAGAACAAAACTCCAAGAAGGCAAGATACGGAATAGGCTTCTTCACCACGATTACATTGAAAACAATGTACCTATAGATTACATAAGCGAACTATTTTTAAGATTCAGCAAAAAAACTGAAATTGATCGACAATACAATAATCACAAAATTCGAGTAATCAAACATGACATCGGTCAAGAGACAGTAATCACACTTGACATCGGTGAAGTGCGCGTCCAAACAAATAAAACGTAAGGCTTCGTACATGTCTAGATGCAAGTTGACTGAAATAATTTCAATTCATATTTCTAATTAAAGCATTCAGAAGTTTTCAAGCTTTTCAAGCCTGTAGTAGAAACATTAGGATATAATAGTAAACGAAACCTAAAACATATTTTGAAAGGTCTGTCCAATGATGTAAAACTCAGTGTTATGTGTATTTTTTGTCATTTTTACGTGGGCAGGTGCATTATAAATATTTTGATGCATTTAGTTGCGATATATGTATGAAGCGTATAATTTTACAATATCGTTAATATAGATCTAAAACCATAGAAATTACACCACGATGCGATATACTGAAAAGGGTAGACAGATGGACATAACAAATTGATTAGTTTCGTTTTTGCCATTTGACTACAGAAGGAAAAAAAATAAAAAATGGTTTTATTTTTATTTCAACTACGTCATTAGTCTTTATATTGAATTTTTGTTACCGATGATTTGATTGGTTACACCGACTAAAATTTTGAGATTTTTTTATTATAAAGGAGCATTCGTGGAATATACACTATGCATTTTGACAGAAAATTAATATCAAATATAATTAAAAATTCAGTTACATAAAAAACATTAAATTTATAAAAAGGTGCATCATTTTATAGGAAGGTCATGCGTCTAAATATGACGATTTTAATGGAATGTAAATAAAATAAAGTTAAGTAATAAATATACACAATTTTTTAAGTTTCGTGCGTAACTTAAAATTACATGAATATAATCCCTATTCCAGAATATAATCCCTATTGCAAAAATTAATCGAGGCTACGAAATTTTAAGATCTGGACAGTTCGGGATTGAATGCTCTAATCGCAATGTACCGTTAATATTTTATGAAGTTCAACAAAAATACACGCTTAAATTTATCAGATGTAAAGCAGAACAAATGATTGATGATATGTTCAATTTCAAATAAGAATCTATGAAAAAATTTAGTAAGTCGAAAAGAATTAAAGACTTTTCGTTTTAAAAAAATATTAAATTGTGTATCGGGTTTTTGTGATTTATTCAATATTTACGATTGTATGTTAAAATAATTCATAAAATATTTACGCTACTTTTTTTTTGATCATAACAAAATTGTGAGTATTTATATTAGAACAAAAATATTTTTTTAATTTCTTTATGAAAATTTATAGCTAACTTAAAAATCAAACATACAGTTGAAAAACTGTTTTTTTATAAAGGCAATTACTGACGGCCAACAGTGCGACAAGTAAGGAATATAATATACTAATTTCCAGACAGTAATGATTTGCAACGATATTGTTTTGTTTTCTCTTTTGCGACATTGTTTTCTGTTCTATTTTGTAATCTTGTTGTGTAATTCTATTTTTAATATCTTTATGTCAATCATCATTTATACAGCTGTCTCTTACAATAAAAATCAAATAAGTTTTATATAACGCCATTAGTGTATCAAGTACATCCGATACGAAGTATTTCGCCGTATTCACAGCATGCAGAGCATTTAGTGGAAACGGCTTCCATGGAAACAAATAGTTACGCAGAGAAGTGTTTTTACGGAATTCTTTCAAATTTTAAAGTAGGATACACGTTTTTATCGTATTCGATATTATTAGATAACTCAAGGGATTAAGCTCAGATTTTTAAAATACCGACATTATTAATGTTAGTTTATCAAAGGTTTCAATCATTATTAACACTTACTTCTGCATTATAGTCATACATATTTGTATATAACAATCCAATCTAAAATAGTTTTCACAGACATTATCTATCAAAAATTCATCATTTATCAACAATTAGATTAGAACTTTTCTTCTGCAGTGCTTTATATTATACATTTGTAGGTTAATATCATTTTAGTTAAGAAATTTCTACATCTCGGTTACAGTTTGACAGCGTGATTAATATTCTAGAAAATTAATAATTAGCATGACCTAAACTTTTATTAGAAATTTAGTTAAATGTGATTTTTAAAAAATGATTATTGTAGAAAATATATTAAATTGTGTAACGAAGTGTATTATTTCCATGTAGACATCTTTAAAAAACAAGCGAACGGTTTCAATAATATATATATATATATATATATATATATATATATATATATATATATATATATATATACATATATGTGTGTGCTTAACTGAATCGTGATCGTAAGATCTTCAGCAGTTCTCTTCTTAAATACAGACGGTTTTTCTTAAGTACAGACGGTTTTTCTTCATATGCAATCTAAACAATGTCCGAAATGTTACGTTTGATGAAAAATTAAATACTTTGCATTATTTTATAGTTTAGTTTCAACCAACAATTTAAGTATTTAAATTACAACTTATATTGATAACGATAGCCAGAAAACGATTTATATTTTTTTCGACCGAAATTATTAAAAAAATTTGATCATTATTTTTTTTTTTAATTTCCGTTGTTTATTGAATTATTATTATTGTTTACGTACTATGACACTTAACTTTAATCGTGCATGTTCAACTTCTCCGATGTTTGGTCTTCATCTGGGAAGTCTTTATTATTTTATCTTCACCATAACACTAAACACCATGAGACATTCCGGGCACAGCTATTTTTCAAAGCTTTACATTTTTTCTTATAATCGAAATCTGACTCAACTTCTTCTATCATTGTAACATCAGACATGAACATAATATCCAAGTGCGGACTTGTCCACCTCAGTACCTCAAGAAAAGTATAACAGAATCAGACTACTAAAATTCCTTTTAGCAGCCTTAATAGTTAGACTCCACTCTGACCACTTCAGGGATATGCAAATACATTCACATAATCCGGGAATATACGTTAAATGCTTGCATGTACTGCTAAACTACGATAATTTTTTTAATCGTTTCATTCGGCAAAACGGAACACTAATTGAATTACCTTAGTGTTCGTCCATACGTGTGTCAAGGGTGATTTTCTAAATCTATATGCGTAAAAAAATTTAAATTTGGTACAGAGGTAAGGCCTTATTATAGAAATTAAATGTGAAAGTTAAATCTTGATTCCAAGTGTTAATTTCAAGAGTTAAACGAAAAAATTAAAAAAAAATTATTTCTTTCAAAGTTATTATAGGTAGGGGATTAAATAAAAGTTTATTGAGGACCAATTCGACTATATATTTGTATTTATTTATTTGAATTGTTATAAATATTTTTTTGAAAAATACTTAAAAATTTCTGTCCCCCACCCTTTTTACCTGAAGGACCACCCAGTAAAATCTTGAAAAATAATGAATTTCGGGAATAAGGTATAAGTCAGTAATAAGTTATTTCCTTATAACTGCTAAACCATTAGTTTTAAAGAACAACTTTTTCGACAAAAACATTTTTCACGACATAAGGAATAACTTTTGCTCTCATATGTTTTTCAAAATTTTTAATTTGGCTCTGCCGAAACGCTCCCCACTCATCTCCGCGCACAAGTGATACGACATTGGCGCGACCGGCGGCGAGTAGCGCGGCAGATGGGCTACTTTGAAGCGTAAAGTCAGAATGTATTACTATTAATATTTAACGGGGGGGGGGGGGGTAGTGTTTGGTTGATGGCATGGGACATTAATTGTAATGTTATAACTTGCATTGGACTGATTGTCATCATAGATTTTCATCAGCGGTATTTAATATTTTCATCACGCCCCAATGACATAGTTCGCAACATTGCTGACTTTCACAAAGTTTTAATTTTTCGTTATCATAAACACGACAACACCAACATAACTGCTTTCTCCTAACCTATGACCAGCAATAACCCTCTTAATGAGAACGAAATTATATTTTCATTCACAAACAATTTTGTGCTTTCTTTTGGAAATTTAATTTCAAGTTGAGTGCTAATCTAGTCTCTTTAATTATATTCATTAAGATGTGTGTTGGCGGTACTTGTAAGCATTACTGTTTAGACTGTGCTAATAAAACGACTCAGAGGGCAATTTTCGTAACTAAATTTCATATATGAGTTTCTTAATGAATCTCTGGGGGCATGAACACCGTTTTCTCTCACTTATACGTGGTCATAATTAGATAATTATTCCTAAAAGGTTCGCAAAAGTAAATTCACGCAGCATATAACTGTATCATCCGCACCTTACTTAAAAAATATGTCTCATGATATTTGTTAAGGGAGAGTTAATTTGAGGTCGAAAGTAATTAAATAGATGCGAGGGAGGCCGGAAAAATAATAAAAAAAGGAAACGAAAATGAGCGCCATGTTTTATTTTAGCCATTGCCGCATGGCATTAAGAGTTTTAATTTAAGTTGATCTTCGGGTTGTTGAATTATGTACCATTAGTCATTTAAAACTTACTGAATACTTAATATGCACTTAGGTGCTACTTTTTAATCAATTTTACATACGAATTTTGTTATATATTAATTTATATTTTATTGTTTAAGCCATGACCATGAATACTTATGTTAATCATTTTTTTATCAAATTGACTACTTTTGGAAATTTTTCTTTTTATAAATACGTAACATAAAATGTGCCAGAACAAAACTGCAAGAAGGCAAGATAGGGAATAGGCTTGTTCCCCACGATCACATTGAAAACAATGAATGCCAATACCTATAGATTACATAAGTGAACTATTTTTAAAATTCAGCAAAAAAACTGAAATTTATCGACAATACAATAATCACAAAAATTCGAGTAATTAAACATAACATCGGTCAAGAGACATCATACTTGACATCGGTGAAGTGCGGATCGAAACAAGTAAAACGTAAGTTCTAATTAAAGCATTTAAAATTTTTCAAGCTTTTCAAGCCTGTAGTAGAAACATTAGGGGATAATAGTAAACGAAACCTAAAACGTATTTTAAAAGGTCTGTCCGATGATGTAAAACTCAGTGTTGTGTGTGGATTTTTTGTCATTTTTGACATAGGCAGGTGCATTATGAATATTTTGATGCATTTAGTTGCGATATCTGTATAATTATATAATGTCGTTTATGTAGATCTAAAACTATACAAATTACACCACGATACGATATACTGAAAAAGGTAGACAGACGGACATGAAGAATTTATTAGTTTCGTTTCGCCATTTGACCACGGAAGGCAAAACAATTAAAAATGGTTTTATTGTTATTATACTATGTCATTAGTCTTTATATTGAATTTCTGTTAATGATAATTTTATTGATTACACCGACTAAAATTTTGAGATTTTTTAATTATAAAGAAGCCTTCGTGGAATATATACTCTAGTTTTTGACAGAAAATTAATAACAAATGGAATTAAAAATTCAGCTACAGAAAATACATTAAATTAATAAAAAGGTGCATCATTCGATGGGAAGGTCATACGTTTAGATATGACGATTTTAATGGAATGTAAATAAAATAAAGTTAAGTAATAAATATATACGATTTTTGAAAATCTTAAAATAATTTTTGAAAATCTTAAAAGATTTCTGCGAATCTTAAAATAACATGAATATAATCCAGATTCTAGAACATTGCTAAAATTAAGACTACGAAATTTAGAGATCTGGAAAGATCGGGATTAGATACTCTAATCGCAATATATCGTTAATATTGTATCAAGTTCGACAAAAGTACATTTTTTTATGTCAGATGTAAAGCAGAACTAATAATTGATAATATGTTCAATACCAACAAGAATTCAAAAAATTAGAGTAGATGGAAAAGAATTAAAAACTTTTAATTTAGAAAAAATATTGAATTATGTATCGGGTTTTTGTTATTTATTCAATATTTAGCATTGAATGGTACAAATACTCAATAAAATATAATACTCAAAAAAATATAATTATACATCTGTCTTCTCCCCAATCCATATCTTTCATCTCTTTTTCTCCCCATCGCTCTCTTCCTTGTGTTCCCCCCTAGGTATGAAATAAAAATTAGCAATATTTGTTTTACATTAGTTATTAAAATTTTGAGAAAAAACTAATTACTTAAAAATATATAAATTTCGTCGTAATTATTTTAGAGGCTGATTTCTTTTGAAAATTCAAAGCAGAAAACTTCGAAAATCTAATTTTTAATACAGATTTTTCATGACTTTTTATGATATAATTTATTTTATTCACAATTAATATCAAACATTCTGAATTTTCAAATTATACATCAGTTTTATATTAAACTAAATTCATTTATTTCGAAAAAAATTCACTTCAATTTAAAAACACATTTACAAACGCGTTATGTCGTTTCTGAAAAGCATATGTGTTTGTTTGTATATAAAATAATTTAAAAAAATTATCACAATAAAAATAAAATAATTTTTATATAACGTCATTAGTATATCACAATTAATATAAAACATTCTGAATTTTAAAAATTATACATCAGTTTTATATTAAACTCAATTCATTTAGTTAATGGAAAAAAATTCACTTTAATTTAAAAACACATTTACAAACGCGTGATGTTTCTAAAAAGCATATGTGTTTGTATATAAAATAATTTTAAAAAATTTATCACAATAAAAATAAAATAATTTTTATATAACGTCATTAGTATATCACAATTAATATAAAACATTCTGAATTTTAAAATTATACATCAGTTTTATATTAAACCCAATTCATTTAGTTAATGGAAAAAAATTCACTTTAATTTAAAAACACATTTACAAACGCGTGATGTCGTTTCTAAAAAGCATATGTATTTGTATATAAAATAATTTAAAAAAAATTATATATAATATTTATATAACGTCATATCACGTATTTCACCGTATTTACGGCAGGCAGAGCGGTTAGTAGAAACGGTTTCCATGAAACAATTAGATACGCCAAGAAGTGTTTTTTTCTTTCGAATTTCGAAATAATTCCCATTGAACACCACTCTAGGGGTTAAGCTCAGAGATCCTAGATTTTTAAAATACAGACATCATTAATGTCGGTTCATTAAAGGTTTCGACATTTTTATTTTAAGAATTTATCATTGTAATATGGACTTTTAGTGAAAAATTGAAGATTATTTTTTTTTATAAATTTATTATATCTGTTGATACGTTTGTAGCTTTTTAAATGTAGAAATATTATTATGTAAATTTTAAAGGGGGTAAGTATATATGGATATTTTTCAGAATTTTATCTGAGATCTGTTTTTACGTGAGTTCTATACATATTGATTGTCGCACTATAATGTGTGAGTTCTATACATATTGAAGTGTCTACAAAGCATAATTTTTCCATGACAGAAAATGCTAAAGTTATCGTTGTGTAAAATAGAAGTACGGGTAATTTTCTTACTACGTTTATTAAAAGAAAAACTCTATATTAAGAGTTTTTCATAAAATTACCATATTTTTTAGTCCTCTAAAATATATTCGTGTACTTAACAATTCAGGCAATATATAAAGATGGTGAAATATTTACTATGTTAAACATAATATTTGTCAGTACTTCATTAAAAATATAACCTGCCCTGAAATGTTGTATTAATGTAGAAGTGAATTATATTTTATTTCTATGAAAAGAAAACGACATAATTGATTACGGGAAATAAAACTGAGTTAATTTTCATTTCCCTAATCTAGAGTAATGCCTTGCGTTTCAAGTAACTTGATAAAGTGACGTTCTACGCAAAGTATCGTCTACATAGCTATGTATTTGGTATATACGCGAGAGACGAGTGTACCACCAAAAGCTACTACTAGCTTCTATAGTGATGAGGGTGCCATCAAAAGCTACTTTCAATAGTCCTACGGAGAAATATTACTCAATGCTACGCAGAACCACTATTCAACATGCTTGTTTATATTTCTCTAGATAACAAGGCCATGCAGTCGCGGAAATAAACTAATAATTAGGCAGAGATCCTTTGATTTCCGGGAAAATTCTAACGCTGTTAACATATATATATATATATATATATATATATATATATATATATATATATATATATATATATATCACCCGCACATATAGGTATAGGCATATATTTATTAATTAACCACGGACAATGTCCTACATTATATTTTATTTTCGCTGACAAACGATAAAACAAGATGACGAACTTAAGAGCCGTTTAGTCGAAGTTTCATTAATTTTAGTGTTAATATTTTTAATTATTTTGGTTCACATTATACAAAAAAAATATTTTTTTGAAAGAACTAACCTTCAGTGACTTTGGGTACAATAACATTTAACGTTAATTACGTAAGTCAAGATTTTAAATATACTCTAGGGACTCATAAATAAATGTGTCGATTCTGAAAATTTTCTTCGATACTTTAAAGAGAACGCAAACATTTTTATGTATTCGCTTTACATATATGATATTTAAAATATATTGCACTAATATAAGTTGTGTGGTT
Organism: Druceiella hillmani; assembly: GCA_039881145.1. NCBI lineage: Eukaryota > Metazoa > Arthropoda > Insecta > Lepidoptera > Hepialidae > Druceiella > Druceiella hillmani. Next base: position 4,304,444 of record JAYKKI010000124.1, on the reverse strand, counting down.
TCATAGTATTGGTGACGTTATATTATGTTTTATAGAAAAGTAAATGGTCACAGGATGATAAGATGATAGAACGTAGTGTCAGTACGCAAGGTCGGTTTCTGCTGCTTAGGCCATAATATATTTATCCAATTAAAATGGTTGGCTTCACTCAATAGTTTGAGCGAGTTAAATCTAATTTTTTTAATTTCGGCGAAAACAAATAATACCGCCCATGTTTATCTGACAATTTTTACAAACCAATTCGCAAACTTTTACTTATTTTCATTGCAAGAAATCTTTGATATTTTTTATGTATTTTTCTAACTAGAAAACATCTGAATTGAAAGAAAATTGTACATTCAACTTATACTAAGTTATATGGCATAAAATATAAAAGTAAATTTAAAGGAACATTTAATTTAACACGCTTTTGCGAGACTAGCCTCCATTAAAAGTAAAAATTTCAAAATTTAACTTGTTGAACCGATTGTGAAATGAGGCTCTCGAAAATTTGTTAGTTCTTAATAATTTCTCAGTGTTGCAATAATTAAGTACCTATATACATAGGTACTTAATTCACATTTTTTTCAACATAAGTAGTTTTATTATCAACGTTAAGACATTTTGTAATAATCATTTCGGTAGTGAAATAATTTTGTTAATTTGGTTATTCGTGATTCATAATGTTGATTTTGAGTCACCCAAAATCCATAATAACAATAATTTTAAGTTAAAAACATAAAAATGTGTACATTAAAAAAAAACAGGTTGTTATTGAATATCGCAAAAACCCATTATTATTTGATATTTATTAACGTCGAAAGAAAATTTACTATTTGAGATATCGCCTTTGAAAAAAATTTCAATGGCTTGTTCTGATATTATTAGATTACCGACTATCTCAATTTATGAAGTTATATATTTCGGAAACCATATTACATTTGACCGGTAAACCATGAAAAATATTTTGCATTCATATCATAATATAACTTTACACATATTGGATTAATGAAACAATTATATAGTGGCAGAGTGAAAAGAAAATTGTTGAGTTTAAGAGCTTTTCATTGTTATTGTTCGACTTTAACATTTTTTCACATCACAAATAGCGAGTCAAATAAAAGATGGCAATATTTTTATTTATAATGTATTTTCACACGTGAAAACAATACAGAATATTTATTTATAAGTTTGTAAATAAAAGACGAATTTTCAAAATGAATTATGTGTAAAAAAAAATAGGAAAAAATAAATGATATATTTTGGAAACGAACGTGCTGTCATATATTGTGCAGATATCGTAAGTTAATTATCTATCCTTATGTTATATACAGCTCATAAAATCGTTTATGATATTCAAATGTATAGCTGGTAATCACAAGAGATTTAGTTACTATTTATTAGGAGTTATGATTCCTATAAATAAATCAAAATGTCGGTAAAAGAAACAGTATTCGGAAATGCATTAAGCGATCCAAATGCGCAGAATACTGTGAAACTCATATAATAATAAAACGTACAATTTCATCGGTCCCAAATAAAATAGAGGTTTGCAGTATGATTATCGAAAAATATTGCAAGTTATTTTAAAAATGCTGCAAATGGGGGAGTTCCGAGTTCGCCAGGCAGAACAATAATAATACTTTATGAATATTATGTTTTATTTCTTTAAATATTTTATAAAAATATCTGTACAAGATATATTATTCTGAGTCGATGTAAATATTGAGTTGCCCTCACAGAATTGCGTTATTTTTATTTAAAATTTATTTTCTTTACTCAGTGAACTACACGGTGCAGGTAAAACTTCTACAATCATTTTATTTTCATTTATTGAACGTAGTTGAAAACATTAAATATAAAAATAATCTCTCAGACACTTTATAAGTTTAGTACATGTAATTATAATAATTTTAACTGACTGTTTCGTAATATATTTTATTTCTATTTAGGTTTATATTTGTGAGGTAAAAGAGAAAGTTTTTTAAAGAATTGTAAAAGAAAATTATTTTTATTAAATTTTTTTTTAATACATCGCCAGAAATGTTCAAATTGATAATTTTTTTACCCAATACAAAGCTATTATACGTAAACCTGCTAATAACTTAAGACACATAATAAATTACTCTGTTATTTACAATTTCGACTTATTTTTCTGTCAAATTCTCATAAAAATTCACAGTACAACCTTTAAATATAGTTCGTACAGTTATGTTATTGGTATATAAGCTTTTAATTACTTCTTGTCAAGTTGAATAAGTAAGAAAAAAAAATAAACAGAACGAAAGGAGAAAAGACTACTAGGATAAACAAAAAAATTAATTATTTCTTTTGTACGATGAATATAAAATTCAATGTACAGTTAATCGCATAACCTAAAATACTGAAGCACTGCACTGCTTTATTAATAAAATACGTTCCTGATTTTTATATTAAAATTATTTGAATTTTAATTCACTATTCATGCAAGAAGTATTAATAACCAAATTCAGTTTTTATTTAAAAAAGCGTGGAAAATTCATTATTACAATAAATAAATCGTTAAAATAATTGACAGATCAGCTAATTTTACCAGCAATTGAAAAATGTAGACACGATTTTGTTGTGATCGTAATCAGTGAAGCGAAATCAGGATACAATAATAATACGTTGTCACTTATTTATAAATTAGTTTTACGGAGGCATTTTTATTTTAGTAAAAGTTTTATATAAATATATTTTTACGATAAAACTTTTTTACGCGCGAGGCATGAAACAGTTGTCAAACCGTAATTATTTATGTAAGTATTGTAAATGCTTTCATTCAAACAAAAAAAAAGACAATTTCTTATTACTGGTGGATATTTTTATTGGCAATTTTGCTTCAGAAATAATTAAATCTCTAAGAATATTATATTATTAACATTAATAAAAAGTAAATGATTTTCAATTTTATTTTCGTGTTTCGAAACTATGCAAATATGCATTATTGATTGGAGATATTTCAAAAACATTTATATTTCTTGCAAATCAACAGGAGTACAAACAAATTTCCAGTCTATGATAAAAATGATAATTTGATAAAGAAACCCTTCCTAATACATAAAGAGAAAAACGACTATTCAATGTTTTGGAACTTCGCGTTCTTAAAGTTGTATTTGAATAAGTCAGACATCATTAATTAAATAAGAAAATATTCTTAAATAAGTAAATAAGTTTTGTAAATAAATTATAAACTTCTTATATTATGTAAGAAATAAATGCGTCATTATAAATATGAAATCTAAAAGCAAAAGTGGTAATTAAAATTACTTAAAAATAATTAAATCTACATTTTAGGTAAACCTTTTATTTCATAACACGCAGGAACACGTAAACGTAATTATTTTTCTATATCTGTATTTGCTATAAATGAAATGTTAAATTCTTTTTTCTAATAATGAGAAGATAGATATAGGTTCTTCGTTTATATAATTTTTGAAAATATATAATATTTTAACGGATAAGAATGTTTTTCCGATATATCCTCAAGTTTAAACTTAAAATCAATTTAATTGTTCCTTTTTTTCCTTGATGAAAAATATATTTTGAATCAAAATATACCAAATTAAGAAAAGGTGATAAATGACTGAGGCGATTAAAGAAAACTTTTTACAAAAGGATACATGAAATAAAAATAGTATTATCGAAAAACTGGTCATATGCGAGTGGGTTTTCAAGTTATATACGCTTTATAGATTGTTTAAATGTAAAAAATATGACCTGGTTCTAATATTTACTCATTTATACTGTGATTATTTTAAAGTGCCAAACAGGATCATTTATTTTACCAAGACATAAACAGACAGGCTCTTAAATTCAATCACTTTAGTAACGATAGCACGCAAATGTGACATTGTTATAAAAGCGACTGAATTTATGAGCTGAGCACTTGGTATTTAAACTTGTCAAATGATAAAAATCTCGTTTGGAACAAATAGGTTATTGGTAGTAGTATTCTCGCATTCAATTTCTTTATCGCTTCGCTTTTTCAGTGTCATAAAATGAATAAAAAGGCCTTTGGTCTTCAGCTATGACTACAAAAATTAGATGATACTTTACTATAATACAAATTCCGACCATAGTAACACTGTGTTTTCTTTGCTTGCTCACATGTGTTTCGATAAAACCAGTTACCTATAAAAGAAAGATCTTCAAACTTGTTTAGTACTAGTTAGTTTAAAACATTCTAACCCAAAACTTAATTCTATTTTTCTGATGAGAAAAGGTCTGATAAAGAAGAATTTAAATTTGATATCGGGTTATGATATGAATGAAATGTGCCTTGTGACTACTCCACAACCATGTGTTTCTAAACCGCACTGGGTTAGTGTGGATTTTCTAGTGCGAAACTTTTTCGATCACCGACAATAAGTTTAGTATTTAGGAATAGGTCTTGTCGATGTTTCTCATAAGGACTTGTCGAATTTACAAAGACAGTAGTGGTAACAAAAAATCGACATTATTTTACATGAGACGCTTAAACAGCTGATTCGCGAAAAAGATAAACCTTGAAACTAAAACTTTTCCTTGAAACTAAAATTTTCCCATGCTTAAATTAAAAATAAATAGGAAAAAAAGAATGAGGTTTAATTTAAAAATACGAACGATTAAAAAACATAAACAATTGCTTATTACACATATATATTACAAAATTATGAAACCATTATATTGTTAGACGATTTCTCGTAGATAATTTTGAAAATATTGTCAATTATTAACTAAAATATATTTATTTATAAAAACATTTTTTCATCATTTTTTTGAATAATATATTTGTAGAATACCTTACTGGCATACTTCTAGTAACTTATACTAATTTGGTATTATAGACATTTTAATGAACAGCAATATCAATAAAGGAAAAAACAAATGAAGATGTTCTTAAAAATGTAACATAATAACTTAAATAACCTTGATAACAATCGATAAGCGTACATATTTTTGAGTAACAATACCCAAAAAAAAAATATTTCGATTTCCCGAATGACGCTATCAAGTTTATTGTCTCATCATGTTTTTTATTCCTCTCTTGAGGTCTTTGTAAGATTAACTTATTTTAATTGCTTTCACTTTGTCTCCATTATTCTTACACAATGCCTACATTTAATGATATTATCCCCAAACCTATTCATGCAAAATATTTCGCAATTCATTCATTTAGAAGATTTGAAATTGTCGAATCAATGAGCCGTATGTATTGTTATGGGACAAAAAGGAAATGGTTTCGATTTTACAAATTTGTTGGGTAGTTCTTCCTTTTCACATTTTATTTGTTTATGATATTTAAACTACATTACAGAAAATAACCAAGTAAAAATTGAAGGAAACCTTAATTTTTCTAAATGGAAATTTTAATTACACATTGGATTACCTGTAACGAATAGCGTGCGGAAATGGTAAGTCAAATAATAATTTTTCTTTAATGTATTTTGAAACTTGGTAACGTTATTTCAAAGCAAAGAATATGTTTTGAAATAAAGCTTCTTTATCGATGTAATTGGAAATATATGTGTCAAGTTGTTGTAACTATTGTAAGACGTAAATAATTAATCGGTTAAGAGAGTGAAGTGACGAGTTTAACTCTAGAGAGGAGTAAACTTTTCTTCGTACCTGAAAATTTACCTCACGCGGAAGGATAATTTTATAGAATGTTGATATAACTAGCAAAACGTCAATTAACATAAAATTATATTTAAAATCAGTGGATCAGTTCTTGTACATTTTATAAAAATGCATAAGAAAGAATGTACTTAAATAAGTTTGTTTTCTTTAAAAAACTATGCTTTTTACAAATATGTGAACCTAGTTCAAAACAAAATAATTGAGAAATTTCTCTTTCCAAGCTTTTCTGCCAATTTCTAAAAGTTAATAGGTTTAAAAAAGAAAAATAAAAAAAAATCCCATTATCGAATCAAAGACTAATTACATTGAGAAATTTATTAAGGTCAAAGGTTTTAAACTTCTGATAGACTCGTATAGTGTGATAGGGGATTATAATACGGGAAATTTAAAATTAATGAACTCAAGATCATGTACTCTAGACGATACAGATTATACAGATTATACAGATTGTTGCAGATTCTGCACGCTCCGCGCGTGCCATTCTTATTTTTTCATGAATCAACATTGCGACTTAGTACATTTATATAAATCAGTAATGTACTAAAATTAACAATTTTACGTCAATAATTTATAAAGACGTTAGATCAGTCAAATCAATTGACATTTTCCTAAATTTATGGCTTAAAATTAATCTTTTAATAAAATTCGTTGCTATTATCTTTTATTTTTTCGTTATCTTTTTCATATTAAGGAGCAAATGTAGAAAACATAATTTTGAGCCAAATTATCCGTCCATTCGTCCATAAGATGATTTTGCCATTCGTATTATTCTCAAATTATACAGAAATAGGACTGTTATATTTATAGTGCAGCAAAATTTGTTACGGAAATAATAATATAATTATTAACACATCGATTGACCATTATATGATATCCTATCTTATAAGTCCAAAAATGATTTTTTCATATAACACTTATGATATACTTAATGATATATTATCATAGAAAAATAATGAAAAAGACAATTTTCGCTGACAATATGGGTCCCGAATACAGAACTGAAATTTCCATAAACCATAAACATTTATATTTTAGTTATTTAAATACAACCTTCTTTTCACAGAAATAAGATAACAAAATACTTCGAAAATTGTGTGCTTTTTGTTTCGTAATTCTCTCCTCCTTATGCCATTTAAAAGATTCTGTATGCTTTTTTCGCTTCCCAAATATCAAGGGGTGATTTACGATTATGTTGTATTTTCTTATATCTATTCATATACCTAAGTAGCTTTTAGTATATGTGCATGTACTTCACCGTCTCTTTACCTCACGTCCATCCACCAGAATTCCCCTCCGAATAATATTTAAACTACTAATGATAAGTATATATTGTCGAAGGAATCGCTTTAACTAAATATGTTTACTTGTCCAAGGAAAAATTATTGAATATTTACGTTTAAATTGTGAAAATTTACGAATCGTCAGATTCGTAAATTTTCACAATAAATTAAATGCGTGGTCCACAGATCTTTGTGCTTGAAGCACAAATGTTAATAATAAACTAAATACGAAATATATCTGGTACTATAGAAATGATGCCTGCACGGGATTAATGTGAAATTATATAATGTTACAATTAATTTGTATTCAATGACATGCGGTGGATAAATTTACTTTACATGCTATGTAAACCATGGTGGGAGCAAAGATTCTAGCCAATATTGATTATATGCACTCACATATTGAAAGTGCATTTCTTATTATGTTACGCCACATAAGCATTTTGTGGCGCTATTCATATTTACCTACTTAGCCTTAAATTACCTGACGAGTCCTGGATGTACCACTGAAGAGAATTAGTTCCATGGTGACTTTTATTGAAATTAACTCCGTAGGAGTAACCCAGAGTAGCATATCCCAAATTTAAATATACGTATTGTGTACTAGCTTTTATCACCAGCTTCCTGCAAATACATTTTGTTTTATTGCGAAGGAATTTTCTTTGGTTTTTAATTTGTATTCGTTCTTAATATGATAAGTTTCGAATTTCGAATTGGCTAAATTACTAAAAGATTAAAATTAGAATTTTTAATAGAATTCCGCACAACGCCATAAATAAAAAAAAATCCACGCTTAAACAAAAAAAATGAGTTTGGCACCAACGAATTAATTAATCACTGCCTCAAATATTCTCTTCAGCCTGTAATGAAGGCCTGATTAGACGTGTATTTCCCCTGCGCGCTGGAAAGGGGGACATGTGCTGATTTAATCGTTGTTACCGATTTCTCACACACGAAAAGCTCAGCGTTCCGAATTTCATAGGGATTTATTGTTAGCTTTATATAACAAACGTATAAGTTCAGTTCATACCGATAGATACCGCTTTCAATATATAAACTTGTGCAAATTACTAACTAAAACCATAAGAATAAATGAACTCGCATTACATTTCATCTTTTACCTTACTTTTTATTTATACAATCTTACTTTATGCCTCTTCTAATGTACAAATACTTAAATTTATTTATTTTTACAGGTGCTGAAAATAACTATAAAACAGCGTGGTCGTAGTAGATATATTAATTATATAAATGTTTATATCCATCGGGTATATAAAAATAATGTACCTTTTAGGTTTATAGAACAAGCATCCACATTATTGTTGTTAATATAACCAAAAGACAATTTAATTAATATTTTAGTTTATTATCACCTTCATAAAACACTGGCTTTTTTCTTAGTGTTTGTTTAAAAAATATTCAATAATAATTATAGTATTGCATAAATATGTAAAATGATATCGTCTGACGATTATAATAATCTGTGCTGACTTTTTCAACATATGAACTTCGTAACTTTTTCTTTAATTAAAACTTTATTCTACGTCTACGTTCTACGTCTACTTGTTGTTTCGTTGCTGCTGCTTGTTTAAGATAATAAGAATGATAATGGCATGAATATTTTCGAAAATAGCTACTACAAAACAGAGGAAAAGCAGAAAGAATAGCGGAGAAGTTAATTATCAAAACTAAACTTAATTATTTATTTTATTACCCATAAAAGGCGGCCGGCTCAGCTTATGGGATTTTGCTACATACATCTCCTTAAGAGTTTGCAGTTAGAAACTAATAATAGTCTGCGAATATCGTTGAAAGAATATCTTCACTCCTTTTATTGTAAACGTTATCATATGGCCCATCTTCATTGGGAAATGGGACAAAATAATAAAACGCCTCACTGATTTCAGCGGTTTATATTTCATAATTTACACGACCCTCTTCAACCAGAGCTTTTGACGCAGCCAAATAATTAATTTTCACCTTATTATAAGAGCTATGAATATTCGACTCGAGTTTAAGGACTTTTTGCGTCATTTCAGAGACGTCTTCTATTCCAAACTTTGAACCGCCATAAAATTTACAATTAAATCTTTTATTCTCTCCTCAATAGTGCTTGTTTATGGTTTTTAAAAGTTAAAAAAATTTAGCTTTTGGAAGATTCAATTACTCATATTTTACTCAACTGTCCAAAAGTGAAGGAAATATCATTTTTCCTGTTTTTTATCAAGTTAACAAAGGCAATATTTCCTTTTCTGAACTAAATAAGTATTCTAAACTAAGATTAAATTTACGGGCTTCCAAAGAGATTTTCCTCTTTTCAAAGGTTTATTATTCAACACGTCAAGAACACATAAGTACTATTTACCTCGGTAATGTAAATAGCACCCACAAAATGCTAATTTGAAATAAGCTCGGATTTATCTAAAGCACGCTCTGACAAATCGGTTAATGAGTTCCCTTCGCTTGTTACGTTAAGCCTATGTCAGCCATTTCGGGGCTTTGCTGAGTGTTGATTTGAAATTTATAAGCAAATTCTCAATACATCTTAGGGATCGCAAAATTAACTATCATTTTCAACTGCATGTCGAGTTATTTACATTGAATTTCCTTCCAATGAAAATTTTCTTAAAAATGTAATATCGTATAGTAGATAACGATAAAAAAAACTGAAAATATTTATTATGTAAGTCTTGTAAATTATTTGAATTGTAAAAATAAATTCTTAAACCTACCTTAATTTCAGAACATTCAAGTAAAAGAAAAATCAAAGAAGAAGGCAAGAAAAAGTAAATATTCTTGTAAATAGATCTAAAATTATTAAATAAATCTCTTAACGATTTTCTCGCACTGAAACTAATATTTTTACGTTTATGTTTATATTTGTCCAGACAAATTTAATATGAGGAGGTTTCAATTATAAAGCCTCATTTGACTGAACAAAAATAATAAATAAATGCAATCCTTGAAGAAAATACTATTTATGAAGTGAAAATCTTAAAGACAGACCACTTATATATTTCATTAAATAAAAATATACATTTTATTAAATAATTATTCAGCGTAGCTAATTTCTGCTCACTTCATTCATTCTTTTCTGGTATCATTAATTAGGTAATACTTTTATGAATTCATCAGTACGTATTATAACGAAAAGTAAATTACCATTTTTTTTCCAATATTTTTGTCCTCTGGCGTCTTAACATCGCTTGTAAGGCAATAACAAATTAATCTCATCTCTTAAAAACACTGCGATAAAACATAAACTTATGTAAAGATGTCAATTTCTTAGAAAGCAACAAATTAGATAATTACTGTGACAAATGTTCACTCTAGTGATTGATTAGTGATGTTCTTCGGTCATGTGTTTGAAGAGTAAACAGAGATTGAAGTTATCACTAGCCATTCAAACACAAAGCAGTTAGTACGTCTGAGCTTTGTATCGGATTGTGGCACGTGTTTAACTTGACGGATAACTTTGGGACAATAACAGATAATGATTTATGTAAAGGTGGTTACCTCATAATAACATGTCAATATATACTTCTTAATGAGAGCATAAATTAGGGCAGATCTCGTACTATTGGGCGGTTATTGTTTAACATTTTATTATAACAATGTTATTTGTACAATTAAGAACATGTATAATCTTAGATGTTTTAAATTTTGACGTAATATTATTCTCTTATTCCATTTTTTTTAGTTTTTATTGTATTAAGGGACAGAATACACTGCTTGATTGAAATACATATTACCTAATTAAATATACGCAAGGATAAATATTTACCTCGATAACTACTAAATTAATAACGATAGATATAGAGGGTCAAAGAGATCTTCGTAGCTATGAGCAAAATTTATTTCTGTAAAAATTCGTAAAATTTCATTATAAATAGCATGATTATAATGTTCAACAATATTTCTTTTATTTATAATTAAAACCCTTTTTCTGTTACCTATCGAATATACGCATATATCAATGCGAACTTTTCTTATAGTTTGGAGCCGATTTAGTTCTCCGTGCCGGGCATTTCTTATTTAGAATTTACACTCGCAGCTCTAGTTCTGTAAATGATAGCATAAGTACGTATTTTTTAATATAGGATATATGTTATCTATATCAAAGTTTGTTTAACATCGGTAGAATCATTTAGACCTTAAAGGGAGACAAATAAATTGGCAGGCAAGATTTCACGTTTATTATATTAGTAGTACCTAACAAGATGTAAATATGGTGGCGTAAAAGCTTTGTGGCAAATTCATAATAATTAAAGTCAGACGCGTTAAAATTTGAATGTAGAATTTTAGATAGAAATTAATAAATACCTACTTCAGCATTCTTGGAAAATCGCTAACGGTACAGAATATTTATATAAACGAGCAGTATAAATTCCTCCAAACAAAACTATCATATAAATGATACAATGTGTGAATTATACTAATAAAATTATGATACAGCCCCAATTAAATACTGATTCAACAAACCTCGTAATATGACTAAAAATATGGATGATTTCGATTAAGGAATAGCATATTTAAAAAAGACGATTCTTTGGAATCTGTGATGTCAAACAATGTAATCACAACACCGATCTTAAGGCGGTAGTCATGTTTCCCTACTGCATGTGCACGTTTCTATAGTAACATTCTAGTATAAGGGATATAACGTTGTATTTTGCCTTTTCCTCTGTCTACGTGTCTACGTCCGTACGGACACTAATATGGTTCGTGGGTACACACTAACACTTCGTTTGAAATAATCTTCTTCCCTCACTTTGTTTTTATGAAAGTAAGGCATTAGGTGTATTTTCATAGAGGTCAATTATCCAAACAAATCTAGAGATGAAAAAAGTTCGAGCCAAAAATTTTCGGTGCGGCTCAATATATTGACTAGTACGAAAAAGCCTTTCTTGATTAGGCAATAAATATGCGATTGGGTGTTGTTACAGGAAAATGCATATATTGAAAGGGTAGAATGCGATCAATTTTATATGTGTGAACTTGTAAATAGCAATTAGTGTTTTCTACATTATGTCACTCTGTCTTTAATATTATAAGATCAAATTTCATATAAACTGGATGAAATTTTAATTTTGAATAAATCTTCATATTGCATACAAAATTGCACATGAACATGCTTTGTGCAACCCAAGCGTTGTGATTATTCCCTCCCGAAAAGTTAATAAAACTGAAGTAGAGGTATGTTTTTACATACAAGATATTTTTCAGAAAAATAGTCTAATATGCTATTGCATGGTATCTATTAGCAAAGAAACAATTTTTAAAATTTGTTCGTCTTTCTCTCTCTCTTTGTCTCTTCTTCTCTGTTTTACGTATCCTGCAAAAACAACCAATTTGAAAAACACCGATTTCAATAGCTGTATATACCCTTGTCTTAGAATTCAAATAAATTTTATCGCAGTGCAGTAAAGTGAGTTTGTCTATTTATCTGTTTGTTATTTATTTTTATGAAAGTAAGGTATTTTTAGGTGTATATTCATAGAAGTACAAATAAATCAAATGGGTCTTGACCCACTGAATTGAGCATTGGGCCTTTTTGGCAGAATTGTTTTATTAAAATTGAATGATAAAATATCTTGAAACCTTTGGAAAGATACAAGATATGAGAGGATACCATTAATTCCGTACAGCAAATACGGCTCGTTTTGGAGACGATGGATTTTATATTCATTCCGGGGCCCTCCTTCATGTCGATATTAAATTAAAAAATTTGAGAGGAGAATGCAATTTACGGATATATATATATATATATATATATATATATATATATATACACATATATATATATATATATATACCCTATGCATGGTAGATTCAAATGTACACATTTAATAAAAATATTCCATGATTTTAAACACTTCATCAACGCAATAACTGTCCAGTGGACTAAAAGTGGGTTCACACTCGCGGAGTCATAAACACGCAGGTTATATTAGCAACGTGCGGTAAAGAGAGATTCTGTAGCTAGAAATGAAATAATTTTGTTCCCACATTATTAGATAACACTAGTATCATCTGTAAACATAGTCATAAAGTTGCCTTCTTGTGAATGGGATACTCCTATGATTCTTTGTAGTCACGAGTAATTCTGAGGATTATTCCCTATTTGACATTCAACGGAGTCTGTTTAAGAGAATTATTTCGTTTAACAGCAAAATAAAGAATAAAATTAAAATTCTTGATATATTTAATTTTTTTCGTTTGAAGTGAAAATAACGAAGGAAATTAGTGAGAGGTTTTTATTAATACTCACACCAAAGCAGAGGTGGATTTCCAGTAAATATCGTTTAGAAGATTTCAAAGAGGTTTTGCGTCGTTTGTGACAATGGAAAAACTTGGACAAGTTAGTGCAAAAACAAAAAAATGTGGGCGAAACTGCGAGAAAAGCTAGTTTAGCATAAAATGAAAATAACGCTCTAATTTCATTTTATAATTATAGCTCTGACATGTTATAAGAAGTATACCGTAAATGTTTTACATTGTCAATTCAATAGCATGTTTTCCTTAACTTGTTATATTACTAAGCACTACGTCGAGCACTTAGCACACAATTGTGATATTTAATCCTAATATTCACGATATTAGCATTGAACATTTGTTTGCAAATATTTACGCCTCTGTGATAAATTCTTATTGGAATTATTCTACTGTTAAGCGTTTCTTACAATACTCGAGATTGGTTATCATTAATGATCTAAAAGATAATACTGTTGCATTCGTTTTCTGTAATTTTGTAACCATAGAAAAACCACTCGAATTGGGTTGTATTTTGAAATATCTCTTACTTAAAATTCGTATTAATATTATTTTCAATTCCATTGAAAATATTTATAAATTAATACTATTTTTTGTATTGCATAATAGATTGTTTTGATTGCATTCTTAGTAAATAAATTATTGCTTAACTGAAACGAGCAGGAATTTGTAGAACTGATAATAGGACTTTATGCCGAAGTATTTTTATGTGGTATAAATGTTTTAGAAAAGAGGTATTCATAATTTAATAATATACATTTTCAGTAGGCTATGAAGTTGCTACGAAAAGTTTTAAAGATATAAGTACTACGAATTATTTTTGTTATCCACTTTATTTGAGTGTAAATACTAATATCTGAACAAGAATTATAATTATTGACGTTTCATATCATACGACTTAGAAAATGTGTGAAATAAATGTAATATATTTCGTAAATAATTTTCCACTATTATTTCGTCATATAATTTGTTTGAAAAGGAATATTTTATGAAGGAACGTTGACTTGATGAAATATTGAGCTCCGAATATCTCTTAATATTATAACAACCCTACGCTGAACGACGGTCTAGGATCCTTTTCGTAAAAATATTTTACAGAAGAAATTTTGCGGACACAATTGTCCCTTGAAAGCAAATAATGATCGTAAATCATATCCTTTTGGTTATGAAATTGGGTCTCTGACAAAATAGGCGCTGCATTCCTACATCGATATTCAAGTGTATATATTTCTCGTGTAATTTAGATTAAAGTAATTTAAAGGAAAAAAATTTCTCATTTGTCAATATATGGAAATTTTGTATCATTCAAACAAAAGGAGAGGTGAAACTTATTGATATTTTAATGCATGATTTATATAAATTTGTTTTGACCTGAAGAATAATATTCTGGAAATAACTTGCAGATTTTAGCACGAGAAGGCAAACTGCCGTATCTTTTTACGAAACTTTGATTTTATTGGCAAAATATTATTTAACTATTTAAAATTTCAAATTGTTGCTAAATAATAAATCAACGGGGTTCCTAAATAGATGTATTCAGAAAGTTAACTGAAATGCCTTGACCTTATATGAATGGTTCTCTGCGGTCTTTTGATTTGTCATTTCAACTGCACCTTCAATGTAAAATCGTTTAGATATAGTTCCACTTTTAGAAGTGGTTAATTACACTGTTTATTAAACACAAATGGGATGCGTGCAATTAAATCGTAGTATTTTTCGTGGTATTTTTCTGGTGATTTAAATTGCAAAAATCTAAAAATTCTCTCCTGATATTAGATATTTTAAATTTAGAGTAAGTCTTGAATTAAAGGTACAATGAGTAAAGAATATCTTTAAAAAAATTGTTGTGTTATTTTATTAGTTAATACGTTTGAAAATAAAAATTAATTAACCCATTTAAAATCAACACTCAGACCAAGATTCCTTAAAAAATAACGGACTGGACGGAGAAATATGGAATTTCCGACACATTAGGTATTTAGATAATTATTATTATTTGACTAGTTATGTACAGTGAGAAGGATTTATAAAAGGGGAAGGACATATAAGATGTAATTAGATGCATCAATAAGGTGTTTTTCGTTATTTATTTAGCTGTGGAATACTTCATAACCAAACATGTATTATAAAATTGTATTCATATCTCTAGTCATGTAAATTATATACACATTAGTTTTCTACTCTCCAATCGGTTTCATTTTATACATATATCAAGATACCCATCAATAAAGAAAAATGCAACAACTTATACATTTCTTTCCTAAATTTTATACAGATTTATACATAATAAATTTCATTATCATAAATTAAGTAGTTTAACCATAAATTTATAACAAATTGACAAGCCGAGAGACCAGTAGCTTTAAACAATAATTGCCATCAGGATATCATTAGATTTCAATGGATAGTTAAGGGTAACTTGTTTTTTCAAACTTGTATCTGACAATAGTTTATTGTCAAATAGCATATATACATATATATATGTATATATATATATATATATATATATATACATACACACACACACACACACACACGCACACACATATATATATATATATATATATACACACACACATACATATACATAATTATACACAATATAATATAAGCTATTCTTATATTATACAGATACTTATTTCGTCCTTATACGTGCATGTATAGGTCTAGTTGATGATAGCTGAATAAGAAGTCTCACAGAATAGTTGGACTTGTTTGCGGTTCACCTCATGTGTTTTTTTATATTAAATATCGCATTAATATATTTTAATAATTCATATTATTTTACTTTTTAATTACTCTAGCAAACTCAGGAACTCCATTTGTGATATTTCCACATACGATAGTTTTTGGAAATACATGGAACTTAAACTTAATTTTGAAACACTTTTTCAAAAATACCCCGCAGAACGAGATGTGATATTTATAGGAAGAACATACATACAAAATTTCGTGCATGTAGATCTAAAACTGTAAAAACTACAAAGTGTGACGGACAGATGGACACACTTACACAAATATGACGAAATAATGTGGTTTTTTTGTTTAAATGCCGAGCCTTAAAAACCATAAAAATAATATACAATTCTACATTTAATTGAACTTTAAATGAATTTATTTTTTTTTTAAACTGTTAAAAGTTTAACAGTTTAAAAATCCTTGGCGGGGCACCGAGAGTGAGTGGAGCGGTGGAATGCAGAGAATACAACATGCGAAAACGGAAATTAAATTTTGTTTTTAAGAAAAAGAAGCACGACACATAATAAATTCGACTTTAGAAAGGCTCTTATGAAATTCTTTTGTTGATATAATACTCCCAGATTGTGAATTCCGCACGCTTAGCCAAATGAAATTTTCTGCTCAAATGAAGATGCTTGGAAGTTAAAATTTTCGACCTAATTTATTTTGTATTCTAGTACATTGTTTTATGAAATAATTTTCATCACACTAAACTCGGCCATGACCAATGATTTTTCTTGAAGTATATCCATTTTCCTTAACTTACTTGTAAAATATACGATGATGAATTTAATAAGCAAGTATTTTTATTCATCTTATACTAATATCAAATTTTCTTAAATATATTATGTTGAGAATCAGGATCTAAAGAAGTTGCTGCGGAATAACTGTAAATACATTAATTTCTTTTTGTGAAAATGGTGCAAATGAATTGTCAATGATAACCGATCATGCCCCGAGTGAAAAATTTAATCATCTAATATTTAATAAAATATAGTTTCTTACCTGTTAAAAGAATCAAAATCTGCAGCAGAAATTTATTATCGAATATGCCTGCAATTTTAAATATTTTAAGAAAATAAATGAAAACTCCAGTTGCCATTTGTAACTCGAAAGAAATACGATGAAAGTTTTAAAAAATCGATAAATTTTTTTAATTCCATTAAATTTACCATTAATGTTTTAAACTATGACACTTCTGATACTTTATTAACCTATTTTTTAAAATTATTTTTATTGTTAATTGGAAGAAATAGCGCCTGTGGCAATAAGTCCATCATACATTAAAGTTGATGTAAATAATAACAATTTAGGAAATAGAATGCGTTTCATTATGTCAGCGTAACGAGTGTAAATTTATACAATGCAAATTCACAAAACGATTGAAAACTAACGTCCTCATGGCCAAAAAGGCTTGTCTACAACCGAACCTTTACGCGATTGGGTTTCCAGGTTTTGATATCACCGAAGACTTTCTCACAGTCTAAAAGCGATGGTCGATTGCACTACTCGAAAATTTTTCTTGAGAAAACTTTAAATGCAGCCTATAGTATTATAGGCTTTGCGGAAATCGGTTTGTTCGGGATGCTGATGTTGTTAAAAGTGCGCATGAATCGATTCGTAATGACCTTCGAAAACAACTTATAAACATGACTCGGGGGAGTGATGGTTTATTATTCTTCTGTAGGATGTTATAACACCTTTTGCAAAACAGTACTGCCATGTCCCTGGTTTACTATTCTGATGCATCGCCCTCAAATTAAATCAAATATTTTCTGAAGAATTTTTTTACTGATATTTCACCTGCCTTTATGAGTTCGGAGGGAGTTCTTCTGGTTCTCTGAGAACTATTCTAATATAATTTATGCTAACGTCCAGATATATTTAAAATAATGTCGGATCGGTCTTTCTGGACAGATTATTGTGATAAGGTGTAACTCTAGAACTTCTCCATCTTCCTCAAGATCAAACTTCGTCGCCGTTATCGGTCTTCAGCTTTGTTATTTGACTCTGCCCAATGCAATGGAGAGATCTCTTGTAAACTTTTTGGAGCTCTGATTCCAGTCAATAGATTCTTTAATATATTTTGTAATAAAGATACGAATATAGTATGCTATAGATTCGGAGACATATATTTCGCTATTTCATGTTAATATGACATGTCAATTGAAGAGTTCAACTTTGTTTCGCCGCGTCTTGTTTTGTATTATTAAGGAACTATATGATAATTATGTTTCTGAAAAAAAAACACCATCAAATTGGCGATTCCTGTAAAAATTAAATTTTTTTGACAGAAAATAGCTGAAAATATGTGCATTTTTAAAGCATAGGATCACCTGGATGAATAGTAGACAATTCCTTTATCACACGTGTAAAAATTGAAAACCTCGGGGGAACACCTACATATTACCACTATATACTATTATTATCACTATCCTAGACCGTTTTTCCATTTACTATGTGTCGGCCTTCCTTCTTTTTGGTTTCGTCGAAATTAGGCTTTTTAGGTCCTTTTTTGACCGTCGTCAACCACGTAGAGGATGCCCTTTTAATGACCTCGCTTCGTAGTTGATAATTTTAGGACAAGCATCTTCATTTGAGCTGGTTCGGACGTCTCTAAATATGTTCATACTATCAGAAGCTCTTCTTTTCACTCAATTTGTGGCCACTATATAATTGTCACAATAACTTTGGAATCCTCTGTTTGGAATAGGCACTCAATTTAAAACCGTCACTTTCCCAAATTTATATTATTTAGTGCCGCATCCTCGTTTATTTTACTGTAATTTTCTTTTGAACTTTTTACGAATGAAAAACAAACTGAAGTTCAAATCTTCTTCCAATATTGAACTTTACTTTGAATTAAATGGAAAATTGACTTCGAAAGCTTTTAAAAATATCATTAAGATAATGTGCTAGCCGGAAATATGTTGGTCCAACTTTCACGTTCATTCATTCGGCAGTCACGTTGGTCAACTGTTATCGTGCGTCAAATGCAATTTTCAACCTTATAGATAAGTATGGAGCAATATTTTGACGTTTGGATTTATTTTATTTTCTCATACTATTTGTTTAGATTCATGTTTATATTTGTTTCAGGTTGGAGAAAATATCAAAATGTAACTTTTCAGTTATATTTCAACTATTGGTTGTGTTATTTCTTTGGTACTGATTATGCTAACTATTAATTTAAGTAGAACTTATTTAATCACGTTACACAAAAAATAAATGGTAAATTTTGGGACGTTCTGTTTCTTATGTATTATCCGTGGTAAGAGTGAGATCGGACTAATGAGTTGTATGTTCATAAATATGAACCTTTCTCGTTTGAAGTAAAAAGTTTATGGCATTACAGTAATTTCATAGACCATTACGTGCCGCAGTGTTTCACAACAAACTCATTTTCTCCTGCGATAGAGCCTTTGTGCTTCTGTAAGGACATAATTGAAATCTAATACATATTTCATAAGTCTTTATTTTGCTCCGACAGGGATGAAAAGAGTAATAATTTGAAATTTTATATATATATATATATATATGTATATATGTATATTCATATATATATATATATATATATATATATGTATATTCATATATATGTATATATATATATATATATATATATGTAAACTCACAACAAGGCAATATTTAAATATAAATCGTAAATGCTAAGTTTATTAAGTTAAATGTAGTAGCGGTTCAAATACTTGTTTTTCTTTATCAAATTTTTAATATTTATAAAATGACTACCTTTTTCTCGCGACTTCAATCACTTGAAAGAAGGAACGGGAAGGGATATGGAAAATATACACCCATTTCCTCCTGATTGATCGGAACTATACCTTGGCTAAAATTAATTCAGTATCTGCTATGTTATAAAATAATATGGCTAATTTAAGTACCTAAATAATAATATAACGTTTTTAAGCCTAATCATAAGTATTTTAAGTCATTTTTGAATGATTCTCGAATAAACGTTTGGTTTCAGAAACTCTTTTGTACACAGTGAATTAAGATTATTTTAAAAAAATATCTACGAAAAAATATCTGTCTACTTTCTTTTCCGTTTCTATGCCTCTGTATATAGATAGCGATAGATTTGAAACACATGTGATGCAAACGTGGCGATCGAAGATGACCACCTGATTGAGCCTACGGACATAATGCGAGTATTATTTTAGCCTACGTCACAGATATCTCTCATTCGGAACACAACCTTTTGTAACCCCTAAACTCAAAATAAATATTTCTTGTTTCGAACGTTTCTTTAAGTCGCCTCAAAAAAACTGCACAAATTTTAACTTACTGTGCGGTGTAGTTCAGGAATAGTTTTTCTCTATTTTTTTAAATTTTTCAACAGCCTTTTTTCTCCAATTTTTATCACCCTCACTTCTTTAGCAGCCAGCAATATATACCTAAAACTAAATAAAATATAGCCCACGTTAGAATAAGTTATCACCGTGTATTATCAATCGTATGTTAAAAAATTTCAAAAATTTATTAAGTAGTTTTAAAAATTGCCTTGGGCTAAGAAACTCAAACATTTCATTTCATTATTATTTTTAATATAGATTTGTTGTTTTTCTAAATTAATTTAAATTTTTTTTATTTCAATTATTTTTAAAAAATTAATAAATAAATTGTTATGAAATGGAAATGTAAATTTATTTGAAATTGTGAAAACGTCATTAGGCGTTTATATTATACGTTCTACATTTTTGCATAACACTGTGTATACCCACATAATACAAGTATTTGTTTAAGCAGTGTATGCTTAAAATACCGAAAATTATAATTCAGACATTTGTATAACATTACTGTCGTGGCTGAAGTCGCGACGCAAAATAAAAATAGTGTATCTTTCTTTTCTCAGGCCCACTAATTGAACAAAAATCTCACCATATCGGCTTGGAATTCGACTATTTCTTGCAATCTTCCCTTCATCAAATCACACAACGCAATTTAAAGGTTAAAAGCTTACGCCAGCCTTTATTTTCATATCATATTATAATGAAAAGTATATTAAGTGTGTAAAGTGGGGTATTATTGAACGACGTTGAAACACATTTGTAAGTCTAGCCATATTTGTTTGAAAATACCTCAACTGAGAATTTAAAAAATAAACATATATATATATATATATATATATGTGTGTGTGTGTGTGTGTGTATATATATATATATATACACACACACACACACATAAATACTTGTCATTTTTCAATTCTTCAAACCGCCATTGCCCGTAACTGTATCACGCTCACACACAAAACTCATTTGCTCTTAGTTAATGGAACAATTAGTCAGGTCGAGGACACACTGTGGCTACCCTTTTTTGATAATACTGTGTAATCTGATAGGATTGTTTTATGTACATTCCTTTAAATTCTTTTTTAGAAACTATTTTAGTTATAAGTCGTTCAAGTAATTGATAATATTAAGAGAGTCGACAAAAAAGGCCTACGTTTTACAGCAAAGGAGATAAAATTTATTTTCATACCAAAAAATCCTCACATTTTTATTATATTATTAATATCGTGGGATATTTGAAACTCTTCGAATATTAAAATATTTGCGAAAAGTATTTCTTCAAAAAGCTATGTGTCATGCCGTAGCCGCTTTGTAAATACATAGACAATTTTCCTTTATATCTCAGTGTTACTGTATGACAAATAATTTTTACCCTTAAACAAATTTTAGTTGATAAACAAAATTTGGTTAACTTGAAACACGCCTAATTTTATTTTGAAATACTAATATTGTTTATCTAATAAATAGTGTTTATTTTTGTGTATTGAAAACGTAACGGGTTATGAAGCTAAAAATATTCAAAATCAGTTTTAATGTCTTGTCTGTCAATACTACATCAATATTATATTGCCAATATTATATTGCATCCAAACAAAATAATTAACGTGTTTGTAATATAATTATTGTATCATTATATAACCACAATGAATCATTGTATAACTTCATAGAATAACATCAACCTAATTTATTACCCTCACTAAGATACTTGTATATCGTATAACTATAGGAAATATAATAAAATATACACCGCTCTACTACAATAAACTCACTAACATAAGCAGTGGTAAAACCCACACAAACCCGGCTTCCGCTATTGTTTTTTGAAACATATAAATGCTGAACGATGTTCTTAAGAATTAATCTTTGCTAATAGCCCACCTGAAGGTGTAATACAACGAAACCTAGGTCCCGGTAAAGAACTTAAAGAAAGTAGAAATAATACTACATCACGTAGTTTCATTTAATAGTTAATAATGAATTTCTACTAAATTAACGCCAAATATATACAATAGCTAAAATAAATAATACGATTGCATACATTCATTTTGCATCTCAGAGACATCGACAGCCTGGTGCATCGACAAAACTGTTGCCGTACCGCGTACGGACGCTGGATTAACAGATCTTTAGATTATCAAAAATTGTAGACGCATAATTTTTAAACACACGCACCTAGCGCGCACTAAGCATGCATCAAGTGTGCACTAAGCACGCGCCAAGCACGCACGCACGCACGCACGCATTCCCGCACGCATGCACACACACGCACACGCACGCGCACGCACGCGCACACACACGTACACACACCCACACACACACACATTGTAGAACAGGATTTTAATCAAAATTTTTCAAAACTCTCCCATTTACGGGTTTAAACACTATTTCGTGCAAACTTATTACATTATATTTTAAAAACAATTCAATTTGTCATAAAACGAAATAATAACTGGTACTTATTTTACTTCCTACAAAAATTGTAGATTTTATTAATTATG
Organism: Druceiella hillmani; assembly: GCA_039881145.1. Lineage (NCBI taxonomy): Eukaryota > Metazoa > Arthropoda > Insecta > Lepidoptera > Hepialidae > Druceiella > Druceiella hillmani. Next base: position 4,281,722 of record JAYKKI010000124.1, on the reverse strand, counting down.
AGATAATTGCTAATTTTTTATGTAATATATTAATTTACATTAATATAAAAATATTTTCTTCAAAATTTTTAATTTCGACTTTTTATTTTTTTGCCATATGTTGCATCAATATTAAACTACTTAATGATTTAGCTTGTCGATCTTTTTTTAAACTTCTCTCCTTAATACGGGGAAAAGGTGGAGTGAGAGTGATCACCACATACTCCAGATTAGTTGATGGAAGATTTCTTTCAAATTATTTTCTAATTTGAAAGAAATCGGTTGAAAATTATGTAAGTTTATCAAAGCAAATACATGTATACATTAAGCAGTATGCCTGAAGATTTTCTTTGCCTTCTTTCTTTTTTGATTCCGTTTGCATAATGCAAGCGAATATTTGAATTATATTTGTAAACGAGGAAACATATTCATGTCAGTAATCAATTGAAAGCAACAATTATTCTTGGTTTGCCATACTTTGATCACAAAGTTCTAAAGCATTAAACGCTGATAAGTTTTCCAAAAATACACGCCCCTATTAAATGTTTTTATTAAAAAAAAATTACAATTTATATAAATAAATAACATGTTCAAAACGGCCTATATTTCAAACCTATTGTGATCGCGAATTAGATTGCTTTTTTGGAAACGATTAATTTAAATAAATAACCAATTAAGTTCTCGTTATTACGTAAATGCCCTCACATAAACAGAGTCGAATCGTGCGAGTTGTACACGCGACTAATTAAAGGGCAGCAAGAGGACGATGCAGAAGCTGCCGTGGCAATATCCCCCCTTCCCCCCGATATGCTTCATCCGTAACGCTGTAGGTACCTTATACCTTACGAAAGAAACTATATTCATGGAATTTTCTATAGAGTCGAGACCATGTTTTATAAATTATTTAATTTTTATTCTTGTGTTATTGTCTTTATATAAGTAATATGGACCTTGGGAATAAATAAGAAGTTTCACAATACTAGAGATACAGACATTTTTTTAAATTTTAACCTCTATGATATTTTGTTAGGTTTTAAAAAATTTCTAAAAAAATGCTTTCCTGAAATTGTGCCTTAAGGTTTTTCCATTCGGTCCTTCTTACAATTTTTGCAACATAACGTGCAGAGGCTTTCTTCAACGTAGTTCGCTGGCAAGGATAGTTCAAAAACTGTCTTGTATAATCTTTTGATATAAATTATATATCTAATTATGGTTGCTGAAACTAGCTTATGAATTTTTTTTTGCCATAGTGTTTAACTAGTAACGTGGACGATACTTTTGCGATACTCGTTTTTATGTTAAGTTCCTCCTAACTTAAACTTTGGATTAGTGTGCATGATTTTCATTGAACATTATAAGACGGCAATTACTCGAAGACGAATAGGAGATTACGAAAAGCGGCAATTACTCGAGACGAATAAGACGAATACGAAATAAAGAAATTCAGAACATGTTGTCTTGACACGAACATCGACTTGAACATCGACTCTTGTTACGAAATGTGCGTGAGTAGTGGCTTCATATTTTCATCTGTCTAAGGATAAAGTTTACATCTATACATGTGTATCCACTGAAACCAACTGACTATACCCAGCAATTCTTAAAAGTTCATACCTTTGCTAACAATAAAATCATTACGAGAGAATGTATATTAGTGTAGATTACTAGTATTTACTGAAAAGATTACAGTTGTAATTATACCTATAGGAGGTGATTTTCATCACCAGTTAATAAAAGGAAAAAATTGGCATATGTTCAATTATATAAATCATTTGGTATTGACAGTCTTTTAAAGAATCCTTCTTGACAACAATTTTGAATAACCTAGAAAATGTAGGTAATATTCAAGGATACTTTAGACAAACCTTTTATTCAGCCGTTTCAGAGCTACACTTAAAACTCGCAACTAAATTATCATTTTATAATTTACCTAACTGATCCGATCAAGAATTATGCACAAGACTTCTGTCCCAGAAGCAAAACGTATGAACCCAAGTAAGACAATATTGTAGCTTAGATAGTATTTGACTCAATAGCCTTTCTGTTTGATCATTTTGATTAGTCTAATGTTGTAACAAATACTTTTAAATAAAATAACTTAAAATGTTTACACTTATACATATCGATCGATATTAAGAACTGGTTATGCTTGTGCGCTTATTTGTACGTGGAAATATGTAGGAATTTGTAATAAAAGACTAAGGCAATTGCGGAAAGAAAAATATCATAAAATCTACCTGCCAAGAATTTATTAACTGACCCAATGTAGACGTGCGTGCTCAAATGAGTACACGTATATATGTTATGTATATTATTGTAGCTATTCTATCAACATAAATTTCAGTTAGCATTGTTTTTCTTAACTATGAGATGCATTCATATTATATTTTTATTTCACAAAAAAAGCAAGAACCATAATTATTGTTGAAGAAATATTTTCTTAAGAATGTGTAATAAAAATAAATCAATATCTAGAAATGTTTTATTACAAAAATTACTTTTACATATTGCTTCATTTCGATACTTAGGTTTTCGATGTGAATATTTTTAAACATTCTTATATAAAATTATAGAATGTAACAAAATTGAGTAACGTACTGTAATTTTTGGATTACGTACTAAATTAAATTAGGAAAATAAAAAAAGGGAAAGGAATATTTATTATATGCATAAAAATATACAGCTTATGTCAAACTTTGGAAAACCCACATAAGAAAACTAACTAAATGGAACACTGCACCTCTAGAGCCCCAAGCTATACCATGTACTCCAAATGCACTTTCCTAGAGCGGGGTGTGTAATAAATAAATATTGAAATATAAACAGTAAAGTAGTATAAGGTAAGTGCGTCATCTCCTACATGCAAAGATCAAAACAGGAAATCACATAATGTCTACAGAGCTTCCATCCGGAAGTTGGCCAAATTAAACCATGTCATAAATCAAAATCCTGTCGCCGGAAGGTGTCAATTCTCTTACTCATCGCTACAAGGAGTCGATGAATTTGTTAACTGCTTGCGTCATCAACGTTTGCGTCATTCAACTTCCGTTCACGGAAAGTTCAGAGCCTCGTTTGGCGAGGTGATTCATTGCAAGCGCAATTCGCTCGAACGCAATTTTGACAACGATATATGTTTTTATAAAGTTTTACACGAGATATTGAGTGTAATGGTTGAACTTATTATACATATTCAGGCAATAGTTCGATATATTAATATAGACATGGAAATAAATGAGGCGTTTAGTTAACTTTAAATATTTGCAAAATCAATTTAGGAAATATTTATTTAAACAACTTAAGTCTAACAGATTTTATTTTCTTGGACTGGAGTAATAAATAAAAAAAAAATAATCTATCGAAATAATTGTTTGTTTTTTAGAAAGTTTTTATGATTACGAAATTCTGAATTTTTAGCTTGAAATTGTCCATGCCATCATTACTTCAAACTATTAAACGCAATCTTTGCGTAGGCTGCCAAAATATCGCTCTATTCATAATTTATGGTTCCATGGCTTCCAGTATAAGACTGGGAAATATATATTTTTTGACGTTTTTTAATATTTATTACCTAAAATTAAGAAAAATATATTTTTTCGATGACCTTTATCAAAAAATGTACAAATTGGTTTTATTTAATACGTTAAATAACAATAATATAAATTTAAACGAAATAATTTATCTATATCCATAATGAAGGATAATAATGAAAAAAATTGGATGTTTTACCTGTCAGAGGTTAAAAAGTAAACAATTACAACAAAACCTACTATTGAAATTACGGACAGAAACTAGTTCCAAGTACAATTTTTAATCAATAATCTTTATTAAGCTACTAAGTTCATTCAAAATAACTTGATAGTGCAATCACAGCAAGTAAAAAGATAACCAAGCACATGATTCCTTGTACGATTCTCTACCCAATTTGATTTTACCTGGTTGCGGATTCTAATTTGTTTACTTAAGATATTTGAACTAAATTTATTTATAAGATCTTTTCCATAATCAACAAAATTAATAAGCGCGACACCTGAGACAGAAAACACTCGACGGACTTGTCAAGTATGCAATGACTTCGAGACTTTAGACTCTACAGTTTATCGTTGTTATTTGCAATTTATAACCGACAATAAACAATGTGTTTGATGTCGTTATTCAGGTAGTATGGAAACTTTCGTACGAATTCAAACGTAATAGCGTAGTATCTTGATGCTGATCGCGTTATCACATATATGTATCGTTCATTGTCAGCTTCTGCAGGTTTAAATCTAACAGGAACATTAAATTTACTCTAAGACGATAAGACGAATGGTCTGGTTTATAATTAAAAAAATTTAATTAATTTTGTTAATAAATTGACGGATGTATATTTAATAAAACTATACTTAACAAAATCTTTGGAAAATGGAAAGACTTTGGAAAATGGAAGACTTTTGGAAACCAATTTAATAAGAATATTTTCTGACGAAGTATTTAATTTCTCTTTTAAGAAATTTGCCATTACATTTATAAATTTTCTTACCTGAAAACTTCTATTATACGTAACATTAAATTTAGATTTTTTTCTACCATGTAAGGTTTTTTTGTATAAAGAAGTTAAGAAAATTTTAATCACGTAAGATTTTTTTACGTAAAGCAGTTATAAAAAAATAATAGATAATCGTTTGAAAATAAATCAAGCAATCTTAAGCGTGATGTTGATGTAACCGAAGAATAATTTTTTCACTTTATTTACATTACACATCAATCTACCAATATCCAGATTTATGACAGCTATTCTATAAAAACTCTAGATACCGAAGCAAAACAGTAAAGAGAACAAAATATATTAAATCCATCAGCCTTATTATTAATGTATGTATTTAGCTAAGGGAAGGCGGTCAGATATTGATATATGCAAGGAAGTCTCGTTTCTTTTCTTTATTAAGGTCGGGAAAATCTCCAGGGAGATACACGACCCATAGCCCGTAGTCCTGTTCGATCGTGAAATGATATCCGAGTCGTAGCACGCTCGGCAATATTTAATGGATTTGTTTAGTTTCTGTGGCTTCGTACTTTCTAGTTTTAATGTTTCAGTAATTTACGTGGAAATGTGGAACGTCCTTTGTTATAAATCTACTACTAAAGACAATGTAAGTCAAGTATTATCTATGTTAGAAATAAATTTTAATAGGGGATGGAAAGTTAAACTCGGTTTCATTATTAACATTGAAAAAGCATTACAATGACCAAAAATTGTACTAGTATATACCTAACAAAACAAGTTGTGTGCGTTCTTATGGATACTTCTAGAAATTTTTGAGTATTTTTACTATTAAATCTCTAAAGCTCATATTTTGCAGAATCTGAAAGGTATATGCCGGGGTGTTATTTGGGTGTCAGATAGTATCAATGGCAAGTATTTCAGTTTTCATGTTCCTGTAGTAACTGCGAAATCCTGTCTCATCGGATATATGTAATCTAAAGAGGGCTGGGCGAAAATTTAGGCTATGTGCTATAGGGTCTTTAGGAAAAAATGTATTTAACTGCGGGAAACTGAAAGTCTCATGAAAAGGGACGTGTAATTAAAAACAAGAAAAAGAAGAATTTTTTTAAAAAGTACATATTATTATTTTTACCATTACCATAACATAATTGTCTTATTATGACTAATAAATAAAGTACAAATATACACTTTATTATGATTGAGAACATAACATAAAGTAAAACAAGCCAGACATATTTCATCAGCGGCTGCGCTTCACTGATACGCCGTATGACTGACATGTCTACCGCTTAATTTTATTTATTCACCCAATTTTTACGTTTACAGGTTAATTTTATATTTATACCAAATTGTATATTTACACGAAATTTCATTTTCCCTGCTTAATTTCATGTTTTCATTAAAATTAATGTTTAGTGCTTACTATATTTTTCTTCTAACCACATTGTTCGTTTCATGATTAGATTTTCCTCGCAGCTTTGCTCGCGTGGAAGTAGTTTTTCGCTATTTATTTTGTCTACCTCTGAGTCTCTTCACATATGTCATAAAAATCGGTTGAATAGAAAGGATTGATTTAAAAAGAATTGATTTAATAAATGTTATTGACTCATGTCTCCTAGTACTACGAGCAAACTTTCATGGAAACTACCATATGGAAATACATTCTATAGAAAAAACAACCTTGAAAGCATTTAATTTTTAGCCTTTAAGCGTACTCAATGTTTACAATACTTTGCAAATTTTCAAACACGCTGAAATTATCCATGAATTATTTTCTAATTCATGCGTGATAAATTACGTGCTGGAAAAATAATAAAATTTAAACAAACCGTTAAATTTTTTATTTTCAATTACAATGAATTTTCATGTTGTTTACTATTCATTAAGAATCGGAGCGGGTAAAATCTTTGTTTACCTCAATCATCATATTCGGAGAATAAATTCAACCAAGGTATATATACTTACAGTGCCGTGTTTCTTTCCGTTGATTAATCTCAAATGAAATCCTAATTTTTACATGAAACTCTGCTAAAATTATTCTTAATACAATAATATTGTCTATATACAAATTGTCTATAAACACTGGAATCTAGAAAAAGTATTATCGTTTTAGTTTATATTATATATATATATATATATATATATATATATATATATATATATATATACATATATATATATATATATATATATCGTTTTAGTTTATATTATAAACATTCACATTGATGTATAAATATGTGTACGTATGCGTAGAAGGAAAACGTGCATGTGTGTGTATGTATGTAAGGTGACGCAGAAGTAACAAATAATTTGCGTAAGGGACCTGAACTAATTAACTCACTCAATATTCTTTCTGTATACGATAAGGAGTTAACATTGATTCAGAAACTCACGCTCCACAATACATTTGAATAGGCTTTTGACAACGTTTCTCTGATTGTCACTATAATACATTTGAATAGGCCTTTTCCTCATACTTCCAAAATGCTATTACTTTGTGTTAGCAATTACTTTGTTATATTTTGTAAAAATAATATTATACTAAGTAAACTTTATTTAAGGCGTTTGTTTTCAAAACCAGGTCATGGAGTTTTCAAAGTGTGGAGTTTTTTAGTGCCTTTTCCTCACACTTCCAAAATGCTATTACTTTGTATTAGCAATTACTTTGTTATATTTTGTAAAAATTATATTAAACTAAGTAAACTTTATTTAAGGCGTTTGTTTTCAAAATCATGTCATGGAGTTTTCAAAGTTTGGAGTTTTTAGTGGTTTGTATGAATTTTTTTGTTTTTATGATATAGTTTACTAACTTTAACTAATTTTTTAGAACTGTTCGTAGTAGGATTGAGCTGGATTTGAAGTTACATCATTTACTTGGACGAAAAGCAGATATAAAACGGAAAAAATTTCTTCTTCTAAAATTAAATAAACTGAATTTGAAACCAAATATCATTTAATATCTTAGTGGAACATTATTTAATATTCAGTTAGACATTCATTCTCAAATATGTAATAATTATTACACAACGAAATAATCCAAGTCGGCGATCAGAGTTTCACGGTTCAGTCGAAATGCGAAAGTACTTTCAAACTAGAATTAATTTTGACGTTAAATTTTCATTTGTTTCAAAAGCTTTGTATTCAACTTATTTCACACAAACAAAATCGTAACGCAAACTTATGAATTATTCATAAACTGTTAAAGAATCTTAAAGACAAAAACTTCCGAATTTTGAGGAAAATTATCGTCAGTTTTAAGTAGCTTACGTAATAACATATTATTACCGATAAATCTAGGATTCATACCTAGAAGATAAAATTATTTTTGTTTCTTTTAACACACAAAGATTGTCATAATTTTGTTTAAATATGACCTAAAATTAGCATTTTTATTAATCATAATTGGTATAACAAAGAATAGGGATTCTTACATAAGATAATATATGTAACATTATCTCTCGAGGTATTTTTATGTTTTATATAGGGAACTATACATGTAACTCAGTTACTCTACCAATAGAAATATTTTTTTTTTATTTTACACGTCTTAAAAACAAAATAAAAATTTCATATAGATGTATTAATCAACAAGTGAACATACGTGTATAAAATTCATATACATGTATATATCCAGATCGACTTATTTTGATATACACATTTATGCTCTCTTGTTTTGTTTTTCATAGTCTCATTTGAACGTATTTGTTGAGTGAAATACCTAATAATAAACATGTTGGATGTAACACTTTCCAGTAAGCAGGGATTCAGCCCTGAACCTACCCTTATGAAAGGTCTTCAACCATCAACAAATATTATAACACAAAGCCCCCGCCATGTCTGTTTACTTAACTGTAAGATGGGAATAAGAATTTATGTTATAAAGTACACGAGAAAGTTAGTAGAAACTAAAAATGAGATTATGTTTAAAAAAAAAGAATGCAATTCCTTTCATATAAACTTCGAAGGATCATTTTCCTCATTGAAATGTCGCTTCTAAACTGGAAGGAATTAGACCTAGCCATATTTAAGATAAATTCGATAAAAATACAGGAAGGAAATAAACCTAAACATTTAAGTACAAAATTTAAGAAGTCTCTTTAGACATATTTCATCGTCGAACTGCGCTTAATAATGAGCTCGAAATATTTGAACTAATTTTTAACTCGCTTTAGAAATGCATGCAAAAAGTTAATTGAAGGACCGCATATCCTTGATATTACCTAATACAGAATCAAAAAATTATGAAAGACTTTTTATTTAAACCCGTAAAATATGTACGAAAAGTTAAAAGTTAGTCGAATCTGACCTCCAAATCGATAACATTTTGAAGTAAGCGTGAAGTCGTCTCATTAATGATGTATTCGTATTCCATACTGGCACGTATTCGACCGTTACTTGTAAGCGTACTTTCGATTGCAATGAAATTTTAAGCACTCGCTATGCTTCATATATAAACTATAACCTGTTGTAAACTATTTTTATTGCCTGAATAATAAATATTTTTGAAAAAAGTACTCTTGAAGTTTTATTGTGCTCATAAAGGGCCGTTTAAATGTATATTGTTAAAATGAAGGGAAATGTTAAAAGTATATATTTAAATACCTTTTCATTTGTTTTGACGAGATATAAACATTAGCATGTTTGTTTTTTGTCAATATATATTAGAAGATCTCAATATGTAAAAAGTAATTGACTTTTACTCGCAACTTTACACGTAGAAAATAAATTTATGGAGATCTGCTTAGAATTTGAAGACGAAAGTGATTTTTTATTTATCTGTACGTACTAAAAAACAAATCTCTTCGGCTAATTTACAGAATAACCTTTAATTATATTATTGTGAATTTCAATGTACAATTATAATGTTCAAAATAAGGTGTGATATAATGTACCCCAGTTAAAATTTAATTATTGTCGAAGTATATGAAAGTCCATTTTGTGCGAACACGTATTTTTGCGTTTAGTTTTTAAATTTGGGTTATTGAATACATTAATTGTTAAGAATATTAATTACAAGAAAATTAATTAAGTGAACCTTTGAATACTGAAAATAAGCTAAACAATAAAACATTTAAATAATCATACACATACTCACATTATCTATACAGCTGAAAAAATTACTTCGCGAATCTTCCCCATTTTTAAAATCGATATATTAGTTTGAATGTATGCAAAATTTGGTAACAATTGTGCATGTAGTGACTAAACTATTAGATAAGAAGCAAAGTATTACAAATTTTGCACATAGAAGAATTAGAATTGAGTACCTTAAAATATGGTTGATAGTTGCAACCGGCCAACACCATATTAAATTTGTTTTAACGCATCTGTGAGATGATTTGATAACCCTCTAGTTGAGTAGGAAAACACCTATGTGGATAGCGTTTAAATGCATTATGACTATTGCCGTCATTATCAGTATATTTAGATTTAATAAAAATGTCTTTCTAATATAAACAGTTAAAATAAATAAACGCTGTTGACAAAACATCGATATACCTCACATATTCGTTTATGTATATAAACTTTTTTAATGTTATTTATTTAATGAAATTGAATAGAAGGCATATTTCTAAATGTAAAATCTTCATTATGACTTGCAACCATAGTGGTGCAGTAATCTCCCGTCACACTACACCTTTATATTTGTCTACAAATAACTATTCATAAAGGAAACTTATTCACTTCGTATCCACCATTAACCTTATAGTTGTTACGATGTAGGTCACTTGACGATAAAATTAATATAACGAATTAGATTAGGTCCGTCGATCTCATGATTATGAATAAACCCGGTGAAAATAAAAGAAATCTTATCTTAATTTATTTCATTACATTATTTTACAAAAAATCAGAATATTCTCACCGGGAATTCGATCCACTTCAAAAGGTTATATTTCATCCGAGAAATGAGTCACATAGAAATGATACCACAAAATTATATATATAAATAATCTAGTGTCTGTGTACGTTTATTTATTTTCCTATCACTACAGAGAATGGAGACATATTACAGTACCAAGGCTGCTGTTGGTCCAAGTAAACTTTTGCATTGTTCAGATTATAACTTAAATCGCTATTTGCTTACGTGACAGCGACATCTGTTCCTTTCGTGAGCAACAATCATATGCATATGAAAGTTAAACCAAACTGAAAATTCAGTACATTAAAATGTAGTTCTAAAATTCGACATCCGATAATGGCATTTCTCAATTATAAATAATAAATATTTTATAATTTAATTTTGAATCCTATTAAAATGTTAGTAACTACAGCACAAATCGAAGAATGATTGATCAGGCAATCATTTTCAATCTTTTTTTTTTTTTCAAAAAACCATGTGTTTAAAAATTATCGTTTCTAATTTAATTCCCTATTTTTTAAAAAACAATGCAGGTATGAAAGTAATTTTTGTATCATTAAGCTAAAAATCCTGCAAATATGCTGAACTTGTTAGACGAACACAGCGTACATTACGTATTTTTCAGTTAGAATAAGCAGGACAAATCTCACCTCAATCTCTCGCCATTAATTAAAATATCGTACAAAAACAATTTAAGTATGAGACAACCTTGCACAATTAGCACGTACAAAAGTAATTTTTCACGGGTTCTAAGCAATATATCTAAAACTACACATAAATTTCTGAAAGAAATGAATTCTGTAGTCCTTATAACTCGCCTTTTGAATTGACACTCCAAAACAGAAAGTAAATATTTTTTTAAAATTTTAAATTTGTTCCTTCGGAAATACTAAAACGAGTATTTCTTAAGTTTTTACCGATACAAAATAAATTTACTTCTCACATAAATTTCAATTATAAATTAAATTAGACCAATTTCCTTTGAAGTCACAAAATACGTATTCTGAGTCGAGTAATTTGCGTCAATAGTTTGCCTTTTAGTAATGATATTATATGTTTCGAAATAGTACGGAATCTGTAATATAATTAATTATGCGGTTAATTTGAATCAAACAAGCTCGAGACGAGCTTTTGTCCTTGTGCTCAGAGTTATTAATTAATAATGGGATTAGGTTTAGCAATTCTCGTTAACGTTATGTCCTTAATAATTGTAATTATATTTTAGCATCAACTTCAAGATCTTGTAAATAACTGATTGTTCTTAGAGAGGCGTATTCTGTGTATATATGTACTTACAACTTATCACTGAGTCATAACGTTTATAACAATTGTTTACGAAAGTTGATTAATTTAGATCATAAAATAAGAAACTAAGTTTAACGACGTATAACTCACTTTATGATATATTATTGAATATTACCTAATTTTATCCGTAAACTCAATTTTTGGGCACTTCTTAACATTTTATTTAATTTAAATTTCACAACCTAATTGTCTGTGATAATGATGATCTCTTAAATTGAGCCGTGCTTTTACTTAAAAGCCGGAAATATGGGAAAATAAATATTTGTATAAAAAAGGTTTTATCGACTCTTATTGAGTATCTTTTATACTTACAGAGTGAATTCATAGATATCTTACTTTTAAGGCTAAAGATAAAAAAAGTCTGCATTTTTACCGATATTAATAATTCAATATTAATATTCATTTATTTTCTACGGAACGTCTCTAAGCTCGTCGTCAGATTTATTTTATTTGTTTAGTTTTCTGACGAATATTATCGGAAGAATGAAAGGAGAAAACAAATTTAAAGCTTATTTTGATATTTCATTTTAATTAACGATATGAAGACTAATTTTAGATATTGCTGAGATTAAGATTGAATAAGGAAGTCTTAAAATAAATTAAATTAAAATTTAATATTTAGTGGCATAAACACAAGATCATAAAAAATAAACATAAACATAATACAAATAAATAAATGCATGTATTAACGTTCATCATTATGACTATTGAATCTGTGAAACACTCCGAAATTCAGTTTTTCCGTAATTCTCAATGCCCGTTGTATAAAATTAGTCAAGTAATTACAAACACTTTGTTACCCATTGCTGCTGCTCATCCCTTGTCAGTGACGTTTATCTTTGCGATCACAAACTTCAAGTTGATCAGTTACAAATTATAATATTTTTCTCATTTTAATGTCTTAATAATGCATAAATACTTAGATCTTATATTACAAGTGGAAGAGGCTGAAAAAGCTCAAATCAATACGCCACTTTAAAAAAGTTTTGCCCATAGAGAAGATAACATGAAAATACTATAATTAAGCAGAAGAATTGCCAGCCATGGTGGACGTGAGAGATTGCTGGCTGAGATATATTTAAAGTATGCTAACGTCACAAAACAGATCTTAACCTTTTTTTTATAAATTTGTGAAACATATCAACAAAAAAGACGAAATAAAATAAAGGTCTAGTTTGTAAACCGATTTTACATTCTCAAATGACCAGTAGATACCAAATAGACTTCATCGATTTTTGGACATATTCTCATAAAAAGTTCAAATTTGTCATGGTCTACCAAGACCATTTAACCAAATTTATTTTGCTGCATATCTTAGAGTCCAAACGAGTAGAAGAACTGGCCTATTATTCGATGACATATTTTTGACGATAGGTGCCTCCCGTATTTTACATTCAGAAAATGGAAGAGAATTCGTCAATCCCATTATATGTCAAATGACCAGTTTTGGACAGAATTAAAGCTAGTACATGGAAAACCAAGGTACAGCCAAAGTTAAGGCTCCATGGTAAAAGGCAGCAAAGACGTAATTGGTTGTTGGCTAAAATATATTCAACCGACTAAATAGTCAGAAGGTTTAAGTTATATTAAATTTAGGAAAAGTGAAACCTATTATTCGGGCATAAAACCATCTCCATGTAAAGCTATATTTTGAGTAAAACCCAGAGGTGGTCTTTCAACGACGTCACTACTACCAGAAATAATAAAGGATATTCAAGACAAAGACTACATTCAAAAACTTGTTGAAACTCTTTTAACCCAGGGACAAACAAATGATCGCAGTGACTAAAGAGATAATGATTCTAAAATTTCTATAATTGATAAAATCCAAAAGGAAAAACAAAGAGCTGCTGAAAACTTTCAGATAGAGTTTGAGAAAGAAATCTGCTTCTGATAAATTTTATCTGCTAAGTGAAGTAGGAACTCATTTGCCTGTGCCGATTCCTAACGTAGATAGGCGATCTAAGAAACGTTATTGTCGTTATTGTTGAAATAAACGACGATGACTTAAGTAAAATTGGAATTAAGTTTGCTGACAATCTATTGCAAACATTATAATGCAAGTTATTTACCCGACTTAACACTTATTTTTTCTCAAATTAATTAAAAAAGATGGAGATTCTTTTTTAATTACCAACTTTATTTCATAGTATAATCAGAACTTATTTCAATAATAAATATTCTTTAAACATATGGATAGTTATGTTAAAAGCTGTTCTGTTTCGCTGAAAAGAGAAAATTTGCTTTCATTTTATATTTTATGTAATTTAGTCTTAATAAAATCTTTGTTTGTTACAGATATGAATTAGGCGTTTGTACTCAAAAATTTCCCCAAGAACTTCATGTCAATAAAGATGTCCAAATCTTACTAACGACTGCAGCTAATGAACATTTATTTGGAGCTGGATAAGGTTTTATGAGGTATCAAAAACTATGCTATAATTAGGTACCAGTGCAAAAAATACTTTGTGTAATTCACAATGCCATTTATTTATTTTTGTAGGGTGTATACAAAAATAAATAAAAGTTAAACATTGACGAAATTTTTAATTTGTTTTACGTTGCACTAATTTAGAAGTATAAATCAGTTAATTTTTAATTCAAATTTGAGTAGAAAAATTATTTTTAATTTATTATTTAAATTTTCCTTATTACCTATAAAAATGCAAGAAAAGTATCATCGGATTAAACAGGATTTCTTTTTAATTCCATAGTGATTCTTAAAAATTTCTTTTCGTCATTTAATTTTAATTTTCACAAATAACCTTAAAAGTGTGGTAAAAATAGCTCAATAAAAAATACAAATTGGGTAGTGTTGATTAGTTTATTTTCATTTTATCGTTAAGTGCAAATATTGTGCTGTAATAAATATTATTGTTTATAATTAGGTACATTATGTTTAAATAAATATTCGTTATCTAATTTATTGCCTTTAGTTGAATAATAATTCAAAATCTTTTCGTCCTAGGCCTTGGTTCGTCCTAGGTCAATTAGTTTATCCTGACTCATATGGGATCATCAGATTTGGCCTAGGGCTAATTAGTTTGGCCTGATATCGGGTTTGGTCGGTAAAATACAAGAGGATTACAGAGATTTTCCTTAAAATCTCAATTTAAAACTCTGCAGAAATAAAAATCTTGAGGCTGATAATTAAGTAGCCCTCTAAACCAGCACCAGACGCATAAGCAGCACCAAACGTTTTATAGATGGATAATAAGCAATAACCATCGAGATATGATACCATTCCCGAGAAGGCTGAAACAAGACAGATTAGGAGTCACCTGCAGTAATGATGATCAGTGTACAAGCGGAACCGATGAGCATAAGCCAGACAAAAGGAAGAGTTAGTCAGTTACAGGCAGTCATAGAGTTTGCGCATAGCTCTAGCTTATACATTGTTACTAAACATTTGTTTTCTTTTAATAATATCATACTGCAATTACATTTTGTTATAATGGTGTTTTTGAACTTTCACTGCTTCCGCAACATGACTGGCTTAGTAAGTAAGATCGACCGACACATCGACAAAACGATACCACTAGTGCGGAAGCATCAGCCAATGAGAACGCCGAAACGAACCTTTCAGTCGCAGTATCGGGGATCAACCCTTCCCTGTTGGACTACAAAAGAACCGTAACCGGGCCGTCAAACTTAGAAAGAAATTGGGCGTGCAGCAACTTGATAGTAAATCGGACTTACTTGCAAGAAGGTGATGCAGGTCTTCCCGTAATTGTTGTAAAAATTTCCTACTTCCGGAAGAGTCTTTTTTATATGCTTATATTGTGTTTACTTCAGTCTCTTTGCTAATATTTCCATAGATTCTCCTGTTTTATGTACTCGCTTAGAATCAGCGATATATCTTATTATGGGAGAATCCAGTTCAATTAACTCAGACAATACAAATTTTAAAATCAAGATGAATATTTTATCCAAATACACTGAGAACCATAAATTACTCAATTATTTTATAGGCAAAACAGATACCGTAATATCTATGTTAGTGGGCAGAAACGGTAAAACAATATCATTTTTAATTAAATATTAAATTATCGAATAGAGCCCTGGTGACAGTCGCATACGAGGAGCACTTAGAAACTTGGTAGAATATTAGTTTTACCTTTAGAAAGCGATTAGACGATCCGCATATTGAAATTTATATTTCAATATGATAACATAAAATATTTTAGGCACTGAAAATGGAAAAATAAAATATTTTTACAAAAAAAATTGAACCGACTTCTTCGATTCGTCGTGAATGTCACAGAGAAAATTAGAAGCGGTTGTAAATGTCAAAGAGTAGAAAAACATCGAGTTAGCACCGACCGCAAAAATCACATTTTCTATATAAATTATATAAAACAAAAAACACAATTACTGGATTCATCCGATATAATTATTTAATATAAAAATAAAAATAATGTAGACTAAAAGTCTATTTTTCCTAAATATTTATTTTGCTGTTATTACATTTCAGGTGAAAAATATAAAAATAAAAGTGGAAAGACGAAAAACTTAAGAAATCCTAATAATAATCTGGGTAATTGTCAAATTAAATTGTCTTTATACCATATTTTAATATGTTGATGTTTTCAAAATAGGCTGTAAAAGAAACCATATGCTTTTCATTCAGAAAGTTTACTCTTAAATCATAAAATAAAAGTTTTATGATTATGACAAAAATTTTCTCAAAATTATAGATGATATTTTGTTTGCAATACAAGAAATATTTATTTTTAATTCAATAATAGTAATAATTTATTTTGAATGACTTCTTTGGAAGATAAACATGCAACTATAACTAAATTATATAAACAAGCAAAGTTAACGTATAACTAATAACCAAGTGTGCTGTGTCATAAGAGCAATAACGATTGTTCTATTGAATGATGATCTATTGAATGTTCTACAGAAAAATTTTATCCGAAATTTAATTTCAGAAAATTCCCAACCTCTTCTTGCCTGAGTCTAAATTTATCATTTTTAAAATTTTCATAAACGCGAAGGAAAATTTTATCTTGATATGATTTTTAAGGAAAAGTGACTTGTGAAAGTTTTACATGAAAGAAATCAATTTATGTTCAGAGGCACATACTCATATCCAAGGTTAAAAGGTCAAACATCTGTTAACTTTCGTGTATTTCATTTTAAGTTCAAAAAATATGTCTGCGTATTACGTGGTATCAAATATATAGGTTACTACCTGTACGTCCCGGCTCTGCTTTGCATTTTTATTTTCGGTTTAAAATTTTCCAAAAATGCAGAAATAGATCAATCTTTATATCTAAGAGTATAAATACAAATCTCTAGCCATAATTAATTGAAAATCATCTTGCAGTTGAACATAAGAGCTAATGGAGGTTTAATGTCAATATTTTGATAAAAATAACAATAATACATTTTTATGGCAGAGGTCATTTTAGTAAAAATAAGGATTCTTACCTTATTTAACATTAAATGAATTTCCTGACATGTTGAAATATTCAAAACTTCATTTTAAGAAGACACTAGCCTTCCACGATATATATTTTCCTATACATCATGAAAATTAATCATACCATGAAAATGCATTTATTTCAATTATATTTATATCTGAAATAAAATGTGAATATTTAATATTTGGCTCACTCGAAATTTTACCAAGTGATTCTACAAAGAAGTTGTTAGCACCAAATATGGAAAAAAATCTCTGAATATACATATCTACATGAAGAGTGGTTTAAATTATTTCTCAGATTTGTAGATACTATATATTAAATTTATATTTTTTTTCTTTTTTAGATGATAATTATTCTTTAAACGGATTTCAGTAAAGTAATCACTAAATATTATAATAGCTGTATTGTTTTGCGTTTCGTTTCGTTTTATATTCTAATCAAAGATAATTAGCGTTTTGTTTTCAGCAAATTATTTCATAAAATATCGTTTCATTAAAAGAATATCTACAGTTGGAGATTGAGTTATTTATGATCGTGGCTCATATTTGGATGGTATTTTAAGTTAACTACTGGCTGCTAAACCAAATTTGATTTTTTACTTAGTAATAGTTATTAAAATAAGGTCAGTAATTTTGCAATAAACAATGATTTCTGAAGGAACTTCTTGAATTTAGGAAATTAACAAATTTAAGATTTATTCTAAATTTTATATGTAAGCAAATTTCAATTATTATTAGCAATATAAGTTAAATATAACAAATTCTATTAGTTAATACAAACAAAACTAAATGTACAGCAACGGAAAAGATTAAAAAAGTTGAACATTTTTCTATTAGCAGTAAACAAATGAAGAGTGAACAACGTGAAAGTTTTTTAATTTGAGATTATAAAAAGTAAACTTAATTTTTAAGAACAATATTCCCGAAAAGTCTTAATAAAACAACACAAACTACAGTTTTGCTAATATAGTTGAATTTCTAAAATTTGCGGTGCTAGTGTAACTGTATTCATTAATTATTCAAATATGTACCATATCGAGATAGGTGTTTTCTCACACTTACGTTTTAAGTATGTCTACTTTAAAGGTTTTGTAGCTCATTGGATTAGGTCAAAAAATTAGTCACGTCGTATTTTGCATAAATTGGGAAATGTGAAATCACTCCTCGCCTTCATTAAATCGATGTACATGATATTAAATAGATAAGTTAATCTTTTAGCTTTAGAGATGTTGAGACTAGTAAATTAATGTCGTAAACTGATACATTATATTTGCTGATTATGGTACAACGCATTTTATGATTTTATCTCCAGAAAAAATCCAAATATAAAGTTAAATTTATCTGTTTCTGAATTTTTTTCTGCAATAATAATAGCTGTTTTTGCGGTAAAGAGTCAATTATGTTATTAATGAAATGCGATTCAGAAATGAATTTTAAAGTAACGATAGATATTTAAAACTTGTAGTAAAATATCTAGTCGCAAAATTAAATAAATTATCTGGGCAAATTGGAGTGAACAGTTTTATGATATGAACAACAAATGTAATCAAAATTTGAAATTTAGTTGTAACTATGAATTTAATTTTAAAAGTAATTTAGTACAATGGAAAAATTCAAGACTTTCAAAATTTTTATCGACATGTTTACCAAAAGTTTATTCTTAAAAATTCATGAAATTTTACGATTGCATCTCAAATTTTGGAGATAATAGTAAAAAAGCATTACAAAATGTTCAGAAAATTTACAAAATTCGGATCTTAAAGTAGGAAATACATAAATAGTTTGAAATGCATAAACACCTTTCGTATTTACAATATTAAAATTTCTAACTAATTTTTTTTCTTTGTTGATGTATTTTCATTTTGTGGTTTTCCAGGAAATTATTTTTAAAATCGAGACGAAATCGAAATCGAAAGATCAAGATAATGTTATCTACATTCTTACAAAAATACACACACAATAGTACGTTTACACCCTTACGCTTGTAGGGATTTTACATTAATACTAAAAAAATAAATCCTATTTGTCAATAATGTGATGTAACCTGCACAATTTTACGTAAAATTGTATGGGAATTTATGGCATAATCTTAGTACACATTGGCGCGTTTTAGGTAATTCCAATGAAATAAATTTTGTCTTGACTTAAACTCTTTTTAACAATTATTGATTACATCAAAATAAAAAAATATATCAATATATATATATTTATATATATATATATATATATATATATATATATATATATATATATATCCTTTTGGCATAAACGATAAAAAAAATCTTTTACGCTTTCCATGCCGCTTATATATTATCTGTACGTTCTTAACCAGTAAAGTTTCTACGCCTCGAATATCCATTTCATCTTTCTAAACTGGGTTTTAATGTCTACAGCATCTTCAAAAGACGGACACCTTCATCTTATCTGCAGATTCATGACAAGCACCTGCTCTCATAAACATTTGCTCAGCGGATTATATTTCATCAGCGGAAAAGGATCGTGTCAGCTAATGAAGTTTATTCCGATTATTTGTGTCACCGCAGAACTTATACAGCTTTTGTATCTTCTTGGTTATTAAATCATTTAATTCTAATTTCTATTGGCATAATTATCATCATCACGAGAAAGACTAAAAAAATTAACCCTTTCGTCGAAACATGTCTCATACTTCATCAAAATACTTTAACAAAGGAACCCTCGGGTCATAAATTGTACTCACACTTGATTAGTTTTATTTTTATAGTGTTCTTTATTACTGCTCGATTTAAAAATCAAGCATAATAAAAAAAACGAATACTTAATTACAGTCATTATTTAAGATTAAAAGAAAGAAGTATGAAAATAAATGTAATTTTATTGAAATTACGATAAAAAACTTAATTAGGTACTAAATGATTAAAAATTCATAAACCTTAATAATATATTATTGTATCTAAAGCGAATAAGTGATGACGAGATGATTATATGCAATAAGAACAACACAGACCCAGGAACAAGCTCAAGTAAAAGTTTGTGCATAATATATTTTGAGTTTGTGTATTCATTCCAGATAGAAGCTTAGTATGTAAGATGGATCAGGGGGCGGCTTACCCGTATCAAACTTTTGAAATACTAAACGACTTCGGGACCGCGAAATCCCTTGCGTAAATAAATTTCTATCCATGACCTCAATTACACTTTTCAAGATCTTGAAATTATATAACAGTTTGTAACATTTTGATTGGGTAATTTAAATTATTGACACATACGTGGTTCATGTTTTTGTCTGTATATTTTTTAATCACTTCTTTAGTGAAGGCTTAAGAAAAATTGAAATCTTGATATACATAACACAGAAAATTTGGAAAATTTTGACATAATATTTTTTGTAAGAAAAATATTATATACACATAATCAGAGACGTTCGTTATATTTAAATAATACCAACGCATTATTTAAATAATGAAATTCAGCTTTCAAAATACGACATTTATCGTTTTATTTTTTGTCCAATGAAAGTGCAATGAATATGAATTTAATTCCTCAGCATAAACTAAATAGTTGATAAAACGCAGAGTTCACAGTTCACAAATAGCATTATTCAAGAGTTAACGTTCTAGATTTTTGCAATTACATAAAAACAAAGCTGAGTATATCCACACAGCGCACTTACTACCTTTATATCTTTACATTTTCCCCCAGCTCGAGCTATTCAGTTGTAGTTAATCACTATTTTAAAACTGTTTTATTAGATGGTCAAAATTGACGATGCAAATATGATGTAAGCATGCGTATGATGTAAGTGACGCATTCAGTCTGGGGAATTTATCCAACTCGCCTACGTTTTTTTAGTTATAGGATAATAACAAATTTGGCCCTAATAAGCTACATAATTAATCGTTTGATTCAGTTAAACAATAACAATAAACGTAATCTACATTTCCATATATATTAATGAATTAATGCAAACCGTGGTTTGATCACGTATGGAACCGGATCACGCAATGAATCACACCAATTTCTCTGGTGGAAAAAAAACCGGCCGACTGGAAAGTTCAACAAATAACACCAAAGAAGACGTGGACTTATTACATTAGTGAAGATTTTCAGAACCTATGAACGATCGCTAACTATGGAAGAAAATCGTTAACGACGTTTTCAATCTAGAGCTTGGTATTGACTCAGGACGCCTTTATTCGCCAATTGTCAACTAAGAAGAAAGTGGAAGAATAATAAATAAAAGTTCCCATTCATTACTCCAATTAAAATCAGGATGACAACTTAGTCACTTTTCAGAGCACTTTTGAAGAGTGCGAAAAATTCCAGCGATTAAAAGGAAGAAATTTTTAATCTTTACTCACAAAAAGAGCGTATTTTATAATTTGACATTTGCCAAAACGTTCTTTCAAATGTGCAGTGAGGTATGAGATGAAGTATTTACTAAGGTTTCCTTTTAACTAATAACAAAACTACTGCCAATATTAACTTATCATAGGTTTTTCATACTGTTTAAATATTTATGTAATGAAAAAAATTAAATGGCAAAGCATATAAAGATTAAATTTCCCCAATTTTCAAAATCCAAAGTTTTCTGCAAGGAATTAATTGTGAACAATGTTTATAAAATCGAACATTGATATTAATAGTTATGCAAATAAAACTAAACAACACTGCATACCGAGATAGCAAGCTTATTTGTTGCCAACATCATTACATTGTGAACAATCTAGAGAATAAGTAAACTTTCAACATTAAATCTGTAAAATAATATCTAAAAACTCGGAGAACTTTATATTATATTAACAGTTCTCTTTATATTGCAATAACGCTACTGTATTTTTAATTCATTTTTGAATGCAATTTCATTCAATCATCGATCTTGTTTTATGAAACAAACCTCATCTAATTTGAATAGAGGGAGGTAGACCGAATTCCTTGTATTAATCTTTTATTTAAATTGGTTCGCAAATTGTCTGCCACATAAATATTTATGAATCTATTTTTGGAGAGAATTAGGATACATCACTTTCAGACATGCATTTAAAGGTAGATAAAAGCGAATCAATATCAGAGACATCTGCATTACAAAATGGGTGACGCCATGAAAGAAATATTAAAATGGAAAAGCAATTTGGCAACAATTTACGGTCGGCAATTTACGTCGCCTAGCTTTAAATAAATATTTCAGTTTCTTCCTCAACTATGGAGGAAATGAACCAACGAGCCCCGTTTATTCAAAAAACAAAACAAAAATATTTTGAAGTTAAAATAACTTCAAAATATTTTTGTTTTGGTTACTTATTTCATCTAAGACTTTCATTCATTAGTTTCACCTATGTACAGTATAAATGTAAAAAAAATTATGGTAATTAAAATTATCAAAAGCAAAGACACTAAATCGAATTCCGGTTTTTGAAAGATACATAAGCAATAATCGTCAACGTCAAAAAAAAAATAATTCTCTAATATAAATACCATATTTATAAATCTCAATATACTGAAACACATGTATCATCGAAAATAATTTTAAATTATACAGACCATAATCTGAAGCTCCATGTTTCTGAAACAACTAAATAAAATTAATTAAGTTAGTAAAGTTAATAATATGCATGATAAAATTTAGTAAAGTTTATATAAATTGTGATAGTACCAAAATATATTTATTTAATTCACAATTCAAATAACCTTCTATACAATCAAGTTGGTATTATGATGTATTACAAATGTTAATATCAAACATTAATTATCATACAAAGTTTTGATACAATTAATTTCAAGAAAAAATGTCAGCATGATGAGAAAACCACAAAGAATAAACTAACGGCCAAAGTCAATGAACCAATTAGTCAGGAAACATAAAGTGACAGCATCGTATTTAGCCGTTTACAGAATGTCTCACTAAATACAGTTTCGATATAATTAAATAGGTAATAATGTTTACTTTGATCATTTACAGTGCGAGAGCATCCCGAAAAATGTTTCTGTATATAGTATTGCAAACACAACTCTCCTTTGCGTTGCAAAAAGTTTTGCCGTCTGACATGTCAAAACTACTAATCGATATTTTGTAGTAGTTAAAAAATGGTGTGTGTACTTATATATGTATGTTTGTACGCACGTTAGAAGTTATGCTTCTTTGCCATAATAAAATAATAATTTTACTTAGCAGCAAATTGTTAATAGAAATAAAATTGTAAAAGGAATGGATCGTGATCATAATTAGGGTTCGTTAAATCTAATATTTAAATCTCAAAAATTTAAATTTATTTTCTCGTACACATTAATAAAAAACTTTGATCTTTTTATGTAGAATTACAACCGTTAGCATTTAACAATAAAAAGAGGAAATTCATAATATGCTGAAAATTTATTTTGATTTATAAATATTTAAAGTAACAATTTATAATTTATACACTTAAAATATTTTTTTAAAGTTTATGAACACTACTGCTGTCACGAATATTCCGAATAAATAAATGTGTTTTATTATATAGACCACTATTCAATTTTAATTACTAAAAATATTATTTAAAAGAACCAATATAACTTAAATTTTAGTTTCGATATAACTTCTCACTTCTTACCACTCACCGATATAACTTAATTTATGAAATGGGCGGACGATATTAGCAAAACGGCTGGTCCGGGCTGGGTGTAAATAGCTCAAGACAGAGAAAATTGGGCTTCTTTTCTTTTCTTTTTCTTTGAGGAGGCCTTCACCCGTGGAGGGGTTCTTACAGATTAATCATTTATTAAATATGATTTAAACTCTTAAACATAAAAGAAAAGTAATGTAATAATAGGATAGAGATTACGGGCAAGAAAAAAAAGGTCTTTATTATCATTATTATAACTTAAATTTATATGAACATAATACACATATCTTGTGTTTACAAATATCTCAATAACTATCATGAATATAATATAAGTCACTAGACGCATGTATATATGTGTTTAGTGAGCAACTTAATCTGTTCATTTATGTTGCATCGTGCGCGAGCATCGTAACATTTTAATCTCATTATTTTTCATAACGCGCCTAAAGAAGTATAATTTTAATTTATCGGGATGTTCTCGCACGTCATTGTATATTTCACAAAATATCCTTTCAAATATCTTTAATCAGTCAGTGAACGTACGCACTATATATGGTGGCAGCGTTATTTGCGTTTTCTCTTTGTTATAATTGAAACCACTACATATACTGCTTGCCAGAAATCCATGGTGACATTGGCTACGAAAATAGCGAAAACGCCAACCGTATAGTGTGTGATCATACGCGGTTTTGCGTTTTCAGCTATTCAAAAACCACTTGCGTTTAACCGCAGTGCGTGCTAACACTTACTGATTTCTGATTGAGGAGCAATTTACAATATTTTCAATAAAAGAGAAATTTTTAGGATTCCGTACCTCAAAACGAAAAAGGAACCCTTGTAAGATCTAATTGTCTTCTCTCTGTCGGTCTGTCAAAATCCTTTTTCTCAGGAACGCATTGATGTGTCAAGTTGAAATTAATATCAAATACGTAGGGCTATGATCCTATCAAGTGATATAAAACTAAAGTTTCTAAGTCAACACAATCAATAAGAACCCTAAAAGTACGGTCATTAGAAATCAAATCTTAAAGGGTACATGGTATCATGAAATTTGGCAAAAAGAAAGAACTTATAGCACGAGTATACGCAAAAATCGTAAATTTGTAGTTATATGGCATAAACAAATATTTATTTTAAATATACGCCTATGAGAGATACAGTAGGTAATAAATTTCCGTTGCAAAAAAATTTAATTTTGCAAATACTTTAATAGGAATATAATGTACCATTAAATATTTATAACGCCTAAATGTGAAAGAAACCCTCGTAGTGTGAGTTCTACTCGTGCTTGACATTTTTTTTTAAGTTAATCAGTGAATCTTTAAAAAATTATTTGTCATGAATATTTCAAATATAGAAATCCCTAATAGTATGTAAGTAGCGCGCAAATAGAAAACATCCGCTCGAATTCCGTGTGTTTGATGTCCACCCTAATCAAATGAAGTCACAAACGTACTTAAGTGAATATTGTATCCACTAAAAATAAACATGCTAGTAACGTATCAAAGATACGAAACTATTTAACATTTACATGAAAGTGCCCGAATACTTTATTTAATTCTTATAAAATAATTTTGTGCTTAAGAGTGTCAGTTTAATTAAATATTCGATATGCGATATGTCCGAATATTTTAAAACATAAATAGAAACAATATTCAGCCTATAGAAAAGCGTTTCTTTTTCCGCTATTCATTTATTACGGTCGTTTTCCTCAGAAGCTGCTTGATGTGGAAATCTCAAATTTGGCAAGGTAATAAAGCATATCCACCCGCATAAATCTAGTTAGCTAATACTCAAAAATATTTATACGGATATTTAAAGAAAAAAGCACTCAAAAAATTGAATGCCCCATATATAGCGTGGGATATCGTTTGAAAAGTTTAGTTACATGGGCTTCTAAAGTATTTTTTGGTAGGATATATATATATATATATATATATATATATATACATACATATATATATATATATATATATATATATATACATACATATATATATATATATATATATATATACATACATATATATATATATATATATATATATATATATATATATCTGAATAGATATACAGTGAAAGATATATACATATTTTCAAATTTCAAGATTCATTGTCAAACCGTTTCTGAAAAGCCATTTGGCATCGAATCAACAAGAAACATTACATTTAATTGGTTTCTCTTTCCTTTTTATATTATCCAAAACTCATTCCACGTATAAATTTTTTCTTATTTATTACATAATCATGCATATGATGTATATGATTATGTAGTAAATAGATATAATGAAAAAAAAACATTACTTTTATAAGAGCGTCTTTTTTCCTTCAATATATTTAATGAATGAACCATTATTTTCCCTCTAACCGCGTTACCACCGTTAATTCATTCTTCGATTTTTGTAGGAATGAATCATTATCTTCCCAATAACTACATTACAAATATCCTTTATAATCAGGGTTTTCTTTCTTTAAGCAAATCAAATATACTTGCTATATTTAAATAACTATAAACAATAATATAACAAATTTTTACGTGTAAATATAAAATATATTATTTAAAATATTCCACAGTATTATACGAGTCAAATGCATGATTTATTTGTCATTTCCACAATTAAATATTGATATAGGATGAATATCTAAATAACACTAATATAATAATTTCCGACGTAGATCCATGAACTACTGATTTAATATAATTTGGTGGGCGTCTAACTGAATTGCAATTGAGACCTAAACCAATTACGCAACCTAAATGACAGTCGGCCGGCGTCGTGATTGATTCCAATTAGTACAGGACTCGGAGATCATGGCGACCTACGTAAAGCTATTTTCGGAGTAATATTCCGATAGGATTTACGCCCATCTCCATTTACATCTATACAAAATTTCTCTGGTAGATCGAATAGGATGGAACGCAATATGCCGTTATCCAATTTTTTTTTAGCTGCTTTCCTTGAATTCATATTTATTGTTTCCACTTTTATTTACCACTACTAATCTTATAAAAGTGAAACATTTTCTGTTTATTTGTTTGTCTTTCTCTTGCTTTGTCTACCTTTCACTCTGCAGTGAACAAAAAGTTAAAAAATATAATGAAAACATGCCAAATTCATGAACTAATTATTGCAAGGCATATTACTGCGGATTACCATTGCATAATCGTGATTAATTACCATTGCAAATTATTTCCAAAATAATTTTTACCTCGTAACTTCAGAATTATCTTGATTGAATTTTTTTTTATCATTTTCCAATACCACACGGACAATGCCGTAGGCGAAAACTCATATATTTAATATGCATCAGCCAGAAAAGTGTATATTTTCTATTAATCAATACCAATTATTTAAATAGTCACTTACAGTGTGAATTATTAATATTTGTGGAATTCATATTACGTTCATATTATAAAAAAAAACCAGCCAAGTGCGAGAAGCACTCCCTCGCCAAATGTTTTGTACCAAGGATATTAGAATTACATTAATAAAATTAAAACACTATGAATACATATATATCCATATGATTACAGTGAAGAAATATACACAGATGGAAATAAGTTATAAGCCATTTTTCTCATAAACTATAAATATCTCAAATAATCCTTTATTTTAACTGTAATTTAAATAAGATTTCATATGAGCTGAATTATTTCAGATTTTTTGGTAAACTTTTTGTTTATAATTTATAAGTTTCTTGATGAAGACTTTTTAGTGAATATTTTGGAAATAGGGAAAATCAGGGGTCACATCATTTTTTGATCCTAACCCAAAAAATTTCAGATTTAAATTTAAAAGAAAACTGGATTTGGAATGTGTAAAAAAACTTTTATGTAATCCAAGATCTCGTTACTACACTTCCAAATTTAAACTCCATTTTGGACCCCACTTTGAATAAAAGTAACAATATGTCCAAAACTAAGTCATACATTATTAAAATAGGGGCGGACAAGCAAACTCCCGTGCTAAATTAATGCTAAGATTGTGAGTCTATCAACTCAGTGGGAGACCACAATGTTAGAATTATGTAAACATGTATATATATATATATATATATATATATATATATATATATATATATATACATATGTAACAAATGACATATAATGTCTAGTATTTTTATTATGTGTTCTCGTTAACGTTCAGAAAATTAAATATGTCATCATTATCCCTGTCAACATGTGTTAATAAATTGAAAAAGACTGGGTAAACTGCAATTGTTCATCGACTTGTTAAAACTATAATAAATAGTGTATTTGTAAAAAGAAAAATAATATCGATGTATTTAATTATTTAATGAAATACGTTTCATTTAAAATTGCATTTTGAGTCATATTATTTCAATTCTCTATAGGATTATCGGAAAACAAATACTTCCCATACGAACTCTCCATATATCGAGGTTTTCTCATATTGACGCAAGCTGACGTTCAAATGAGGGTACAGAACGACAACTTCGAGCTAAACACTATTAGTACACGTGACGTGCCATTATCTAGAGTTCCATTATATCATATTAAGCAACTACCCAATCGCCCCGGGACAGCAACTAAGTTTGCCTTATGCATGAACTCAATTTCAGCATGCAATATGCACTTGGGAAATATTTCACTATGTCACTCATAATTCAATATTGTTGATGTATTCATTACCGAGAGCGTACGACGCACACAAGCCATGTACTCCCGACTGATACAGGTCTAGTTTTAAACGAAATGAAAGTTTACAGTTACTAATGGAATGTGATAATTTGAGGGATTCTTCTCTAAAATATTTAGCAAAATTGTAAGGAAATTTAAATCCCAGCCTGCAATGGCAGGCAATTTCGATCACACCTTTAAACAGTTCAAATGCTAGACTATCATTAAAACCCATAATATTTTTATACTTTACATATACGATCCATATTGACCAACAACAGGTAAGATATCACCTGTAAAACTAGAGATGACACACATTTAATAAAATTCCCTGCGTGTATTATCGTAGAGAGAAGAGTGGTTATGTTAAAATATTTAATTTTCTCATCGGCAACAAAGTAAATTTTGAATTCGTGTGTCGTTTCACTAATCAAATCACGGTATTGTCGTTCAGCTAAAACCCCCTTCTATCTTTTACACTACACTTAAAACAACTGTAACGCAAGACTTCTGTGTATATTATATACATTCTTTAACTAATCCGTCCAACGCATTCAATATACGAAAAAAGAAAGACCCACACTACGAAACCTAATTTATTTCCAAATGTGTAAAATTTGTTGTAGAAATGACGTAGAGAAAAACTAGTTTTTAACAATATTAACCTCTGTATTGGAATAAATTTCATGACGAACATTTATGGAAATACAATAATATAGTTTCCTAGATAATATAATTTCCTTCTCTGTTGGTCATGCGCTAGGCATGACCAACAGAAGGTTGACGACTAACTTAATCGTTCCTGATGATGGGCGGCCGTGGCTTGAAAATGTTTTCGCCCCGGATTTAGGACGCAAAACTGATATTTCAGCATATAACATTAACAATTTGTATCTCGTCAAATGTTAAGATATGCTTATAAGTAGTGAGTTCAGAAACTTCAGTGCATGTAAGATTCAATACATTTTTTTTCTGTTGCGGTTTAAAAAACTGGATTAACATATTGTTCTTGGCAAAGCAAGGTTAGTTTAAATGTATGTTGTGAATATATTTAAAATTTCTAATATATTGTCGTTTTATGCTCTTTTCTAAAATAACTTGGTCACATTTTTGCTTTATTTGAAATTATACTGAATTAGTTAACAAAAAATATGTGTGAAGATTATCTTAGTTATACTTATATTGTTTTATTGAAATTGGACGCAAGTTGTATCGCTAATACTAAAAATGATTTTATGAAAATCATAATATATAAATTTGGTTGTCAAAACCTTCAGTATATGTCGATTTGCATCATGCTGAAGAGGCATCATGAAAGATAAACGAACATCTCTTCTATGGGATAGCGAAACGATTTAATTTTATATTCAGTATTAGAAGCCAACTTTATTCGTGCTAGGAACCAGTATTTTCTATAATGTAAAATCAAACTTACAACTTATAATTAAAATCACAAAATATAGAAAATTACTCTACCTACAAAACTGTTCTTGGTACGAAATCGTGAGATTACAAAAAAACATATTAAATTAAATTATAAATTTTGTACGACAAATTAAAATTTCTTTTCAATTCAGGAATTAATTGTCGGTGCCCTCGTCTACTGATTTAAATAAAACAGAATCGTAGCGCAAGATTGAAAGAATGATGATAAAACGATATTGCAAAAAATGTCTCTTAAATTGATCAAAGGCACCAACTTATATCATCTCTCCATTCATAACTTTCATCTTTGTGTGGAAATCTCAAATTTGCTCTTTATTAATTTTTTCTGAAATATTTTTCGCATACGATATTTGCTTCTTAACATACACTTAAATAAAAAAGGAGAGTTACCCTAATTATATGTACATGTAAGTGTCAATCAACTATTTAGTTTTTATAAGGGTTGTGAAAACTGACAAACATCTCACGTTTACAAAGTTACCGAATATTATTATTAAATGTATTTGTTATTACATATATATAAAATGCTGCATTTATTGGATTTATGGTTTGCAGATCCTTTGAAAAATATATTGTTTTCGTGTTTTTCTTTTGTCCTTCCGATTGGTGGAAACGCGCACATTAGATTTTACGTGCGGTGCAAAATTTCAAGTCTTAAATCATTAGACATTCTGTAAAGTTAGATGGAAAATTCTGGTGATTTGGTGGACTAATTATATTGATACAGTTAATAAAATAAGATGTATTTGTATTTATTGTGGATATCAGTTTAATCAATCTCCATCGTATTTAGATCTCTATGTGCCTATATACATATATAAGTTATATGACTTATCCACGAGTTTTAATTTAATCTGTGTTTTAAATTAGTTCATATTTTTGGTAGCTGTATGTTTCAAACCATTTTTGTTGATATTTGTGTCTTCGTTTTCACGATATCGATATTGCGAGCAAGGACCTAGACGACAAGTCGACTAGGCCGTTGCTAGGATTAATTTGCCAGTAATAAAAGGTTCCCTTACATAGTCACAAAAATACAATTGTGAAAATATAATCATGTAAATAATTTCAGAAACATAACATTTTAGGGAATTCAATTTTATGCTCATTACGGCTTCTATAGTTTTTCTTACATTATACTTTTGCCTCAAGTAGTATATTTCAATATAAAGAATTAATTTTGTCAAGTTGCGTTTTCTGTTTTCGGCTTTGTTGAAAATTTTCAATATGGAGTTATTTCATACTATTAATTATTCTCAATAATCAAGTCATAATTCATGTAACGGATTATAGATTTAAAGCATGTCTCATTTTAATTCTATGTTCTTTATATTACGTCTATTGACATTCTGGATAACGGTTTGACATCAAAATACAAATACCTAATTTTTTTAACACTGTTCTATTTTTACCTCAATTTTAAATATTTGAAATTGACAAGTAAAACCCTCCAATTTCCTTAAATTAAAAAAATTAAAAAATTTTATGTTTTAATTATATTTACTGAAATTTAACCCTTCATAAAGCTATGTATGTACGTATTTCGAATGTTAGTACTAAGTATTATAGTTCTTAATTATAAATAATGATTAACAAACACCACAACGGCAGTAGCAATACACATAGCAAAAATTATGTCTAATCAAAAATAATGTCTATATGTGGCATGTCGACAGACTAACATGAAGTGTAGAGAAAAGAAGGATGTAGAAAAATAATAGGTGTTGAAAAACACAGAGAAGAAAAAAAAAATATTTAAAAAAATCTGCCAAAAAATCTGGCTCTCGTGTTGAGGGTTCCGTATTGAGTTTAAACCATAAGTTCTCACTTATCCTAAGTGGTCACTAATATGGACTTGTTGGCTAAAAAATGTTTAATAGTATTTAATGTAATTAAGTAGGGAAACTTATATGTTTTCGTGAATATTTCAATTAATATTACAGTTTTCTTACAATTTTTATATGCGTAACAAAACTTTGTTTTTCGTAATTTTAGGTTCGATAGTTTGAGAAGTAAGGGACGAAACATTTAGTTTTTGTATTATTCCCTTTTTTATTAATTTTATTAATTTCCCCCCAAAGTTTTTGTATAAATATATTTGAGAGAGATAAATGCGGATAAATATGCTTTATTATTATGCCCGATTCTACGTTCTTACGTCAAGCAGTTTCTGAGAAAAAAATTTGGGACAGATGGACAGATGGACATCCAAATAGCTAAGGATTAAAGGCTATGGATGAGGGTTATATTACGGTAAGGTTATATACGGAATCCTAGAAACTGAAAAAAAAACTGACTCCATTGTAGTTACGAACAGATAAAACAAACAAAAAATATTATATTTAAAATAAAGGAAAATGAACTATATTAAATGAGATTATGAAGCTGTGCCAATGTTTAAGTCTCAATTGATTTTAATAATTATTTTTGCACTGCTGAGCATCAAACTATTATGTGTAAAGCGATACAAATTTGAGATTAAAATATTTTTCCATAAAAGTATTTCGAGATAACATTACACAAAGGAAAGCCGGTATTGAAAGTTTAGGGTTCTTGGAGAATTGTGTAATATAACAACTAACTCCAATTCTTCGATATATTTAAGTGTTTTTGACCAGTAATTTCTGGATAAATGAAACGAATCTTTATTGTAGTTTCATTTCCAAAACTAAGTGTTAATCTGGGGACAAATTCCATTCAATAACTTGGTAATTGATTCAATAGATCATCAGGAAAATTCCAGTCCAGTGGAAAAATAAATTCCTGGTTGTTTTTAATTTACAAATGCAACCTAAAATAAAATATTTAATTCATTTGATGTTTCATCACGATGTTTAAATGCAAGAAAATGCAACGAATAATATCTATAAAAAAAGATTCTGGTTGTTGGTTTTCAACAATTGAACTTTATATCACAGCTTTCTATCTTTAATGATACAATAATTGTAGATTGGCTATTTAAAATTTATTTTCAAATGAATATTCAATAAGAAATGAAAATGACCTTAAATGATATTAAGAAGTTGAACACCTACAGTGAATAGTGATACTGCAGGTATTTGAAAAATTAATGAGGGTAGGTCGATATTTACAAACACAAAGAGTATGCCGAAATCATTACAATATACTTATAAATATGTTGACCTTAAATCATATAGTTTTGTATTAGTAAAATGCTTGTCAAATATATATTTCCACACAGCACTGCAAAATATATGAAGTTGATAGAAAACTTGATAAAAAACAATTACACTCATGAGCGCAGCTTTTCAAAAGTAATAAAGTCCTGAGCGTAGAAATAAATGTAAAAAAATGAATTTCTTCAATATCTTGCCCCGTTATTTCGAAAACTCACTTCTGATATATAATTCATAAGTCTGAATCCGATTCGACTTCACGAGGTTTTGCAGAGTTTTCAAAACAAATAAAGATAATAATAAAGAAATTTTATTGCAATCAATTCTTATTATTTATTTACTTACCTTACTTAAATCAATTCCTTACAAAAATTTATAAATTTTTTTTTAAAATTTATTTCTTTTTAAAATTTTCGATTTTGCTTTACACTTGTGTGTGTACAATCACAATCATAATAATGGTATTAAGATCTTCAAGTGTTATTTAATTGTCTTTGACAACAAAGAAAAAAGGCCCGGCGCTCTAACTCAATTATCTAAAATAAAACAAGATGAATCGTAATTGATTAATATTACCTACTTTGGCGAAGTTTCTATTAACATATAATGTAATCTACACTCTTAAATGAGTATATGTGTGATTGCTTCTGGGTGATCTAATTTTGTATTTATTGGTTTCCATTGGAAAACTTAATGCAAAAAGAGTGTGAAAAATTAACCAAAAACGAGAAGCCGAGAAAGAGGTTGTGTCGCATGAAAACAGCCTATTCTGCTATTTCTGTGCGACCAAGAAAACTGAAAACAATATTATGCCCTTAACTTGACCTCCACGGTAACCTATCTCAAACCTGATAAAATATATAGTCAAGTCAAAAAGTGCTACTAAGATGTATTCAATATAAAGTAGTTACAACATCTGAAAACAATTTCCAGCTCAGACCGGAAACCTAATAGAAAACGTGCCTGAAAAGGACGCTTGGAAATTATTTACTGCCTGACTATAACCGATATGATAGTAACTGAATATGATTTAGGTAGATGTATTTTAACACTTTCAGTGTACTTTAAGAATATAAAATTGACATTAAAATCTAATCTATTGCCAGAATTTTTGGTGTATAGCCACTTAAATCATTTATTGTACTTAAATCATGTTACTCATCCAATTGTTTTCAGCAAAAAAAAAATAAAATACAAGCATTATTGTAAAATATCAGATAACCTAAGTGTTTATAAATTTAGTAACGTGCTTCAAGATATAACATTATAATACTTCTTTTATCCATCTATGCACTCCAGTTTTATAATAAAGTGAATTAAAAAACGAATGTTGGTTTATTATATAAAAATATTTATATGAAATTAAAGAAATGCAAGTGGAACTCGCTCCAAGATAATTCTGTATACACATACGTATATACAATAGTTTTAAACGTCATGTGATTTATAAATATTGATCTAATTTTTCGCTTCGGAAACGTATTGTTTGATATATATTTTGCAAGAAAAATAACTTGGCTACTAATTTCTTAATTCAACTTTACCGAAATTTATTTGCTTTATAATAAATGCAAATATCCAGATTTTTGACTTGACGTTCTGACTTTGACGTTTTTCTGAAATATCGAGAAGGTATATTGTTTTAAAAAAACTATTACAAGGCATTTTGTATTGAATTTTAAAAGACCTCAAGATATGTGTATATTTTCCTTTTTCCCTTCAACTACGTTCTCATGTAAAATTACGTCAAAGTACATCTTTGTGCAAATTTAAATTGCGTTTTAAAATGAAACGGCTATGATGCTGGTATATACAGACGAACGAAATTACTTTTCTGCCATTTGGCTACAGAACGCTGGTAGAAAATGTTCATATACACATACAGTTACATTAAAAGATTAAAACTATTTTTAGCGTATTAAGTAAATGGCAATTTTCATCATTTTACCGCCCATTAAGTGAATTTTGATTCCATGACTATGATTACCAGACTGACCAGGTATACGTAGAAGAACAATGATTATTTGTTTTAAAATGTCTTAAATTTAACACAACAAAGAATAGTGGATGAAAAAAAATTATTTCAGTTCGAATTATTTAACGATAATTCTAGCTTTCAGCTAGTATCAATCAAATATGCATGCTGCAAGTTTTTTTTGTTAATGCTTCATAATTAATAATATAATTCATAATTAAAATGTTTGCTTTAAACTTTGATGCAATGGTTTTAAAAACAGTTCACTTTTTCTTTGACGTGTATTAGTCTACTAATATAGCACTTATTGTTATCACTGAGACCAAGATACATATTTTTTATTTTTTCTAAAATAAGGATATAATAACGAACTTTTGAATAAGGTTTCATTTGCGCAATTCCAAAGCATTAATAGTGTATTCTAACAAATTACAAATATTGAATATCTGTTATGAGATTGCAATATTTTAGCATCTATACGAAGTAAAATCGCCATATATTTAAAGGAATGAAAATTCTATAACTTTAATTTATCACCAATATATACTGGAAGCAATTTAGAATATTGATAGTTTTTTTATTTAATCTTCTTTAAGCAGGCTATGAATCGAAGGACCAAGATTGGTTTGACGTCTTCAGTTCGTGACTACTATCACCTCCCAAAAAGTCGTCTGATAAGTTAAGTACACTACGTACTAATTTAATAATAATCGGCAATTTTAGATAAGGGGAAATGTTACAATCGGTGTTTTTGGATTTATGAGAGGAGGAAGGATTTTATATCCTTTCGAAACTGACATTTTCTTGGAAACTTGACATAATTTTAGGCAAAAATTAGCACCATATATATACGAAATAATAAAATGCACTTATTAAATAAAAAAAACATAGGGCACTGATCAAGTGCTTTCGTAAGCTAATGGATCCGCTATTTGATTCTTAGAAAAAAGGAACGCTTAAAGAATCACTTCAATTTCTGTCCACCCGTGTTAGGTTACTGGTCACACTTTTCTCAAATACATAATATTATATTGATATATTATTAACATAGAATATTGACATTTTACAATCTTGTGGGCAGCGGTGGTATAATCATATAAACAAAATTCAAGTCTTATGTTTGTAACCAGTTTTGAGGGTGCACGAAGGGGCAAGTAATTTTTTTTTTCTCATTTGACTTCTCTCATGAATTCTTCAATCAAAAGTGGTAAAAAAAGCTAAAAATATTAAACAAAGACTTTGAAAATATATTTTTAAAAAGCTTATTCAAAAATATTAAATTTTTTTACTATGAAATATTCCATAAATTTAATATTTCTATTATCAATATTTTTTTAATCTATAATTCGACATTTCGTTTTCGAGAAATAAAACTGTACACGTTATTGAAGAAATAAAAATAATTAAAAATATATATGATGAGTGATTTCGTGTCTCAGAATCAATCGTGTTAAAGTTCATATCGACTATGCTACGCTAGCACTTGATCGTAGCAGCGACTTCTTCATTAAATATAAGCTTAAATCTCATTTTTTAAAATAAGTTTTTTGATTATTTTGAAAAGTAAATGCTCTTATTCCACAAATACGTGTTCATTTAACTAATTTATAGCTAAAATTGGTATAACTGTAATCAAAAAAGTTCCCTTTTTAGCGTACCTCAAGAGGACAAACCAGATCCTAAAATTACTCACGTGCTCACCTGTGATAGCTAATTTTCTCTATTTTCTTTAATTGAAAATCGGTTTAATAACAAATCATTAACTCCCATGTACCCCAATAGGCAATAGCTAAGAATATTCATATGGAAATTTTAGAAGGCAAATTAAATATTGGATTTATTTTTTAATTCATTTACCTAATGGGATATTATTTGAAAGGGCCTATGACAAGAATCTCAAATTATTTTTATAATCTTAGGTTAGGTAAAAATATGCCAAAAAATATATCCCAACTTCTTTATTCCAGAAACTACTGAAACATAAATTATGAAAACTACAACGAGTATTTTTGCACTCCAGAAAAGCATACCAGTTACTGTGGAAATTTATATTAACACTACAAGTAGTTTAATAGAAGTGGTATCTAATACACAAAATACCTACCACTAAGAGTACTATGCAGATTTAAGGGTTTATAGGCAGATATAAACTGTAAATGTTTATATTTGTGCGTACACAACGTTTATATTAGTCGTTTTACTAATACTTGATAGATTTATTAAACAAAGTTGGGCTTTCTAAATATTTGAGGACACGGAAATACTGATAATATTAGCTTTTTGTCAAATAGTTTTAGAAACAGTAAACTTACTACACATACATAATTAATCTTTTTACCAGGAATGTATTTTCAATAAGTCAATTTAAACTATTTTTTATAGTTAGTTCTAATTAATTTACAATTTAGTAACAATTCATATGGTATCAACTATGCCAATTATAGTTACTATGTACAAGTATCACTGTAAATTTTATTAAAACTATCATTGTGTTTTTATAGATTTAAATTACAGTCAAGAGTAATATTCAAGTGCCAACGGCTTCTTAACTTTTAAAATACTTTGGTGAGTGTTTAGAATATATAAGTATATAATATTTCAGTGTATTTGGTTCGCGAAGCCAAAAGAACGGTTAGCGACGAACCTAATAGCGAGCGATGAACGGGTGATGGGCCATCGGGTTTATCGC
Source organism: Druceiella hillmani (assembly GCA_039881145.1). Lineage (NCBI taxonomy): Eukaryota > Metazoa > Arthropoda > Insecta > Lepidoptera > Hepialidae > Druceiella > Druceiella hillmani. The sequence continues at coordinate 4,244,191 of JAYKKI010000124.1, read as the reverse complement.
CCCCAACTCGCGTATGAACTTAACAATTTGTGGTACATAAAATATTATGATCCGCTTGCCAATTTTGTTGAAACCTGCGACAAATTTACGACATTACTGGATACGAGAGAACGGTATGCGGCACCTAGCCAAAACCGATAGGCGTTTTTAAATTTGAAACACCTTCTTTCATAGTTCCATAGTCAAATAGCAAAACCGGTCAAGTGCAAGTCCGACGAGCAGTGAAATTACTTTATTATCGCAGTTAATTACTAATATGAACTTCCTAGAGCAATAAATATTTAATAATGCATAACATAAGTAAGGTGTATATGTATATTATCGTAAATATCTCGGTAACTTTGACATCGATAATCACCTTTATAGTTCATTTTATGCTACTCACATATTACTTTACTATAAAAAATATTTACACTCTTTGAAATAATCCTTTCAAACAATAACTTATATAGAGTTTTAAACATTTTTTCTAAAAATTAATTTTTAAAATTTTTTTGAATGACCTTTTTAAATTGATTTCCATAAATCATATAGAATGGAATACTACGGAAATAGTATTTTAAAATGAAATAGAAAATATGTATAAATATTTTGGACACAACGTGTCATACGAACATGTGCAGTTTGCAGTTAAAAAGCTACGTGCCTGCGTCATGTAGCTTTTTAACTGCACAATTTTAAAATTTAAAAAAAAATGAGAATAACGGAATATTTGTAATTATTTCAATTTCTGGTTAGTTGTATCTCTTTAATCTTTGTAAAGTGGACCACTGTACAAAGATTAAAAAGGTGCAGCTGACCAGGTTATTTAATTTACACCTGTGGAAAGCATACTGTACAATATGCTTATACAGAGAAAATACGAGTAATATCAATATTTACAAACAGTTCAATAAAAACGTTATGTACTTTTAAATGATTAAATTTTTAATCCGCAGATACTTATGATTTTTACTCTACTTAACAGGTATATTTGCAGTTCTGTTTGTCACTCAATTACGTTAATGTTCCTAAATAAATTAACATGACATTTTATATCGGGAAATTTTATAAGACTCTTCAACATACATAGAATATCTTAATAAAAAAGGCAATTTGGTACAAAATTGCAAATTCACGCTCGTATTGAAAGGATCAATAGATTTGTTACCACGAAATATTTTTATACCCTGTTAAAAGGAAGCCATTGTATAAAGTCGTATTTATGTTACGTATCTGCATACCGAAACAAAATATGTAATGCTAATATTAATAGACTGTGGTATATATACAAACATACGATTATAAATAAATCATTGCTAAAAGAAAGGAGTCATTGCTAAAAGAAACATACTATTATTAATTTATCTGTGAGAAAAATGATGTTGGAAATCTAAATACATTGATATCGATATTATTACCATACATTTCTTTTCTTAGAATCACAAAAAGTATAAATAAAGTGTTGTTAATGATAAAGGAAACAAATTTGTAAAACAAACTTTTTCAAAGTATTGGAGATATAAACTTGAACAAATACAAAAAAGTCATAATAGCAACAAAGATGTATAAGGAGGTAGGAATAAAAGAATACGTAAGAAAGATATCGATCACCAATTTACAAGAGACTTGTAAAATTATTCCGTAAATATATTTTTTTTAGATGACATGTTCCATTCCATCTGCTTGCTGGAAAATTTCAGATGGCAAGCAGACGGCATTCGTATCATATTATATTGAGTTATCACGAAATGTTTCTGGTCTCAGAAATGATATTCGTGCCCATGTAATAATTGAAGCTAGAATCTGAACTCAAAATATGATCAAATTCGAAGTTCTGTAAAATTTAGTGAAATACAAGGCTTTGTGGTTTCATGCTATTTTATCACGTTAACTTTAGTAAATTTATAATTTATAAATTTAAAAAAGAAAGTAAAATTTAAAAACCAAACAAGTATCTTAGCACGTCATAATCTCACATTGAATTCCTAATTAATAAATTTCTTTTGTGCTATAAGACCTTGGCAATTATCCAATTTCATGATTCTGAGACAACCGAAAGTACTCTTATCAATTTTAGTGAGTGAGCCAATATCTAATTATTTGGTATTTAAAAGGACGTATATTTATATTGCACTGAGTTAGAAGTTTGAATTGTTTGCAGGATAATAGAGCCATGAACTTAGGAATGAGTATTTTTATTAATCTGGCCGTTCCTGAGGAAGGTACACCGACAGATGGGCAGACTAGAAATTGGAACCATGAGTGTCGCGTTTCTCATTTTGAGGTATGAAAAACTAAGAAAAAAAAACAAAAATAAATTTAAAAAAGTTTAAAAATTAGGAAAATTCGATTCGTTACCAACATTATATCGCAGCAGCAACTAGTTGTAATCCTTAAAATTGAAAAAAATTAAACGAGGTCTATAATATATATAAATATATATATATATATATATATATATATATATACATACATATATATATATATATATATATATATATATATGTATATATATATATATATATACATATATATATATATATATATATTTGTATATATATTAATTAATTAAATCAATATCAAATTTCAAACTATTTTTGTTTTATTATTATCCAAATTATATATACATATAATGCGACTGTGTAAGCATGCGACAAAGGCATGAACATTATATAGCATCTTATTGATACACATCTTATTGATATTATCTTATTGATACACACTAACTCAAATTGTATGGCGGTTTTCACATATTTGGGAAAACCACCATATATATTTCTTATAATATCGAAATAATCGATACCACTCAAATATGTAAATGAGTTAACCTGTGTCCTTCACTTAATAAATGTGCTTTATAAGTTAGTTGCAGCATAAACCTTATTAATTTTTTTGCAAACGAACATACACTTCAAAGTAGGTTGAAGACGAATCGGTATTGGCAACATCTGCAAAGCCATAAAAATTAATTGGTATTTCTTATCAGTTACATCTGTTTCCCTATTTGTTTACGATTTAAAATGTTCGTCATTGATGAAATACGGTATGGAAAGTGGGTAGCAACTGTATTTAACTGTATTTTTTAGATTAAACTCTAGGATCTGAAGTCGAGATGGAGCAATTATTACGATATTTTCGAAAGTAAGAATTCGAATACGACCATTACTTCTATTCGATGTTATAAAATTAGATGAATTACGGTCATTTATATACTCGTGAAATCGGCAATATGGTGAGATTGAACCAAAATTAACCGCTTTCTTGGCAAACGCAATAATCTTTATATTAATTGGAGCTTAGTAGCAAATAGTATAGTTACATTATTGGTAGGGGATAATTAATATTAGTTACAAAGAACAAGAGATTCTCGTATATTTACTAAATGCACTAAACTACTTGGAAATACATTGTAGTCAATTTTACTAGATTCCAGCTATTAATTTATTAATAATAAGTGGAGGAGGAAATTAAAGATTTCAAACTATTGTGATTTGTTCCATTTAAACTTGTTTACCCAACATCTCTGCAAAACTGGTAAACACGGTTCAGTTACACATTCATAAAATGAAACGAATTAGCCATCCTCTGTGCGTAATTCAACACGCAAACATTTTGTAAAAAAAGAGCTTTTTATGTCCAAATGTCACTGTAAATATTTCTAAATTATTACCTAATTCTAAATTACATAAAAACCCATTACACAGCTTTTAATATAAAACATATTACATCGTATTTCATAATTTAGGTAAAGCTCACCATAATTTGTTTACGTAAGCTTCAGAATCAGCGCACGGTTAAAGCTGTAAGCAAGCTAGCCTGCGCAATTAGTCTTTAAACCCGTCTACTGGGCGTTCAGCTTCATTAGAGCAGAAACTGATGTAGTTAACCGGAAAAGAGGCAATGGGAATTTTCACTTAGTTTAGCACAGAGAAAGGTAGTCTTTGTATATGACAGAAATTACACGTGTAATTATCCACCCTCTATTTAAAGTAAAATAACCAAAATAATTTTTAATCATTATAAAAATTTATCTCTCATGCTTTTCATAACAGAGAAAAACCAATTTAAAAAAGTAAAACTTTCAATGAAGGTTTTAGTTTCATTAAACCAGTTAGATATATACCTTGGTATGAAAATCTAGTAGATTTTAGTCTCAGAAACGTAAAATGTTTCATAAACACATACCTTTTTCTTTTACTTTGCGTACTACTGCGTATGTATTTATTTTTGGGCGTATATACATATAAAAAAGTTAACACTTTTTACTTTGTAATTGTCTTATAAAAAGACTGGAGCTATGTCATCTTTTAATGCAGAGCTGGTTTCGTGATTACACTAGCTCGAAGTATTTTCCTGTCATTACAAATTGTTAACAATACGTGATGATATAATAAAATAGTTGTTTTTTCACGTTATTCTGTTAATCTCAAATTATATCTTTCAACACAAAAATAATTTAATACAACGATAAAAGTGTAACAAAGTTGGACAACAATACTTAAATGGTACAAGGTAAAGAGGGGCTGCGGTATTTATTGACTAATTATTCCCGTCGATATGCCCCTTAATTCGACAATCGATGTCCTTTGGCGAAGACACCGAAGGCGTTTAATAAGCATGGGGGTAGAGCAGCACATCTATATAATTCTACATGGATAAAACCGCGAGATATATTTGATATATTATCTATATACTTATTTTTATAATAATATTTGGGCAAAATATTTATCGTCTACGGAGCTGAGCGAAATGTTTACAATTTTCTTTCTTTACTAATAATATTCAATCCTATAAATTCTTATAATATTTTCTATATTTTTTCTTTTACTAATAATATTCAAATATAGCACTTATTTGGAAAGGCATGTCAGGGAAATTTAAAATCCCTTCATAGACTTAGAAATTTCATATCATATTAGTATATAATAACGGTTTATTACGTACAAATCTTTGGATACTTCGAATCGGAGTATCCAAATCGTAGGATACTCTGAATCGTCGGAGTATCTTACACTTAACAAAATTTTGAAGTGCAGATTTTTTGTTAATTGTTTTTCAATATTTATAAAATTCTTCATACATGATACGAGATCATGATGTTGAAAGTTTTTATAGTACAAAAGGTAGAACCAACTAGTAAGTGTATTATTTTATTCATCATTTTTCAAAATAGTCTCTGTGACACTCTACTTATCGTTTCATTCGATAAAACTAAGGAGAATTATATTCATTGCCCGTATTTTTTATGCTTCGAAATAAACAGAAATCGTGTGATGCGAGGTCATAGCTATATAGCGGATAGTTCATAAATTCTACAATCAAAACAGCCAAATATTCGTTCGTTCGTCTAGCTGAGAATACAGAGGCATTATTATGCTGAAGATAATACTAGTGCAAGGGTTTTGCTTTAGAAATTTTTCAAAAATAGTAAGCAAATTATTATATGGTGGTATGAAAGGTTGCCGTAACCGTTCTTTTATTTTCCCGAGCCATCAAACAATAATGTCTCTTTAGACCGAAAAACGAGGTGACCGCTTTTTCCTCAGTACTTCCCCCTCTTAAATTTTTCCGGAGGAAAAAAATACTTTGCAGACTACTTCTTAATTTCGGAGTCATAATATTATATCCAACTTTCGACACCAATGAAGCATTTGAGTAACACCAAAGTCTAAACTTTTTCGAATCTGCTAATATGTCACTTTTATTGTTAATTTCGCTTTCAGGTTATCCTCAGTTACCTCTGTTGAGGGAAGTTTCTCACGCAGATCAGAGATTGTTATGAACACACTTGAACCCATTATGAGGAATACTACTTGAATTTTTTATGGTGTAAGTGCTTTGCTTGAAACGCAAAGCTAAATAAACAGATTCGGTAAATGAATTTGATATAAACAGTAGAAATAAAAGCGAACACTTTATCAAAAGAGTTTTATTTGTATTTTACTATTTTACAGAATTCATCCGTCGAACGCTTTAAAAAACAGTTGATTTACAAAATAATTTGAATAAAAAGCCTTCTATTTTATATATGATATATATTCCAAACACGAAGTGCATTTTCGAAAATTTCTGTTTATTATAATGAAAAATTGTTATTTGGAAACTTTCGTAACTAGGTTATTAATATTTTGCCCCATAAAAATGTTTTTTCCCCAGAATTTACATGTAAAAACAACCGACTGAATAGAAATATTTTAAAATTCAGCTGTATCTTACTAATTTTACGTAATCCATATTATTTTTATGGAACTTTAATTTGAATCTTTCATGTTATACATGTGTACTGAAAGATTTTTATCAGCAACTAATCGAATTGGATATTGTCCATTAAAGTTAATAATCGATTATTTTTTCCCAGTTGACTTTTTTCCTTTCTATTCATTCCTGTATATGATTTGATCCAAGCCATTTCAATTGATTTTTTCTTATTTTTCACAAGTATTCTAACTTTTTTTGGATCTTTACTGTAGAGTGGTTATCACTTGTATTTCTAAGTGATTCGAGTGCCGATCTAATATTGCTTAAAATATGTGCCATCTGGAAGAAATACTCTTTGTTGGTTATGCCTAAAGCTTATTATATAGCTTTCAGCTTCGCTTGAAATATAATACAGGTCCATTGGAGGAAAATCAGGAATGGTAGCTCCTAATCAGTCGTCGGCCATGTTTTTATCTCTAAAGGGTTTTGGGTTGCTATTGTCTATTTCATTCACTTCAGACTGATTGTAAGAGATATATCCGGGGTCGTCATCTGGATGAAACTGATTTTTTTCAAACTGTTTTCTAGGCTGACCAGGAATTGGTTCACCTCGCCTGATTTTGTAGATCTCAGCGGGTTCATTGATTCTCAGGTATATGGATGTGTGCAACGCAATTCAGCTGTATGCAATACAGAGTTTTCAATGTTCTCAAAACCAACGTTTTTCAAAATTCTGTTCAATAAATCTATTGAATTACAATTATGTTTTTAATATATATAACTATAATGATATGTATAAAACAAAATATTACTTATATGTCTTTTGTATAGATGTGATAGATTATTTATATATACCTCTTTCTTAAATCCTGTTACCGAAAAATGACTCGCAGTGTAGACATATGAAAATGAAATGTAAACAGAAAACGCGTGTATTTAACAGTCTTCAAGCTATTTTTCAGTTTCCACTAACAAGGCCAAAAGTTGGCTCCCCGCTAAAAATATCCCACCAAACTTCAAGAGGACCAAAGAATGATTCATTGAAAGAAAACTGAACGGAGTAAAACTACTCGACCGTAAGACCAACGGATGAGACAACAAAGCAAAATCACTGATGTAGTCAAGTGGAAATGTACCAGTCACGTAACCCTGAAATATGATCCGTGGTAAAAGGTGATTATTGGATTAAAATCATGGGGAGTAAAACATCCTAAGGAAGGCAATAAATGTATTTCCGTGATTACATCAAAAAAGCTGCTGATCCAAAATGGACACAGTATAGAACGGAAAGACAAAGGCTAAAAAAAGAAACCGAAATGATAGAAAAGGGTAAGAAGAAGAAGAGGAATAAAATATGTTAAAGGGAAATTATAACCAAAGAATCCAATCTCTAATCTGGATTTTCAGTAAATTTAATTAAAAGTAATTCAATTAACTCCGATTGTTGAATTTTCAAAATATATTATTGCCTATTTTATAATCCTACGATCTGTAGTTTTAATTTGTATAGTTATTGGTAAATTCAATAATCTCCGCGCACATCGGATACGCTTCGATTTTTTAAATTTTTTGAAAAATATTTTAACTCATTTACTGCTACTACGTTATGTAAATATTTTTTTCCATATTTAGCTGAATTTTGCATAAAAACCTTTATTTGCACCGTTATTCGTTACTAGCCAAAGGAATTACTAGCCATACGCTGAAAATAACGGTGAACAGTTTGGTTGCCATCTATACATCGATTTATAATTGATCGCGCCCAGAAATATGTAGAAGTCAGCTATCATCATTACGTAACAATCAACTAAAAAATCTGTATTATTTAAGGTGCAGATTTGAACGATTGATATTTTATCTTATCATTTTGAATATGATAATAAACTTTTTCTGCTAATGTTTTTTCACGTGAACTGTTTAATAATTAAGGTTTGTCCACAGGCAGGAATTTAGATGTTAAAAAATTTGTTTTTTAATGCGTCAAGAAGTTTTCACATTGTATCAAACATTTATCATTTCATATTTTAAAGAATACTTAATTTTCACTCTCATTAATATCTTGGTAATAATTTAGATTTGCTAATAGTTAAATTTTTTTTGTATATATTCATTGCAAAATATTTCTGTTTTCACATTTTCTTATTACATTGTGGTTATGAGTATAAAAGTTTTAAGAGCGAGCTTCAATGAAAACTCAATCTACGGAAACCCGTAGATTTATAAAATTTGAAAAAAAAATGGCTCTTCCTGACGTCTCGGATTTAGCCGTAAAATGAAGATTCAATCCTTTATACATGACGCTTTTAGTTGGGTTACTGCTGCCTACATCTGCTCTAACTTTTTTATGTCAAATTACCTTCAAGAATATTGTCTATAACATACAAACCAACATATACTGAAATTATTTCAGTTTTCCGATTTTGTAACGATCATTAAAGACCCTTGGGAAATTATCAATCTATCTGTCAGTATTCTGATTGTTATAAATGAAACTGTTTAAATAAACACGATGTCAAGTAAAAAGTTCAAAATCCCACGAATAATCCTATAACTTTGTCCCATGTAATAAAAAAAGTTAAAAGTTCACAAACATTCGAGCAAATAACACATTTGCCGCCGAACCTGTATGTCCTGTAATCGGACCTGTATGAAATATATTGTACATTTATATGTATGTAAGAAATTACGGTTCCTTTTTTTTTCATTACAAAAGATAAAAGACTAGAATCAATTAATTTTCTTGCCTAAATTGTATGTCTTTTTGTGTATGCCAGAACGTTCTCTAATTAGTTTATCTACGTAGGTTTTTCCAATACCTACTCGAACTCGAAAACCTCGAATCCTCGAACTTAAAAAATGTTGTTTCTTATAACTCAAACCTCACACAGTTAAACAATTCTAATTATTTAGTCTTCCGCACCGAAAGGTTGGAATGGAGCCCTATTGTTGACGTGATACAGTCCACTTAAACAAAATACGAGACTACGGTATACCTGAATCTTACTTACGTTATGTAATTCATCAAACGAAAACGGACAATTATGTTTAAACTTAAATTAAAAATTCATTTAAAGGGAGCGCTTATGCATGCGAGTGGTTATTTTTTTTTCTTTAGGAGTTTGCTTGAAAAGAACCCTTTGACCAAAGTGCAAATATAAAATACAAAATAAATATGTAGGAGACCGTCTTAGTTATTTTGTTATTGAGCATATCCGAATCACCTTTGGATCCAGATATCTATAATTTCTGGTCAATGTTTCAAATGTCCTATTTTTAAGAAACAAATGCTATGATTACGTCTAATTCTTCTGCTTCGATTCGTCTTCGTTGCATCTTCATCACTGAAGTTTACGACAATATGGAACGGCCATTCCAGGGGAGCTGACCAACGACTTCCATGGTATCTGCGATCTGTAACTAAGCAGCGTGACAGGAATTTCTGTGATGATTTCATCTTGATCAGACCAGCTACTGGGATGCCGAATGCAGGTCTTTTGCTCTCAACTTTCTCGTTAAAGAGTTTGTCTAGATTAATTAATTCAATTACAATAATTAATTTTCATTTTTGGGTAATACAAAAATAATTATTTTAAGATGTGACCCTCTGTAATATTACTTTTTGTATAGTGTTATATATAGAGAAAATATGTAAATTTCACACTTTTGCCACAAACAATTTAAAAATACACTGATCTATTGTTTTAAATTGTATGGGACTTTAAATTATACGGAAACCTCGTATCGTCAACTGGCTATTTTAATTTATATATCATAACTTCGAATATACGTAAGCTTTTTACATCTTTTCCAAATGTACGTATATACTTCCATATTATCTATGGTCATTACAGAATTATTTACTTATGTTACTCACACTGTCACTTGTAATTCTTAATATACCTTATTTCGTAATCATAACACTTAAAGAAACTTCTATAGTTTCCCATTTAATTTTGAATTAAAAAAGGCTTAAAATGGTTTTATATTCGAAAAACTTCAAATATTTAATTGCAATGAAGTACAATATACATAAATGTGTGGATTATAAAAATATTAACTCTCTTCTTACATGACCCTCAATTAAATATATAATTCCTATCGCAATAAACATTTAAATTTCTTTTTTTTGTTATTCGCTAAACACTACATTATTAAAAATCTGGATCATAATACCTTAGCAAAAATATTCAAAACAAAAAAGAGAAGACTGTACGACTTTAATTATCACACTTTCTTATTGGCTGAATATTTATGAAATATTATAATACTTGTGTGATTACATTTCACACATTGCTGTAAATAAAATCCATTTCAAAAGGAGATTTTGTTTTTGCTTTGTGATTATGTTTCCACAAATATCTTCATTTGAAAGGATTTTCTCGTAAATAGTCACACATGTCAAAGTCAATACACACGGTAAAACATCTTCAAAAGTAATAATGTTCTGCACGCGGATATAAATATATATCAGGCTTATGCCAAAAGCCAAGTGAATTTTCTCTAATATCCTGCGCCTGTTATATCAGAGACTCACTTAAAAGTTGATGCATAATTCATAAGTTTGCGTTCGATTCGTCTGCTTGAGATAGGTTTAGCGTGGAGCTTTTAAGACAAATGAAGATATAACTGGGAGTTTCAACTTGGCGTTTATATTTATCAATATGTTGAGTTCGATCCTTGTTTTTCCCAATAATTTTTTTTTGTATATTTTCTTTATTAAAATTTTAATTTTCATTTGTGCTAATATTACTAAACGAAGGAGTGTTAATTCTTTTTGATATTTAAAAGTGAGAAGTAATCTTGGAAACTACTAAATTGATTTCGACTTTTTTTAATGTTGTAAGATCCATTTAATTGAGATGGACATGCACCAGGTTTAATTTTAATAAATAGAGCTTTCTCATGGAAATTTAAATATTTGTGATTCAACTTATAGATAAATCAGCAATTTGGGCGTTTTCTTGATTTACGTTAACAATGTTAGAAATATATGAACACGATAAATAGACAAATTTAACATATATTAATAATGCTATATGCTCATACTACAATATGAGTTATTGCAAGCATAATTGTATATTATAAAACTTATAATATATTGTAAGTGTAGCCCATAAATTTGATTTTGTTGTACGAAACTCACCACTAATTTAAATCAGAAATTAGCAACCATGTTTAATATTTCATATAGATAATACGAAAATTTGTGGACTGTATTATTAGAAAAAAAAATATATATATATACATATATGTATATATATATATATATGTATATATATATATATATATATATATATATATATATATATATATATATATATATACTAATTTAAACCTCCTTAATATTCTATTTATATAATTCAATTATTAATCAAAGTACATAATTTCATATTCTTAAAACAAGAATAATTACCCATTTGCAAATTAATTAAATTGCAAAATAGGTAAAAGTCTAATTAATGATATACTCATGTGAATTAGTTATTGGATGGTACACTCAATAATGGCTGATAGGGATCGGCACCAGGATGTCTTTATGCTCCCTATTTAATCATGTGTTAACATTTAATGACCCGTCAAAGCGCCCATAGCAGAAATACATATGCGTGAGAATTTATATTCAGCTATGAATTCTACCTTCTGACAAATGAAGATATGTTCAGTGGTCAGAAAGATTTACATATTAGTTAAATTTTCTTGTAGCTTTTGGGCGAAATCAACGATATATACCTATTTAATAACGTTATTATCCGATCGAAGTCGACGCGTTCTGTTCATTACGCAGTTAATCATGAAAACATTAAAATTATTCTGATAAGATTAAACACGATATCACTTTACGCAGAGATACCTTTCTCAATTTTCAAAAACGGCATCATTTTCTACAAATGTACTTTGTCGTTTTGCTCAACGAATTTATGAGTTATGTATATTGATTTCATACTTTTTGAAATCACCATATAACCGGAGTAGTTTAGTGAAATAAACCCATGAACTTACATTTATATCGGTTACGGCGGCATTTTCTTGCTATCGTGCCTACGACATCTTATTAAAACTTCTTAGCGAGATAGGATTCTCCATACAACTTTTACAATTTTTCACTTTGTATTCTGCGCATAGAAAGCAATACGTACGAGTGCGTAATATTTATCTGATAGTTACTTTACACGGTTGGGAATGAGCCAGAGTTCAAATCTCAGATTTGATTTGGTATCGACTTTTCATGGGCGTATGGCAGATATAGCAAAAAATCGTTTTGTAAACTCGAATTCCTTACCTCATAATTCAAGGGATTTTCAATTCGTGTCATCAATTCGCCAGCTGTGCACTTCATTTTTGCAAAGCCGATTTAGATCTCACTCCATTATTTGAAACCCACACGAAGCCAAGTATAGCTTTATGTTTAATGTGTGCAAAAGACGTTTCTCCCATATCTATTTAGGAGACCGTATTATTATTTTCGGTTTCCTACCAATTTCCTCTTGAGTGTGCTAGGTTACCATACCGTGCAACTCAGAAGAGTTGTTGGGCTTATACAATTTATTTCCCAGCTATCAAAGGGAAAAACCCTATGCCCTGTATTATTAAGCAAACTTCCACTCTTCGAACCTAACGTTTTCCTGCGCTCAAGCAAACATTACCTTTTTGATATGCAACCCACTAGAACCGATTTATATCGGACTTCTCCAGTATCCCGCAATTATTAACTTCTCAACCATCTGGTCGTGGTCCCCGGTATTTAAAATTATTCAAAGTAATTTCCTCATAAAATATTAAATTAATTTTTTGCCTTAAACGCATAAAATTATTCCCGTATATTCAAGACAATTTGACTTAATGGAGATTCATTACTGGCTCTTTCGTTTCAATTTGTCATCCTAAATACTCTTCGCACTCTATAGACACATATTCAATGCAGTCTTTCAACATTTTTATTCTGAAGACAAAAATATTTTCCTGAAACTTGGACATAAATAGAATTCTATGACAATCCTGCTATTGCCCATATCCATAAACGGTGTAATCAATATAAAATATATATATATATATATATATATATATATATATATATATATAAATATATATTGATTAAAATTATTGGTGCTCACACAATAAGAACCAAGTAGGGTTAAGAACGGACGAAATATTCATTCGACATAGTGAGAGCAATTCCACTTAAAAATTCAAGTTAAAATATAAGTTACTTTTATTCCGGACCTTATTACTGGAAAAGAAACCACCGAATTAATAAAAAAGACATGTCAAGTATATTTAGCATTACAAGGTTTACGTACATATTTACGAACTTAGAAACACTTGAGTGTAATTAGTATTTATATTAAACTGTTATGAATATTTACTTTTCGTAACATAAATAAACCGCCTATCCCACATGTCGCAAGTGTATAAACGTGGTACAAATTTCAGAAATATAAGACACATGAAAAGTATAGCGATTAGTTATACTTTTCATACAATCTTCTTGTCAGATTTTAAACACCCTTTTTTTCATGCTTTTTGTTTCATTTCTTCGGAAAAAAGGGAGAGGGGATGTTTTATTTTTGCACATCTTTTAGAATATATTTTTTAAAGAGGCATTTAAAAATAAGTAAAAACAAAATTTTTGTGTTTCTCATAACAGACCCGTTCCAATGGTATTGATTCCCAAATTGAAAGAATAATTTTTTATCAATTTATTTACATCTACTTTAATTATTATATAAATATTTAAAAAAATGTATGATGATAATATGTGGGTTATGTGGGGAATGTCGCTTGTGACCGACGAACTGACATACAGATACGTAAGTGATCTCGGTTCTCCTCTTAAATTTGCAGTACGCAACCCTAAAAATCTATGCAATTGAATCCACGTAACGAAACTAGTAAAGGTATATATAAAATGCATTGTGAAAGTGTGGTGTGTCTTCAAAAAAAAACTGTATATTTTTAACACAAGCAAAACGTGTAATGGATAAAATATTTGGCCATTTCTACTTCCTCAAAGTCTGTATACACTCCATCTTTTCACCTCAGGAGTCTGAAACTGAACAGGTTAACAAATCGTGAAATGGAGCAAGTTGTACCAAGTTAAGCAAATTAAACATCTGAATTGTAATCAAGGATCGTAAGCGGATGTTGGTATGTTCATGCGGAATCTATAGTAGTGGGTGATTTCGCACTCACACGTAACAGTCAAGTACATGAGACAATATCAACCCTAATATTGAAAGATTGCCAATATAGCAATTTAATGTTTCGAATAAGTATAGGTCTAGACACATCTTTTTCACTTACAGTAAATTATATCCAACCATGCCCATAATAAAAAGTATTTGTTATAAAAAAAATAAAGGAGTCTATTTAAATCGTGTAAAGTATACATGCTTTGAAATATTAAGTTATTTATTTAAAATTCAATCTAATTTATATTAATTCCTCTGGCCATGATTTTTGATTCCAGTCCGCATCAATATTTATAATTAATTGTTTCTGGAATTTTTTTTAATTATTATTTTTATGTTATAACTCGTAAATATTTTTATAATCTCTTCGTTCGTTCGAGTTTGATATTTAAAAGACGTAAACTTAGCAGCAAAATTAAAGTTGCTAACTCGGAAACATTCGAATTTTATAATTATCTATCAAAATGTGAAAATGAAACCGTTTCAAAATTGTACATATACCTGCATAATTTTAAAACGAACACAATTTATATTAGTTCATTGATTAAAAATTATAACTTATTGAATTAAAATAAAAACCAAATACTTTTTAGGTTTTTTTTAATAAATTGAAGAGCTGTCCACAAACCTTTTCAAAGATTACTTTTGTTTTCAGGGTTCCACAAACGAATGGCAAAAATGGAACCTTTACAATTTCTATAATCTCACCACACTTGTCTGTTTAACCGTATGTCAAAGCGTTTTCAACTCTTTAACTTTAAGACCAATTATGATGAAATTTTATAGAAACACGTAAATTTTGTTATTATCAGTAAAATATCATAAAGATAGAGATTAATTAATAACCAGAAGTAAAAAATTAAAATGCAATAACTACTATTAAAAATGATCTCACATTTTCAATATTCTTGTCCCGGTATAAACACCGAGTGTTAAACATTTCTAACTTGTTTTTTTTTTTCATTTGTCGAATTTTTTTTCAATCTTCGTCAGCATAAACATTGAAATTACGATTTTCTAAATAATATTTAAGCCCCCCTCTGCACATTGTACTTAGTGTTGACATTCTTTTCACGTGTCCCATCAAATAGAATATAACTGAAGAGGTCTTTTAAAATGTAATCGAAAATATAAAGCAATATATTGTTAATACGGTATCTACTTCCCAAGACACAGTTCCCAAAATAATTTTACCGTGCGTATCACAATCCCCTCCAACTTTAAATTAGAAACCCAAAAACTGACTAAGATGACACATTCATAAATGGCACAAAATAATTGGTTTTTGGGAAATAATTGGTTCCAGGTGTTCAAGTCCTACCAGTTGATCCTATGACTTAATCCTGTTACGGTTAAACAGTATTTTGTAACTTTAAACAGTTACTCTTAAATCCTGTTAAAAGTTGTGAGTTTATTTGAAAGTTTATTTATATAGTATTTACAACGCAGCGCAGGCTAGTAAATAAATAGTGCTGACCAAAATGATCTATAGAAACCTGTAAGCCGCGTACATCAATCGCGTTTTATCTGAATGCTTTTATAATATAACATTCCCAATAAAACTTTGGTACACTGTAACCGACTGAATAACTATAACACTTATGCGAGGAGCAGGGTAGTTTATTTTTATTTTTTAAAACTATTATTGCTGTATTGCTTAAATTCTTTACCATTGGTCTACGGGTTAGTCGTGAAAAAAACCTTTAAAAACAGTATAACTTTAAATCACATAGGTCAAAACTTGAAAAAATAGGATAACACAATAAATTTAGTTTACACCATAATGCAAAATTTTAAAACTTGAGTTAATAAGTAAATATACAATGCAACCGAGTTATTTATTTTACATCTGTAAAAGATATATTAGGCAAAATATTTGGTTAATGAAAAATAATGTCTGGATTTAAATTTTTTATAAAGTTTAAAAAATTCTATTAATTCGAATAAAAAACCATCTTATTTTTACAAAAAAACGATGGTTTCGTTTTTGAACTAGTAATATTTTTTATTAAACTTTGCATACACTGATATTATTCCAAAATTACGAATATATCAATTATGCACCCAGTTTTGTGGCTTTTAAAATTACGGACATGTCAGTTATGTAACCAGTAACGAATTTACGGGTAAAAGTTACATAATTTTCTAACGGATTTGACATAATTAAAAATTGTATTCATAGTTTGAAGAAGCAAATCAATTAAAGTCAGATTGAGGTATAATTTGTATTTGTTTAACATAAATATATTGGTACACACTTGGATTTTAAAATATGAAATTAATTGAGTTATATTTGTATTTTATTAAAGAAACAAGTAGTACTTATGAAATCAATTAAAATAAATCATAATAAAAAGAGGTTATAATAATGCATCTCTCCTTTTGTACTCCAAAAAAATGTTCGCCTAAATGATAAGACGTTCAGTATTTCATCAGCTTTTTAAATTGTTGCAAAACTGGTCGGAAAAAGAAAAGGCTTGCTTACCTTCCACACTTGTAGACGGTATGGACAGTGAAAAATTGTATGTGGCCGTTAGGTAGACTTCGCGTCCACCACTACCATTAATGAACATTTAGACTCGAATTGGGCATTCATGATAGAGCTGCTGATATGTGCTTTTTCTAGAGCAATATTTGTTTTTGTCATAGCTTTGCGTATCTCTTTTTTTCAACTATTTTGCGACGGGCTACTCCTCATCTCCATCATCACTATTTTCCATTTGGGACTGTTGCAGACATCGTCGTAGACTCTATTGTGATTACATAACTTTGAGCCATCCCAGGAATTGTACAATAAATATTCTGATTTAATATGACGATAGTTTTTCAAATGTATCCATAGCTGCGGATAGAAAACATTTTCATTGTTGTGCCAATATTGTATAAAACCAGATACAATTATACGTTTCTCTTTTATTCTCTTTCTTAAAGATAAAGCAAATTTTTCACTAATTTCAGTTTAATGAAAATCTAATTTATTAATAATATACCGTAATATAAATTCATTATAATAAACTTGAAACGGGACGATCTACAGACATCACTGTTGTTTTTATTGTAACTAAACTACGATGAATGTTATAAAGGTCTTCAACTTGTTTATCTGTAAATTTTACGTTGGATCATTTTCATAAAGCAAGCTTTCAATTTAAAAAATCGGTAAACAATTGCTTTATGTTCCAATAGCAGATCCCGATTTTTGCTGTTCTCTTCTAGAGTGTATTTTTATAATATGTCATTTGAAAACTTTAACAACTCTCTTTTTTCAATAATACTTTATGTAAAAAAGTCTGGCTCCGGAAACTTAGGATTATCTATAAAAATCTATCTTCATTTTCCTCATTTTCTTCTTCATCATCAGTATTCGGGTTCAAATTGCAGACTTGGTGTTCTCTAGAATTTATACAACGCAACAATCCACGCAAGTTGTATAACATGGTCATGAGACTGTCGATGGTAATCGCCAAAATTTTCACTCATTTTTACGATTACATGGGTATGTTAGACGCAAGAACCGATTCATGCATAAAACACCTTCTAGCAATTAACGCACCTGCCACCATAATATTATAATTCGACTTTCTGGATTGATTGGCGAAGCACGGGATACAATTAGTATGTCACCACTTGATTCATGGCAGTTATTGATAACAGATGAGGTGTTTGATACTGTTTGATTGCACATTAATAAAAATATACTTTTCTGAAAAATGCACCAGTCAAGGGGCGCAAACCAATCATGTCACTTTATTAAAAATGAGAGCACTTTCAGGCTTATTGTTATTAACCAGAATTTTTAAATCAGGACACGGGAGGTGGAAAGTCTATGGGCAAATAATAGCACAGAAAAAGATATTTTTAGAGTCACAATGTCAGTAAAACGATTTTTGTTCTTTTTGTCAGCTTTGCGATTTGATAATATCAACACAAAAAAGTAAAAGAAAACAAAACGAGAGTACTACCCTAATTTATGAAGTGTTCAATAAATTCATAAAAAACTCTCAGAAATTTTGCTCCGAATTTCTCATAGTTGGTGAAATGTTGTTCTCATTTAGAGGAAGGTATTCGATTAGAGCATAGATGAAATTGAATTCAACAAAATATGGTATCAAGATTATGTGTCTCTGTGATTCAAAAACACATTATCTCTGCGACGCATTTATTTATGGTGGTAAATGCGAATCCAGAGGAAGAAATGATATCTGCGTACCGACCAAAAATGTTACAAGTCGAATCTGTGTTGAACATAAATAGGAATCTAACAGGAGATAATTTATTTTCTTCAATTGAGTTAGTTGACACGCAAAAGCATAATGGATTGACTTATTATGTGCAAAAATAAACGTGAAATTCCACCAGAGTCTCTGCCTCACAAAACTTATTCTGTAGTATCCCCACTCTCTTTATATTCACTGACTAAAATATTGGCTTCATGTGTACTAAAAAATATTCAAAGCGTGGTAATTATGTTATCCACGCATTATGACAAATCTGTGGACGTTATAGTTTTACAATTCAACTAAGGAGGGCGTGGATTCCATAGACCAAAAATGTGCCAATTATTCTACTTCAAGACGAACATATCAATGGCCATTTGTTATATTTTTTGCCATTTTTAACATTTCCACAGCCAACGGTTATGTTTCGTAGAAAGCTTATAATTTAAAAAAAAACGTACAGAGCGCAATCTATATATCAAGAAACATGGCATAGATTTTGTGACACCATTTTGTTCAGGAAAGGCATAATAAATACTCAACATTTTCTGTCGATTTGAAAAAAAGAATAGAAAACATTGTAGGTCCCAAGAAAAACTCAAAAACTTCGACAACAGACCAATCACCAAGAGAAATTCTAAGTGTGAGAGTCGCTGAAAGATCTGGGTGCAAAAGGGGCCGTTGCTATTTATGTGACCGAAAAAAGAACCAAAAATTATCTCAACCGTATTTAAAATGTTGCAGTTATATTTGTAAGTCATTAAGTGAAGACTTTAATGTGTTTTAAATGTAAAATAAAAGCATAATTGTAAGAATGTTCTTAGGAACTCATTTTGTTTTCGCTAAAATTTTGAAGTCAGGTTACGTTTGTTATTTTTTAAATTCTATTGATCTCAAGAAAATATTCTTTTCTATTTAAGTTTATAGACTTTTTATTTTTTCATGTTTTTTAGATGCCTAAAATTCAGACAGAAAAATGTTACCCAAAGTCAGAGACTGTTAGTAATAAGAGATGTTAGATTTTTGAGAAAGTGAATAAAAATTTTATATCTATTTTTACAAAAGGGTTTTAAAATACACACAATATTACCATAATTCTTGTATAAAACACGATTTATTTGCATTTTTCAATCGGGGTTATTTTGGACCCTCGATGCCAACAATGCAACAAAAGACATGTATCTGGCATACATGTCTTTTTAAAGGGTTAACATTTAATTTCTTTTAATTATTCAAATAATTTGTTTTCTGTTTTCCAATACTATTTTGGCTATATTTGCAGGAGATTTCAGTACATCATAGCCAGACTCTCTAAATAGATATGTTAGGTTTTTAGCAATACAAAATTTATTATGTGGAATTCCATCTAGTGTTGCTATTCTGGTCGAACGAGCCTCCATAAGTAACACACTTGAAAAGTAATTTGTAAATGGAGTTTCCTTTGTTGGAGGTATTTTCCTATTGTTTTCGAGTTTATACTGGACATTTTTACCAGTAGTTGAAATACTGGCTCTTTCCGAGTCTTGCTCTGGCATTTTATCAATATGCTTAATATACACGTGGTTGTATTAAGTTCCGATTGAACCACCAAGAGTTTTTAACATTTTTATGCAATATCTGTATTCAATACTTAAATTATTTTCTTACAAAAAATGTCCCCAAATTGAAGACAAATTAAAAACCCCTTATGTATGATATTCTTTGTTGACGACCTGAAAAATAATTTAAAAAAAATATGTTCATCGAAAATTTAACATTGAATATATTGACGGTACATACATATTAATTATCGAATTCAATTTAATTTAAATCGATCTTACGATATTAAAACTTTAGCAATATTATCAGAACTTTCTACAGGTATAAAAAAATGTTCTCTATTTGATTTTATTTTATCATTACGTTGAAACAAATGTAATAGGTATAAATTTAATATTTTTTTTGTTTGGTGATTATAAAATTGTTGTAACAAGTAAACAAGTTAGTTAGCAGGTTAACAAAATGAGTTTAAATACTCACATTGTTGTATCTTGTTTATATGATTTATGACCTAAACGAAGAATCCAAATTGTGGTCCATCTTTTAACCTTTATTAGTTGTTTTATTTTTATTATTTATCTAACAAAGTTTGTTGATCCCCAAGTACAGCAGAAAGTATATTAAGATCTACGATAATTACAAATTTTGCTAAACAGAGTTGAATATCTTCTTGGCTACTTGACAGATCAACGCTCAATCTTCCCCGCTAGTTCTTGAAACTTGAAATTTGGAAAGCACAAGGATGTAAAATGAAAGTATTAAATATATATGTTGTGTTTATCAAAATTTTACAATATATACTTCAAAGTCTGTAGTGTTTTATGAAATTTTTATAAGAAAAAATGAAGTGGCTTATTCTTAATTTTTTTTAAGAATAAACCACTCATTCATCACTATGAACGCATAACACAAATCGTGGAGTCTAAAATTCTAAAGTTTATATAAAGTTAAATAGAAATGTGATTTAAAAATATGCAAACGTAATTAAACAAAATATATTGTGAAATACTCACTTATATCTTTGCAAATGACACTGCAAGTCACTCAACTTTGGTGCCAGAAATGTAAACTTTAAGAGATTCAATACTAAATTTATTTTGACTCTTAGAAATTTTATCAATTACCTACAAAAACATGTAAGAAACTTCGAAAAGGGTACGTGGGTTTTTGCCGTTTTTTCTCAGCTTGTCATATGCCGGATTTAAAAAAAATTAAAACAAAATTATATCATTATAAGCTCCTAGAAAAGAGTGAATAAGCAGTTTATTTTCAATGCATCGTTTTGAGTAAAGACGATAGATGGCGTTACGTGAAAATGAAAGCGTGCTGTCGATTAAGTATCGAAAAAAAATTATAAATATACAGATTTTTTGCCCGATATTCGTTTTTTTAATTTTTACTTTTGGACCTTACCATTGCTGTTTTGAATTTTTTGTAATTTCGCATAATTTGAAAGTAACAAAAAATAATTACATTTCAATTGACTTACCATTTGAAAGGAAAATTAACTATTTACATAATTTTTATTTCATTTCCTACCATATTAATAAAGTCTACATATTTTGTACCTTGAATCTTCAGCCTATGTTTATTAAGAACTAATTTTTTAGAGGGTACTTTCCATTCCGTGAATTTTTCGTGGTAATTTTCCGTGAAAGTAACGTTTTTGGAACCCGTTTTAACTGTACCCCCATTAACTTTGAATTTCTTTAGGCTGATATAATAATAGATAGGCTACAATAAATACTATATTTTAAATATTCGAAGCATGGTTAAAGATAATTTCATACTGTTCTTTAATTAACTCAATAACATAAAATAATAAAATTTGGCCAAATATGTTTTAGGTACACATTAATCTATAATTTTATAACGATATATTTGTAAATAATTACACGATTTGTGCCTCGCAGTTAAATAAAACATGAACTCCAAATTTCCAACCCCCGTTTTCTTGTTACAATAAAATAAAATGACCATATAATGTATCATCGACTATTTTTGTTATAACAGAAAGGCAAATAAGAACTACCGGTTGTTTAAACAATGCCATTTTTATTTGATGTTCTTATCATAATTGCCAGATTTGTGGTACTAGTGGAAGTAAAATCATTTAATTGTTTTCAGTGAAACGATTCCTATTTGTATATTGTCACAAACGATAAAATTACTGTATAAAGCATCAACTGTTTCTTGTTGTAACAGAAAAGTGAAAAAGGGCTAATGGCTATTAATACAATGACACTTTTATTTGATATCCAGGCTGAACACGAAATCAATCAATTTTAACGTTTTCGGGGTTGTTTTTAATATATAGTGGGGAATATTAATATTTATGTAAATGCAAATATTGGAATTTTAAAACTTAAATATTTAAATTACCAGAATTGAGTATTTCAATTACATTGCGTAATTTGTGCGTATGAGTGTCTGAAGAATGAAGTGATAGATAATATAATTCGTCTCATTAACATCGACTGAATGAGACGAAATAAACATATATGAATTACTAAAAATGGTGCCTAATGAAATTTAACAGCGTAAAAATAATAATAGGATGGTAAAGAAAGGTTACTAGAAAATTACGCTAAATTTTATTTAATGGCGCTAAACCTGTAAAACCGAAATCTTCTTTTGCAATTGTTTATAAAATTGTGGAAATTAGTAACAAAACGTCTCTTATATATAATTACAATAATTTTATTCTTTCAAATAGTATATTTTTGAATTATAGAAAATGCTCTTCAGTGATTTTTTAAAGTGTGAAAGTAATAAACACAAAATTAAGAACACTTGAAAGTTGAAACATTGCTCTAGGTCCGCCACCTAGAGCAATGTTGTGTAACTGTTTACAACCATGATCATATCTTATTTTTATGTTATAGCATTCATTATCTAATAAAGAATGTTTTCCAGTAACAATGACCTAATTTTGTACATATTTAAAACACGCGATTTAATAAAAATGAATTTATTTATTTAATATCGTCATAATTTTCAGCTTTAAAGACATGTTTTTGGCATAAGTTTCGTTCCTACACAATTATATTTTCCCTGATCTAAGACCGTTGTAAAATGAACATGATCCTTGAGTTCAATCTTTGAAATGTCGTCTTGCAATATTATATAATAAGCAATAACCGACAACACTTACTGACGTTCGGTGCGAAGCAAGGAAAAAACCACAATTAATTGAAATATAATATATTTTGATATATAATATATTTATAATATATTTTGAAATATAATATAGTAAACGACGGTTCACGGTTATTTGAGCACCGGCTCAGTGTTGTGAATGTTCGGTTTGCGTCTGAGTTTTGTAGTGTAGTTTTATAGTGAGTGGGGCGCTTTTTCCACCGCGATATGTAGCTATTGCCTAATGGATGCACGATAACGTCTGTGCATCAAACTGTGTATCCTTGTGACCATCATTTGGGAAAGCGCTTATTATTTTGAATAAGGTTTTTTTTCTCATGTTTCGGTACATCGGCCATGCGTGAATAAGGCATGCTTGATGACGCCGATGGTGACGGTAATATCAAAGGTTTTTGACACTTTTATAATCATGAAAGTAACGGCTTTTGGTAATAGTACACGACCACAAATAAAAGTGTACAGTAAAAATTTAAATTATGTAATATGTCCAAATCCGTCCTGTACAGTATCAAATGAATAGTTTTAAAAATAATTTCAAAACTGTATATATAAAATATAAAAAAAAATTTATAGAATTTTGGCAAGTGACAAAATTTGCTTTGAATTAGCTCTCTAAACTTTTGTTATTAATGATGGTTTTTTTCTTGTTAAGGAGTCAAACTTGTAATCTATTCAACGTATTTATTTAACATCACAAAGAAAATTCGCAGAGAGGAGAAAAAGTAATGTTGGAAGTAACCGAAACCTAACTTGTGATCACTGATTGTCGTTTGTTCGCTATGAACAGAAGGTAAGGACTTTTATCAAAACAATGTAAGCAAAATTTCTGTTAAATTTTAGCTTCATAAATCACGACTTATATTGTTTACAATCTTCGCCTTTGAAAATAAAAAGTATCTATGTCATGTGTAACAAAATAGAGGAGATTTTTTAGAAAATCAAACAAACATCGGAACAATGTCTATTCTTTAAATATTTTTGAAAAATCTTAGTTTAGAAGATTCAATTAGGGTGATTAAATTTTTCAACAAGAAATAATTATTTAAACGTGTAATTCATTATGTTCAACAATTATAAAATAAAAATATGTAATAAAAAAACAGAATTTTTTTTTCAAGTGTCTCGCTACAACTAGGGAATGAATTTTTTTCTCATAGGTGTAGATAACCCACGACAAAGAAAAAATGATTTGAAGTAAAATTGGAAATAACCAAAAATATGTTTTATTATTTACTAATATGACTATCCAATAACAGATATTGATTGAAATCAGACTCTACATCTCTTTAATTATTATAATTTAGTGGAAAATTCGATACTAAGGGTCAATTTTCACTCATAATACAGAACATAATACATGCAAATTTCGAACCACCCGAGATTGGCTGAGGTTTAAATGAAGACAATGTCACGAGATCATAAAGGACTAAAAGACAAACTAGGATTTCACCTTAAATAAGGCCACGATAATTTCATTACCCAGGCGCGTAAAGCTCACTGTATTACTGCGCCCTCGCTGTAATAAAGGTCACGTTATTACTGTGCAATTAAAGTGACTGTTACACACTTGGATACGAGAATATTATGAAAATTATACAGGAAAAGGTTATGTTAATGTGTGAAGCGGGTTCGTTTAATATTTCAGAATATCTTTTATGACATATTATTTGAAATATAGAGTAAAGTTAAACGATGAAGGTTGAATATTAACTACACTTTCGTAGATACGTTTGAATTTTTCGCCAAATTATTTAAGCGTAGGCAGTGTAGCATCATATTATCTAAGTACCTAAATAACCCCACATCATCTTACCTGAGTGCCAAAATAACCCTATGTATGAGATCAAGTAGCCATTTTAATTTGGGTTTTAACAATAAGTTATATTGCCTAGGGTAGTAGTTCTATGTTAATTGAATAAAACACCGGAAACTTACCCTTTATTTTAAAATTGCAATATCAACACACACAAACATACTATTCATATTTTACAAGACATACGGCAATTTTAATACATTATATATATATGATTTACTTATATTTAAAAATTACAAATGATTTAAACGGTTATGAAATATTCATAAGACAAATTGCAGTTACATTATTAGACTATGGAAAGCAGGTAGATGAAGCCATTTAAATATAAAAAGTAAGTTAATTAAACCCTAGAAGAATAATTTCTGAACAATTAGATGGATATAAAAACTTTCAATAAGGGACAGGTCAAATTTCGCAGGTCAGGCGCCACAAAATCATTATTTGTACGTAATTATTGTGCAACTTTGAATAACTATTGACAGCGGTGGTACTCAAAAAATAAACTTCGATTACTCAGCTTACTCAAAAAATTAAAAATGGAACGAAGGTTTTTCTTTGCGTAGAATCGTGCACTTTCCATCAATACTTGTCAAATGTTATTAAAGAGGAAAAGTAAATAAAAAATCATTCATTTTCTGAAAGCCTTTTAGGAATAAATTTCGGATAAGGTGTTTGGCATAAAAAGCCAGAATATTTTAAATTTCGATCAAAAAAATATAATATTTGCAACATAATATACTTAATCACATTTACAGCAATATTAATTAGAGCTTCCGATAATTTATACTCATCTGCATCATGACTAATTGGCTGTAAAAGCTGCAAGTACATCAATCTATAAAGTCAGTGTCTACACCACTTCACCGTAAGTTCTGCTCCATTGGCTCGAAAAAAAGTAGTTAACCGTAAATTTGTGCCTGATCTGGCTTATAATGTACTTTTAACCCTGGAAGTATATATGTATCATTTAAAAAATGGTGTAATATTGCAATTTTTCAATTTTTGTTTTTATGTTTCAGTGGCCTAATAGCAAAAACGGAACCCTTACAATTGTGTCTTGTCCGTCTGTCTGTCCGCATGTCACAATCATTTTACTCGGAGATACACACACACAATATAGATGAAATTTTAATAGTAGGTGTTTTCTATGAACCGCTACACAGTAAGATCTACAATGAAATTTCTGAGATTTATGAAAAAAAATAATATTAGGGGTTGCACGCTATACATTTAACTGAGGGATGAAAAAAAACCAGTGCACGGACGCAATGGGATATCCATAGATAGGTCTTGAAAAATGATATGCGTGTTCCAAAATATATATTTTTTATTTAAGTTAATAGTTGGTGAGATATGCGCTTCTAAAGTGTTAAAAAGTGGACAATCCGCCCCCCTTCTAATTTTTTCTATGAAGTATGTGAAATTTTGATTTTTTTATTTATTATATTGAAATTAAGGTAGTGGAATATAAAAGGAACTTTAAAAGACAATTGGTTTGAATTAGATATATTAAATAATTTTTTAAATATAAGATCATTTCGGTATAAACCGCTTCAATATCTTTGTTTTTCACAGTGTCTTTGAGAAATACAAACTTTGTTAAAGCTATAAATATTGTTTCGCGCTACAAAATCCTTCATGCTTGCATTGAACTTACACTTTGCCGTCTTTTATAAATTAATTCACATAATATTGTTTCATAATTTTAAATATTGCGATCATGCCTTTTTAGTATTTTATGTATCTTAAGTGTAGTATTTCATGTGTCGTATGTAAAGCTATCGTAATTCTAACGGTTTCCCAGTTTCAGTAATTAAGACGAAGTAAACTTATCGCTGGATAGAGAACATATTCTCCTGGACTTGTTTGCATAAATTATATTTGCCGGTGGAATGGAGAGATTTTTTAAAAAACTGATTTCCACACCGGCGAGCTCGGAAATAAAAATATACTTTATTTACAATAATTAATTAAGAATACAATGTTTTATAAATAGTATGTACTTTGAATAGTAAATTATTTATTTTAATACTATAACACTAGATATGAAGGTAGTTACAATCATTAAAATAAACTCTAACCAAATAGGTAATGGACCTGTGTCAAGATACACCAAGCTGCTCCGTAGAATATGATTGAGTGATGATCAAAGCTGGCTGGTCATGTGATAGGGACGTTTTGATATATTTGCTAAGATGTTGTTGTTTAGGCGACGATTTCGTAGATGCTACCGAAAGTGTTTACATTAAGTTGAAAGATAATCCTACTGTCTGGATAATGAAAATATAAGATATATTGTCAGTAGTTCCAGTTGATATAATACACATATCTTAGTTATCCCTTATCTGATCATCCAAACGATGTTTCTTTATCCTTGGTACTATCCAAGCTCAGTGATATGTTTCTACCTCATTCCGGCCACTTGCAATTTGCTTTACCTCTGAACTGACTCTACATGCTGAGAAAACTAACCACTACTTCTTCCCCGATAAGGTCTCCACCTGATGCAGTGACAACACATCGGATAATTATTTTTGAATAAGTACAAATCGCAACGACTAGTGTTATGGTTTCATTAGTTGAAGATTATTTTGAATAAATAATTCGCTGGAGAATATTATTGGTTTTCCCAATTTCAAACTTCAGCTCGTATTCTCGGTTTATAATCTAAATAGAAGTAAGCTATATAATGAAATGAATAATCTCCACGCGCCATCACCACTGGAATATGAGAATGATTATATTACAAGTGTTAAAAATACAAAGAAACGCGTTGAAATTTCGAAGGCCTGATTGCTGGAAATATAGCACATATAAAGAAAAGTATTTTTTATATAAATGAGATGCACATACTTCCAAAGGATTAGCAAACTTTCATATTGTATAGTTCACGATACATTCATAATAAAATAAAAAGGTCGAAAACGTGTAAAAAACTCAAAAGTAGGGTTCTATAAATGACAACAATATAACTTTATAAAATACGACATATGCGAAGAAATGTTGAATGAATTTACCGCATAGAAATTATTAGTACCATGCAAGAAACAAAGAAGTCACTTGAAATTATGTAACGGATTTACATGTTATAGCGTCAGTATTGATGCTCGTGAAATAACTGTAAATATGGTGGCACGGTATTTATAACTGTTTCAAGAGTTATAAATACCGTGCCACCATATTCTTCAGATTACCGTAAAAATAAATTAAGTATTAGAAGGTCATTACAGATTAAATATTACCTTTCACTTAATATATATATATATATATATATATATATACACACACACGCACACACACATATATATATATATATATATATATATATATATATATATCACTACAAGATACAAAGTGCTCTACATGAAAGAGGAGCTAAGTATCTTGGCGGGTCGTCTAATAGGCCGTTTTAGAGCTTGCAAATGAACCCCGGATTTGCCTTTCGTTCGCGTGTAGATGCACTCAGCACCGCCGCATCACAATCGTTTGCATGAGCAGTTTTCGGATAATTTAAATAATTGATCGACAAATAAAATATTTATATAGACGATCGTTACAGTTTTTTATGATATTTCTTATTGCGCACCTCAACATGGAGGAAATAAACAGAAGTATACTGGCGAAAACGACATTGTCCCGCGTAGTTGGGGCCGAAGAGTAAATTGACCCTATTTAGGTACATTTTTACATTTTGTCAAGACCTCTCTTCTCGCATGACGTCGATGGTCTGGTTCTTAAGTTTGAGGAAGGTTCAAACAGAAACTTTGGCCAAACTTTGTAGCAAGCAAATTCAATTTATTTTTAAATTTGGAAAGTTTTAAAGACCAAAATATACAACTTGGAAACAGCGACAGAAAATGCTTACAAAAAGGTCATTATGGCTGTTAAAAGAGACTCAGACCAGTGACCCAAATAAATGAACATTTAAATCATACTAAATGTTTTCCAAAAATGCAAAAAGGAAGTATTTTTTATTTTTTTTCTTTCCTAAAATCAGTTTTAGTTCTTATTTACATCAAAAATTTAAATAAACTAACACTCCAACTGATTAAGTACGTCAGAAGAATGTCCACTTTGAGGGAATGTCAATTAATATATTTATCCTCATATGGAATCAATGATTTTTAGACCAGAGAATGAAGATTGAAGAACATGAAATTATTAGAACTGGATTTTGCTTTCGGCCTTAATAATTTAATAAACTATACCTTGTCCTTTTAAATATTACAAATTATATATAAATTATTATATAATAAGGTTTCATTCAAAACTGACGTAATTTTCTGAGTCTAAAGAAGAAAATTCACACAAATAAAAATCGTTAACCGATGGAGAATTACGTAACAGCAATGCATCGCCACTCATATAGCCACCATATTATGCCGCGACATTAGAAAAACTTTACTCATGGGAGGATCCAAATACCTCGCCGGGTTGCCTAATGGATCGTTTGATATGCTAATGACGCTTTTACGACATCTAAAATGAACTTCAGTTTAGTCCACCGCCGCATTGGGGAGCGCTCAAAATGGCCCGTTTCAATCGTTTATGGAAGTTATGTTCGAATAGTTTGAACCTTTAAATTGCTGTTGGATGCACGTTCGACAAAACTCTTTCCGATACGATTTTTCCTAACGTCGGTATAATATTTTATTTTCAATAAAGCTTGAGCTTCTGAATATCATTGTTGCCTAAAATTTATACATATATTATAGTCAGTATATGTAATTCAGTCAAAGTCATAAGTCATTTATTATGTCCTAATAAACAACTCCATTTAAAAAAAATAAAGGTAATGAAACTTTGTTTTTCAGTGACTACATAATAATATTTGCAAGGTAATAAATTTAATTTGAACTCAAAGGCAGGCCAACGTATACCGTTTTTATTTAATTTTTTATCACATTGCGATTCAATAAACGTCTAATGTTATAGATCTCAAATAAAAATAACCGCACTTCCACTCACTTCAATCCTATGCAAAACATCTCCAAACTAATGAAAAATAAAAATAGTTAACCATAGAGACCAGTAATAAACAGTGACATACGGTATATTATTTACGGATACAATTTAATAACTGCAGGAAAACAAAGCTTTTATAATAATTTAGAATGAAAACTAATAATGGTAGGAAATGTCGCCAAAGTGACCAGAGAGTTATATGCGACGATGCCTAAAAGTTAGAATTTGCATGGGTAATAAGTAGATCATGAATTTAAAGGAAAAGGTAAAGTGAAATTAACAAAAAAATGAGCCCGGAAAATCTAGTTTGAAGTTTACTGGAGACGAACATATTACACACAGAGCCTGTGTGGAATGCTTGAGCCTGCATAATCTTCACTTTAATAATATATAGAGAGTAGCCATGTCCTTGGATTCAAGATTAATGAATATTTAGGGTCGCTCTTCGCCTTCTCTTAAAAATCCTGGTCATTTATCCGCGTTCCTTTCTTTCCTTTTCTTAATGTAAGTTTGATTTTTATTTAAAATCATGGAATAAAATTAATTATCAGTATAATCGTGAATTCCACAACTTACGATATACATATTCACAAATATATTGTTATATTTCAATACAATGCAAAATTTAAACGAAGTGTAAAAATAACCCACCAATCAAAAAAAATATTAACATATCCTCTCAATACACTTTACCATCACACATTAATTGTAAAATAATGAATAGGAGTTGAGGACCAAAATTTGTAAGGGCGGGTTAAGGAAATGAATTGCTTTCTAAAATAACATATAGCTTTCGATTATCCCTGATTTCGACCGACGGTGAGGTATGTCGCTAACTCGTTGAAACAACCAGAATAAAAGTCCAGCTTCAAAAAAACGTAATAAATCATCTCAAAATTCTGGATAAGTTATACCTAGCACTGATTTGAGGTCACTGTTAATTCTTGCGGAATCGGAAAAGAAAAAAAAAATTAAATAAATAAATTATTTAATAGTTTATTTAATAATTATTCAGTGCAACAAATTTTTGGGCATTTCATTAATTATTTTCTTTTATTACTATTTACTACTTTCATGAATACATCGATATTTTATATCGATAAGCAAATTACCATTTCTTTCAACGTTTTCGTCCAGCAGCATTTAAACGTCGCTTCTAAAGCAAAAACAAATTTACCTCATTTACTGAAAACACTGTCGCATGAAACGTACACTCAAGTATTAATATCAGTTTCTTAGAGAACAAAATAGTTAACTACTGTGGTAGACGTCCAATTTATTTCCTAGCGAAGATCTGATTAGTGAAGCTCTTCGTCCATATTTTCGAACAAAAAACATAGACTGAGGTTATCAGCTATTCTGCACAAAACACTGAGCATTTTGGAGCTTTGCGTCTGTTTGTGATTATGTTAACAACTTTCTCAGACAATGATTTATGTAAAGGCGGATACCGCATAACGACATGTTGACATGTACTCATTAATAAAATTCGTTTAAAAACAGTCCCACACAGTTGGAGGCCTGTTGTTTAACATTTGGTTATAACGATATTATTTGTACAATTAAGGATATAGAAAACATTAGATATTTTTGATTATAACCTAAACTATTCTCTTGTACTATTTTTTTTACTTTTTTTGTTTGAATTTTATGTTAAAATCCTCGCTGCGTTTTACATATCGACACATATATATATCGTGAACTTTTCCTATAGCTTGGGAGCGTTTTAAGTTTTCCGTGGGCGGATACAACTTTTTGAGTATATATATATATATATATATATATATATATACATATATATATATATATATATAAATACATATACATATATATATATATATATATATATATATATACATATATATATATATATATATATATATATACTGCCCTTCTGTAAACGATGACGTTATTATCTATCTTTAAATATCCTTTATATATATGATCTATACGCAAATTTTCGTTAAAACCTTTTAATCCGTTTAGGGGTAAAAAGAAGACAAATAAATGGACATAGCTTCACTTTTATTATTTTTATTAGTAAGGTTAAAAACCAAATACTACTCACTGACTCACAAACGACGAAATCTAGAAAGCCTACAAATTTGAAACGTATTTATTTTTATTTCTATTTCGCGGCTATTTCGAAATAAATAAATGTAGAGGCATTGAAATTTGTATTGCGACTTTCAGATAGAAATAAAAAGCATTTTGTCAATTACGCTAATAAAAATGTGACACACTCACAATTTAATTCTAAGTCAATAAACCTTGTATTATGACAACAATTTTCAGACGATTTTGCATAAATAAGAGCATATTTAAAAGAAAAATAGTAACCTTTAGCATCCGTATTGTTAAATAATGAATGTGCTTGTCTTGTCAGTAACTTTCTAATGTATGGTAGAAAACTTTGTGTTGCTTCCAGGAATACTTCTAGAAATATATAAAAAAAATTTGGGTATATGGATTAACGTGAACAGCTTACGATTTATTCAATTCCAATCCAATCATCCCATATTTTTTGGATATAGGTTTAAATTTAACTTAAGTCCGACAAGTATTTACTAGCCCAGAACTTACAGTTTTTTCCTTCCGTTAATTAAAGAGAAGCCTTAATCAACTGGATACTCTCGTACTTTAAAGCCTACACACGTACTTACAAACTCTATTATGATTCGTGCGTATCCACTAACAATCCTTTCAGAACAACTTCTTCCCTTAATAGATATATATATATATATATATATATATATATATAAATATATATATATATATGTATATATATATATATATATATATATATATATATATATAATATAAATATATATATATATATATATATATATATATATATATATATATTTATATGTATGTACATAAATTTCTTGGTTTTCTACCTTAAGCCAGTCTATATATAATAGTAGAAAACTCTAGTGGAAACTTCAGCACAGTCAGTTCAAATTTCGTACCAAAATGGAAAACATTTCCTTGTTGCTGGTGAATGGTTCTTCGTTTTGTATAAGGAATAACATATGAAAAAGCCTTGCACAATATGATCATCGCGTTTATGCAATCCAGGAAAATTAATAAAACTGAAACGGAGGCATGTCCGAACATCGAAGATCTTTTTCAAAAAGTAGTGGAATATGTCATTGCATGGTTTCTATTAACCCAAAACCCAATTGTTTATTTTTCGGATTTTTTTATTTATTCGATGTAGATATTAAATAAAGGAGATTCGACAAAATAATGCGAGAATTTATTATGACAGACAAAAATAACATTTACGAACCGAACCGTCGTGCTGCTGAAGAAATACTGAAATAAAGACGTTTACGATAATTACATGTTTATGACCTCTAGCTCTTATACGCCCTTTACCCTACACAAAATAGATACAAATATATAAATAATATATTCTGAATACATCAATGCAATAAATGTAACGTGGACTGACAGTGGATACACACTCACGAAGTCATGTATGCGCAGACTGTATTAGCGACGCATATTAAAGACGGGTTCTGTAGTTAGGAGTAAAGTTATTTAGTTCCATACTACTCGATAATAACAGCATCATCTCTATATGAAGTTATAAAGTTGCCTTCCACTGAATACGATACCCCTATGACACTCTTTGGCCTTGAGTCGTTCTGAGAGTAATTCATTATTTGACGATTTATTTCACAGAATTTGTTTAACAGAGGTATTTTTTTAAGAGTGAAAAATGAATAAAATTATTTCTCTGAAGAAAAACGAATAAGGAACTTTGTGAGAGGGTATTACCAACATCGGGTGAGAGGATTTTATCTACATATTTTTTCCATTTTACACAATAAATTGCACATGAAAAATGTTTACGCAAGACGACTTCCGCGTTTACTCACTTCACGGCAGCTGCGATTTTCTAGCAAACATCACAACAAAATCTTTTAGAAATATCCAGAAAAGTTTTTGCTTTGTTTATAAAAATTTAAAAAAACTAGGATATACCAGCACATTACGGAATCGTTTGATTATCACGCAAAAACTGCCATACTGATTTGAGTAAAACATTCACTGGAAAAAAAAATACAATGAATGCAAGTTAAAATTCAGATTCTTTTATCACTTTCGTTATATAAAATTACAATGAGATTCATTTCTAATTCTCTGTTTTCTAAACATTCGCAGTATTAAATTTTAATTTAAATTATTACATAATTTTTTAATTATGGAATTCAAATTAAAATTTACGATTCTTTTGTCAATTTTAAAATTTTCCTAAAGGAAATTTTGTCTATGGTCTGTTTTTTTATTTATCTAATTATTGTTAGTTAAACGTAAAAATCAATTTAAAATAATTTTTTTCTATTATTATGCTTCAGGTACTAATTAGAGTCTAAGAAATTATCATATAATTTTCATTAAGGACTTGAAATCAATTCAAGAACAGTCAGATTGAATGCTGTAACTAAAATCTAATGAATAAATATGGTCAAAATTATTACAGCACTTCGGCTTAAAGATCAAGTTAAATATAAAATATTTATGGTCCAGTCAAGGATGATTCTGACAAAAAGACACTATTACCGGAGTCAACGAAACAATATGAGGCCCGTAACGTGTTAAGTTAGTAATAGACCACATCGAGCACTTACTGCAAACAGTGATGATTAATTATTATTGCTAGTCATAATATACTGATGATACAGTATTTTTCCCATATGTACGCCAGTGTGACACAATTTTCACAAGAATTATTTTGCTGTTTTAACTTTTCTTACAAAGTTCAATATTTGTCCTCTATTTAAAATTTGGTCTATAAGATAGTGATATTTGCATTTGTTTTCTTTAATTTAGTTTTACAAAAATTATAACTAGAATTGGAATGCATCCAGAAGAGTTTTTGTTTCCAAATTTGTCTTAATTATTCATTTTAATTTTACTGAAAATTTTTAAGCATAATATTTATACATACACAGGATTTGTAAAGACGACATTATATCATGGGTTTACTGAAATGAGCACTTATTTGTGGTACGAATAATGGGAAAGTTTTTGGCAGAAGTGTTTTAAGGGCTGCTTAATTTAACAAAAAGGGTTTATTTATTATTTAATTATTTTCAGTAATTGTTGAAGTTGGTAGGAAACGTTTTGAAAATATAAGTATTCATGCATTTTATTTTTGCACAATTGATAATTCCTAAACATGAAATGGAACTCTTTGTAGTTTTATATCTCGCAATAAAGAAAATATATGAAATAAATTTGATTTATTTCGTAAATAGTTATCATTTTGTCTCATACGACTTGTTTGACTAAGAATATTTTATGCAAAGATATTTAAAAAAAATATTTTATGGGAAGACATTATCTCTTTTATTAATATATGAAAAAAAAACGAATAAAATTTCAATGGCTGGCTTCTATAAATATTTTTTGCTATAAAAGACAAAAATATTCGGGAAATAACTCGTGAAATTCAAAGCTTAAAAATTCTTATTATAAAAAAAATATTTTATTGGTAAAATATTTAAAATTCGAAATTGGTGCTAAATAATATAACAAATAAGTTCCTAAATAAATGTATTCAGAAAGTTAATTAAAAAACGTTGATGTGGCCGATTGTGATCGGTTCTATGCGGCCTTTTGATAAAAATTTTCAATAATGTTCAAATTTGGATTTGATGTAAAATTTTATAGATACAGGTTAAGTCCAGTTTCAGAAGTTGTTAATTACAATATTTATTAAAATACTAGTGGGCAACTAAACCTTAATTTAATTACCTTTCTGTTGACTTAAAAAGCAAAAATCTCATAACAGGGTCACATAAGAAAATCCAAATGACTGCGTGTAAACGGATCTATATGGTCTTCTAATTATTATATTGGTTCATCGTTCGAATGCGTGATATTTATAGAATTTATTGTAATAGTTTAAACGACATTGGATAGAGAGTTTTATTTAAAAATTAATCTATGGATGAATATTTGGAACCCTACTATATTTTATAAATTTGTTACGTATATTTAATTATACAACTGTGGGATTGTATCATTTTGATAAGAGGAAATATTCTCTTCTATTACTCTATGGAATTTAAATATGGATGATAGATTTAGATATGGATAAATAAATGATAAAAAATAAAATTTAAGAACCGGTATATACATAAATATATATATATATATATATATATATATATATATACACACATATATATATATATATATATATATATATATATATATATATATATATATATATATATATATATATATATATATATATATATATATATATATATGTTATATTACTTAATAGTCAACGAAATTGGAAATATGAATCTGAGGTATAGACATCAATTAACCCATACAAAACCAGCTACCATACAAAGGCTTTGGTAAATATAACAGAAGGAATTCATATAACATTATTTATTTCCTTGGCTACAACGTATACCACGTGAAGTGCTTATAAGAGGCGAAGGAAATATTTATATTTATATTTAGTTATTTATCTAACTGAAAAATAAAAAAAATATGATTGTAGTTTATAGCATTTTTTGCAATGTTCATAGCATATCTATAATACGACAATAGAAAATAAACTATATATCTTCATGTCTTGCTCTCACGTTCATATAAAATTTTATGGTAGCTAATAAAGCATTTTAACTATAAGAATTGAACTAGTAAAACTCTCATAAATCCCTTTAAATTAATTAATTTTCGTGTAAAATTAAAAAGGATATTTGAGAAGCCAACATTTTAAACAACATTTTTCCCAATAACATTTTTCGGCGACGCGCGGAAACGGAACGGAGCGATGAAACGCATAAGGTAAAACATGCAAAAACGGAAGTTTAATTTTCATTTTAGGAGATGTTTATAACTTTACAAATTCTCTCATTAAATTCCTTTGTTGATACAAAATTCTTCAGAATTTTTAATTCCACATACTTAGCAAAGAGAGATTTTTTTGTGAAATGAAGAGGCCTTGGCTATTAAAAATGTTGAGCCAATTTAATTTAGCTTTTTGTCCATTTATCTGTGACATAATTTTTACATATTAAACTTGAACAAGTTCAACAATTTTCCTCGAATATAACAGATTTTCCTTAATATACTGGTCATATATAAGAGGATGAAGTAATTTAGTAATTACTTTAAGTGATGAATATTTTTTGTAACAAAATTAAGTAAATATAACATGCTGATGAAGCATGATTAAAAAAAGGCATATTGTAGAATATAAAATATACATATATACATATATTATACACGTAATGCAGAAGACAAATGAAATATATTGTCATAGCTTTGTTATGCAAGACATACTTTATAAATGGAAGATATTTATATAAAACTACATATGAATGCCTATTTAATCTCCTAAGTAGAATAAAAATAAAGAGTCATATCAGTGTTCTCGAAGAAAATAACTGTTTTTAATTTACAATTAGTGTCATATTTGTGACAAGTTCGTGTTAACTGTGACAAACGTGAAAGGAAGACCTAAATTTACTCTTTTCTCTTGTCAGTTTAATTCCGTCAATTGCATTAAATGAAATGTATTTATATACTATATAAGAGTATTTGTACAATTTGCGATATCTCAAACTAAAACAAAAACAATTATCAATGGTGAAAAAGATTAAATTAATTTATATTTTAATGATGTAATAAGCTTCAAATTCTACGACCCTTCATGTTTTATGAATACATGTTGCAGGCTACATGTTGCACTCCGTCTGATAATTACAAATAAATCGTGACATGATTTTGATAATGAGGGATCGTTATATATATATATATATATATATATATATATATATATATATATATATATATATAAATATATATATATATATATATATATATATATATATATATATATATATACTATACCTGTATATGCAATTGCTCTTAGCGGATCCGATTAAATAATTCACAAATGTAGTCGACGCACATTTATCGGTCATTACGCATAACGTGGCTGTCCGCTGTACTATGTAAGACGTACGTCACGGCATCAGTTAAAAGTGCATCTGACAATGTGCAAAACTCTAACAGGATATTTACCTACGTATAATTACGGCGAACAAATTAGTTAGAAATTATTTATATTATATATATTTTCGTTTGAACGAATGGTGGTCTATCGATAAGAGACAATTGGAACTTCAATTTGGTCTAGTTCTACGTAGACATCCAGCGAATATTCAACGGCGGCGAATTGTTTAAAGCATCAACACCTGAACCATCTAATGAGATTAAATGCTATGGGGGCGGCCAAATGCAACAAATGACGCTGAAGGCTTCGTTAGTTTTGAGATTGACTATAATAACTCCAGTGATACTGGGAATGCTTAAAATACGTACTTTATTATTTATCACAGTAATTAATTACCTGGAATTTCGAAACGGCTCATTTCATCCCATCTTTTAAATGTGTCACAACGTTAAAACAAAACTTACGAAGTAATGAATTATTACAATAAAATCAAGTGGTATTACGTCGAAAACTAACTTGGCAGAAATACTGACTTACCGTTCACAAGTGGTTTTCAAAAATTAAGTGGTCTATATAAACGCCATATAGTTCTTCTCCATATTCTGTTTCTCATCATATTAATTTCTCTTTCAATTAAAATATGCAAAATTCACCTCCGTGAGTGCTGATTATGATAGCCATTTTAATAACCTTTTTTTTAAGTTTGAAAATATTTGCATGCAACTATTTGGTCACAACAAGCAATATCTGCAAGTTCCGGTGTTTAAATTGTCAATTTTCTTCCTTTTCCTTCCTTCCACAAAAATTAATTAACATGAAGTAGTATTTTAAGCTCTGCGTTATTTCCACTCTATACATATTATAACTAACCCGAACCATGCCAACTGAAGCTTTTGACGCTATGACTTAATTGTGGCCAAAGCTTTGAATACTCGAATAGTGTTCGAGGACTTTCTGCCTCGTCCTAGAGTCATGTTTTTTTAAACTTTTGTTCGTCTTAAGTTTAAAATTTAATATTATATTTTATTCTTCAAAGTACGTCATTGTGGTTTGTTGTAATTTTAATTGTTGACGATGCAAAATTAGTAAATTTTTACAAAACTGTAAAGAAGTAAAGACAGAATTTTTCATTTCTCATACATATCGATAACTGTTCCGATTTGAACGACCGATTTGAAAACATGGTAACGACTGAAACTAAGTAATATGTGATTATTATTATTAAAATGTAATTATTATGGTGTCATTTTTAATAAAATAAATGAAAATAATGACGTAAATTATTAAAATAAGTAAGATACCGAGTTAAAGTCGATGACGATGAGCATATTCAGTTCTGAGATATGTCTTGTTATTACATTTCTACATCATACAATTTAGTATACCTTCTTTCCTGATAAAAAATAAATAATATTCTTTTCTAATTAATAGATTAGAAATGAAAACAACGAGGTATAAAATAACTGCTTATCCTTACAAACTTTCTTCTACCTCGTTATATATTTTTGTCAAGAAGGTCGTAGTCGTAAGTTTCAGCCAATTGAGTGGTTTTATGTCAAGGGTGAAAAACATTTTACTTTCACAAAAAACAAGTTGGGCAGTTCCCAGTCAGCAAAGTTTTGAAGACTTATCGAGGCGTCTTCTGAATAATGGAGAACGAAGGATAAAAAGTTTCTCGACACGAGGGAAAACCTGTATCGATTCAGTTTGCATACATAAACTTTTATTTTTGCCAAAGAGTGGAACAGAGTTGGACAAAGTTAGACAAATTTGTTTAATAAATCAGTAACATGACTTATATAGTTTAGTTATATATTAAATAACTAAGAATAATCAAATCATTAGTGAAATGGTTTTCAATTATCTATTAAATGAAAAAGTATTGCAAATATTGTTATAGTTCTTTGAAAATTCTATAAATTTAATTTTCTTGTGTACAAATTTATGGATACTTTTAATTTCGCTTAATTTATTACTTTTATTAACTATGAAAATATCGTGAGATATTTACTGTCTGGATCTTAGTAAAGCTGATCTTAAACAATGGAATGTGTTTCAAATTCTGTACATATATTATACTTTTGGTTCAAGAAAATGTGACCATATTTTGAAAAGCACTTCGCAACCCACATGTACGTTTATTCTTGATAGACTCTGTTTGCATATACTTCGGTTTCTTTTAAATTTTATAGCAATTAAAATATTTCAGTATCGTGAAATAAACGGTCTTGTTTATTTTCTAAAAATTCTAATCTCCTTTCCCATTTAATTGTTCTCGTTGAGAAACCCTTTTCTGTTCCAACTAAATAATTTAAGAGACGATGGAATCTTTACATCGAGAAATTATTCTCGATAAATATCTTAAATGAACCTCTGACAAAGTCGTCCATCATCTAACCTCGATATTTTTTATTCTATCTCTCTACTTTTTGAATTTTCAACAAATACTCCGACATTTATTTTAATTATTAATTGCGCTCTTCGTTAAAAAGAGCTGTTACATTTGCAATTGAAACTATCTTATATAATGAATTTTGTCAACTTAATTAGAACGCATCTTCATACTTATTGACTAATCAGTATATTTAAAAATATTGTTAAAAAAACGCAAAGATCTGTCGCCTGGACACGAAGCAATTCATTTCAAGACACCTGAAACCGCACACAAGGGATTATCCATCGCATAAAGGCACGTCGCCCGCTTGTTATAGCCGGCAGGGCATAATTATTATCTTTTTACACTATTTTGTCGTTTTCCTTCTTCCTAACCGCTATTGTTCTCTAAAAAACTATCCAACTATAATGAGGTTTATTATTTTAAGTAGCATTTACTTCGACAATACTTAGTAAAATTCAGGGGACCGTGGCTCAGGTCAGTAAATAATGGCAAGGAATTCGAAAGTGAATTAATTACTATTATGTACTTAAATACAGTGCCTCCTGAAATTTAATGAGTATTGCTTCAGTAAAATACAATAGTTGAAAATGGTGACATGGAAATATATGACTGTATGATAATGATAATTTTCAATTTGAAAGTAATTACAAAACCCTTATGATATAACTTATCATAAATAGTACTGGTGGTGTAAATTATCTGAGGAGCTGATTAAAAGAGCCACCTATTAACGGATTTTTTTCATACTTTGAAAGCTTTTTTAGTCCTTTATTTACCCAAATTACTCTAACAATACAGTTAGACCAAGGAGAATTTACGTATTTATATTCAAAAAATGTCCATTAAATTTATTTGAGCACCGGACATACGTCGCTTTCTTTTTAGAACATTCGCTTTTATTTTCTAAAAACATTTAAAAGAATATAAAATGAAGGAAAACAAATTGTTTGCTGATGTAACTTTTGAATAAAAAATGATAACAAAAACGTATACTTTTGTAATACAAAAGACTCACTTAAATGAGATATATACAATGTAAATATGTAGGAACTCTAAATACTATCAACTTTAAGTAAAAATACTTACTGACATTCTTTTTAGCCTTATTGCTCAGAATAATTGAGGACCATCAAAATCAGTGTTCATTCCAGAAATATATTCGAGACCGAGATATAAATAATATAATAATATTTAAATAAGCTTTTCTCAAAAATTAAGGGTCTAACTCATCCACGATTGAGCGTATGCAGACACACGAATCTGTATCAGTTGCTTACTGCAACCACTGCAAGCGATCATATTTCAAGAGGAACTTTTTGGAGAGAACATTCTCCTAAATAAGATCACAGGTGTAACATTTAACGTATAAGGTAAATATATTAAATAAGTCATATTTATTTATATTAAGAGAAAGAAACCTTTCCCGTTTGCAACAGAAATGAATAATTTAGAGAACATGGACCTAAACTATGTAATACGACTTGTTCCGAGTGCGAGAGAGATGAAAGAACTAATATCTTTACAAAATTATTAATATTCTCTTAGCTGGTCTTTGAACGAAATGTCTATGGTGTCGAACTATTGAAATTTGGTATTTATTTAATAACAAACGGATATGAATTGACCTATTTTGTTCCATCCTATACTCTCATCAGTTATAAATATAATAATTAACATTATTAATTATCATTAGTACCTCTTCAATTTTCTTTGCTCAGGATTAAGAGAAAACTAGCGTCATACATTTGTTAATTTGAATTTACTCAACGATTCAACGAACAACACCATCCATTATCCTTTATCCCACCCACTCATTTTCATCCTCTGTAAGTTCCTTAAAACTTGTAAACCCAAATTGCCAACTGATCTAGTTTAAAGCACATTTCATTTTGGTGTAATACACACATTTTAATGCTTAAATATAGATATATTTATAAAAATTCCATAATTTCAATACGCCAATATAATGAACTTATATAACAGAAATATTGAATAATTGTTTTGATGTACACATACATGCAACATGCACTGTTACTTTAAAAAATAATAATTTGAAATTAAAATTATGTAAATGGAAAGTTTTGCGAAAGAACAATAACAAAATAACTAAACGCAAATGTTCACATTTTAAGGGACATAGCACCAGATGCCCTGAAAACCAAATCTGCTTTGGTGTAAAGTAACAAAGCCTCGTTTTAATGTCAATTATTAAGATCCATTATATCAAAATAAACAAACTAATCATTGCATAGAAACGCACGAAGGTGTTACAGAGGACTGAAGCTGAAAGGCGTATAGGAAATGCAAAAACTAAAGTAGAGGCAAATAAAACTG
The DNA here is from genome assembly GCA_039881145.1 of Druceiella hillmani. Taxonomy (NCBI): domain Eukaryota; kingdom Metazoa; phylum Arthropoda; class Insecta; order Lepidoptera; family Hepialidae; genus Druceiella; species Druceiella hillmani. Next base: position 4,201,392 of record JAYKKI010000124.1, on the reverse strand, counting down.
TGCCACTACTTCCGGTATTGTTGAAATTTTATAAAAATTAACACTTTATGACTTCTTCAAATAACACATCGTGATCGAACACATGACGTATGCATTTCGATTCCTTTGAATTTTTTTGAAATACGTATTCTCCCAATTAAATATAAATTGAGCACATGGTTAAGCAGATAATTAAGGCAATGAGTGTCTAGATTTGCACAGGTTCTTAATGAGTATTATAAATTTTGTAAGTCGATAAGTTCATATCATCTCCCCTAAAGTTTACTAAAAACTCCAGGAGTTTTTATTATTTCCCCTTGAATATTAAATAAGGGTCGTTAATGCTTCCATAATATTTCATATAATATCCATACTTGTGAAATATGTACTAAATTCTAAATATATTCTAACAGATACCCAAATACTCAGTGTATTAGAAGAAATTGTCATCATTCTCAAATAAGCCGGCGTACTATTATCTATGAAGTGTCAGTAACGGCGTAAATGTTTAATGTTGAACTGGAAAAAGCTTTCAAGAGAACATAAATTTATCCGAACGCGCTTTTGAAATGCTCTTCCGATGCTAATGATGTAAGTAATTTACTCCTAACATATAAATAATCTTTATTTAATAAGCATTACTTTAAGTCAATTGTTTTTATGACTATGTATTTTGAGATATTATCACAGTATAGTTTATTTATATCGTGCTTTACTAATATGACTTTAAATGGGCCTCAGATGTACCGTTCAGAGTCGTAACGAACATATTTAAATTGTATTTAGTATAATTGAGTTTTATTTATTTTATTTAATTAATAAGTGTATCAAACATAAAGATAGTGAATTACATATGACAAAGGTATATTTTGGCGAATACAAATTTTCCTTCTTTGATAATTTAATATTCCTTAAACTTTCTAACCCATAGTTCTCTAGCGAATAATTTAAAAAGTTTTGACGGTATTTCAAAGTGACGCGTGACATGTCATAAATATCATCTGATAATATTTTTTACAAATCTAAATAAAGTGTCATGGATTGCAATAAATTGCGCTGAATTATAGCACACTCTCTGCAATAATTCAGCTATTGCACTACGCCGGCCCCGAGTTTGGGCGGTAAAAGTACCTAGTATGATCTCAATTTGCTTTTGAAAAATTTCATGGGTCTCCGCGCGGTAGCATGTGCGCCTTCTGTCTTTGTGTCTATTCGTGCGTATGAGCATAAACTACAAATTATAATTCTTTTCCGATGTTAGTGACTTCTATCATTTGGTTAACTATCAGAATATAAGTCCATTGATTTTTACAATGATTCCTCAAATAGTTAAATTACGATAAACAATTTTCTATATGAACATTTTTCACATAACACAATATTTGTTCTTGCTCACAAACTGTTATCGTCTTCTGTTTTATACAAATATTCTTGCCCTTTCTCCTTGTTAACTTTTTTATTTTTAACTTTTTTTACAGTGGTACAGAGACATAAAAATTCCGACGTGTGACAACACACCTTTAGTTTTATCAACGATTTTTAAAACACTAACCCTAAGATAGCACATCTTGTATTCGGTTTTTCCTAATTTCTCATTCCAGTTGAACGAAGCTACATGTAACTTAATAGTACTTAGTAGTCTTAGAGCTAGTAAGAAGAAGAGGTACTAATATTACAGGCAATAATAGTTCATATAGCGTGGATACTCGTTTATGTGCATGTGTTCCTAAGCGTGTGCATGTGTGTAATACGTGGTATAGGTATATGTATGTGTGTATATATGTTGAAGTATTTTCATAAGAACGCTTATGTGTATTTAAGTTCTTATACACATATTTTTTACTATATGCGGTAACAACTATTTTGATACACTGCAAAATCCATTGCAGTGTATCAAAATACTTGTTACCACTTCAATAGTATTTTGATTGATTGTAAGGTATTCCTCTCGTAGCAACAAGTCTACCGTACGTATCATTAATGTACGTTAATATTTGTAAATAAGAAAATAATAAATAGTTGTTTTATTCCAATATTTGAAATGTGCTGGGTCGAATCACAGTTATTTAAACGTCTGACTGTAGATTCGAGTTCTGTAGTTGCAGTACAATATCGAGCACAATCTCACAATAGCTACAAAAATAGTTAATATAGAAGCACAGATTCTTGAAATCAGCTTTTGCGTTTATGTAAATTTATGTTCAGTTTAGTACCATTAAGAGGGTTATATTAGCACCCCCGCAAATTGCTCTTAGATACACGAATTATATTTCAGCACTTGACATCACATTGCTGCATTACATTGAAGATTTGAAAATTAACTCCTTTTAAAAAATAAAGAAGAAATCCTACCACCCATCTAAGTTCGTGTAAAACTCTACGTATCTTCTTTTTAATTTCCAGTACTTTTAAGTATCCGTGAAAGGATGCCTTACCAATCGTGCCTGTTTGCTTCAATTTGAATCTTGCGAAAGGTTTATAATTAGCTGCGACGATTTCGCAGACTTCAGAGTTGTAACGGATGGTGATATTCCTTTCTGAAATTTCTGTCTGACTTTCTATTCGCCTCCTGACATGTCAAATGTATACTATTTTTTATAAATATATTTATATATATTATATATATTTTTTTTACATAAGAAAATATTATGATTTATATGGTAATTACAATTTTTACAGTCCTCGAAACAATTTGTGTGAATTATTAAGCATTAGTTAATTTACGTTTGTAATATAGCTAATCCCATTTACATAATGCAAAAATACTTATTCCAAAATGAAAGATGCATATCTTCGAAGCACGTAATGTGAAAAAGATAAGTCATTCGGACGTAAAAGGTTAACTAGTAAAACTTTGGCCTTCGCCAATATTATTTCAAAACCTGTATCGTCGAAATGGTCAGTTAAGATTTATGGAGATCGGGAATTAACCCCGAGATGGGTTCGAGTTTATAAACCATCCGCAATTTTAATTTAAATACACCCGAAAGGGTCCCGACATTTTTATGTTTGTACAACAAACAAAAAAATGTCATCATAGAATGTAGGCATAGAACAACGCTTGTATTGTATATGTAGTGTCATAGAATGTAGGCATAGAACAACGCTTGACTTTTTTTATTACTTATTTTATTTCTTTGTACTATATTGCATATTTATGTATTTAATTTCATGAGAAAATATTAAAATTATACTGTCTGCCATACACATGACTATGTCACAATGTCTACGCAAATATGTTTCAAATATAAAACTAAATTAACTTTTGAGTATTCACATCTTTTTCTAAATAAAATTTAAAAAAAACACAGTCATAAAATTTTGTACTTAAATCCTCCAACACCACTTACTTTTTTAAATATACTTCATTTAACCCTATGGAGTATTGAATACATTTGACGTTAATTTTTAAAAAAATAATTATTAACAATTTTCATTATTCACAACCTGAAGATGTTGTAATACAACAAAACCTAGGTCGTGGTAAAGAACTTAAGGAAAGTAGAAATAATACTACATCACGTAGTTTCATTTAATTGTGACCTATGGAGCATCGTAATTGGATGTTTTACTGTACTTACTTATGTTGTTTTAAAAGTTTTTCTCGTTTAAAATGTAAACTTTACCCCGTTAAAAGCCATTTCATAGACCATTACGTGCCACTGTATTTCACAGCAAGGACGTTTTCCCCTACTGTAGGGAGTCTTTGTGCTTCTCTGAGGACATCATTAAAATTTCATAAGACTGTACTTTACTTCGACGGCGATGAAAAAAGGAATAATTTAAAATTGTTAACGGAAAATAAAAATAATGGCTATTTTCATTTCCTGCTTGACTTTAAAAACTGTAGTGTAAGTTGGTACTTTCTCCAATATAAAGACGTCATAAAGGGAATCAAATATTGATGACAATTGTTATATTTTATGCTATTGTGGAATACGGGCAGAAATGAAATAAACGTTTAAAATTTCGGAAAAAAATAAGTTTAAAATTTCACTATGTATATAGTTCGAATGGCATAGCTCAAAAAGACTGCACAAACTTAAAATTGTAATAATGTGTAGTTCGAGAATCGTTTTTCTTCCGACTTTTATAATTTCAATAGGCTTTCTTATCCAATTTTTATTACCCTCGTCCCTTTTGTAGGTAGCGAGGGTAGGTAAAGTGTATAAAACTGGATAAAATATAGGCTAAGTTTGAATAAGATATCATCGGATTTCGCCAATCCTCTCTGAAAGATTTTTTTTAAATCGGCTGGATAATTTTTGAAATTACCTCAGACTAACAAACTCACAAATTTCATTTTTTCATTATATTTGTATAGCCTTATTATTTATTTAAATTAATTAAAATTCATGTAATACCTTGATTTGTTCGTTTAAAAAAGAAATTAGTTTTTATAAATATAAATGTAAATTTATTTCGAATTATGGAAACGCTATTAGGTATATATTTTTTAAACGAAAATATGTTGAAAATATAAAAATAATAGAAATTGTTTTTAAGTAGCATGTTTTTCAAATTTAAAAAATATGAACATGTTATTCACGCAGCCCTTCAACATTACTGAAGTTGTTGCTCTTATGCTAATATTTACTTACGCAAGTAGAGCATGAACAAATTAATCACAGCTCAAATTACACTGCTTTTCCTCGAGTCATAAATTGAACATAAATCTCGTCCCATCAACTCTGAATTCCAACATTTCTTTCAACTTTCCCTTCTTCAACCCACGCAATGCATCTTGAAGGTTAAAGGTGTTTGGTTTCGTCAACTTTGGTATCGAGATATTTTACATAGAAATTTAACAAAGCTTTTGACGTCCCAAAGACGATATCTTTGTGAGTTATTGATTTTATATTATGTTCGTATTTACGTACAGCTTTTGTAAAATGTGAGTAAATATAAATCGTAATAAATAGACTATATTCAAAAATCACTTTGTTTATCGAAACAAGATTACGAATGACTTCATATATCATTTTATCTTGAATCAAATTACACTGAAATATAATGTTAATCTCTGATGATTAACGTTAATTATATACGTGATGCCTCTTTTAAGTTTTAATTAATGAAATGAATTTACAAAATTTTGGCACTTTAAACATATTACTTGGCTTGATTTTGTTTCATCTTATTTATATCTGAGTTTCTTTTTACCAGAAAATGCAATTTTTATAGAAAATACTTCTTTTAAATGACTTGTAACGACTATCTACCTAATTTTAATTACTTACTTGATCTCCAAATGATAAACTTTTCCAGGTCTTATTTTAATTAAAAGTGGGTTAAAAATAATATAAGTGGGGCATTAGTGCAAGATATCAACCCTTCGCCGTAGAGCTAGTTATTTTAGTCTGAAAAAAACTTTAATAAAGAATTTGAAACTTGTTTATACTTTAAAAAAATAAACATATATAATTCCTTGTTATTTTCCAATTTTCTAAACAGCTATTGCAAATAATTGAATTACGCATACACAGAGACAATACATTTTTTGTTAGATAATGGAGTAATTAATTAGTAGTGCACTGGTAACGCTCGTAATGCAAGTTAATTAACTGAGCCGTATAATGAACTGCAGTGTGCGGTATGTGGCGCTCGGGTCTCTTGCACCGTGTTTTACACAAGAAATATTGTGGCAGATTGCATTTATTTATTTTTATTAAATTAAAAATTTAATAATAATGTGATCATGAGAAAGCTGACCAACCGTATGTCATATATGCCTTGACATAAAATGTCGTAATCGCAATATTCTTAGGCAGTTTGTAGCTTGTGGTAAAGCGATGACAAACCGCATAAATTTTTATGAAATCTACCGGCAGTAACATTGTTGCCCATTTCTTTTCAATTTATTGATGCAGTTGAGTCAAATAATTTTGCTCCACATCATAGTAACATATGTAAATCACAAATTATAAGAGTTCCACTATTGTCATTATGTAACGGCACCTTAAAACTATGTAAGCAAATCATTTTTCTATTTAACTGTTTTAGAAATTATGAAAGTGTGTTTTTCTCATCTTATAAATAGTACTTTCAAACGGTGGAGTATCAACACGACACATAAATAAAAAAAAATCTTTTAATTATTGGGAGTCCTCTGATGTTAAATATGAGTATTTTTAAATGCTGCCTAATGTGAAATATGTGAGTTAATATAACACATTATTTTACCAAATTTCCAACTGACAATTTCGAAGATAATTAGCTTTGATAGACGGAGAACAAGTGAATGATATTATAAGGGTTCCAGTTTTATTTATAACGTACGGAAAACTAAAACTGAAATTTTTATAATGCTGAAAGTATGTAAAAATACAAGGCATAATTTAACATGGTGTATACCATCCTAATTTTAACCACAATGATTATTACCATTATAAAGACAATTAGGATAGGGGGACACTTTTATATAATGTTCAATAAATACACAAGTTTTGTACATTACGGCTTTATTTTTAAGATGATCTGGTCAAATGATACAAAGAAAACACTCCTAATAATCCGTCTAACCGTCTATCCGTCCTTACGTCACAACTTCGTTGATCATTTACTTTAATACCAATTTTGTAATTTAACTAAAATTATCTCATTATGTCACAAATGATTTGATTCCATTGACAAAATGTATAGACATAGGAAGGAATTTTGTTTTCTTATGCCTGTTGAAGATACACTAGAAAATATATTGAAATTTATAATAATGTTTAAAAATGGTTTATTAAATGTTTAACTATGTTTTGTATTTAAGAGTGCACGGAATCTTAATAGTGCTAGTTCTACTTTTATTTTAACAGGTTTATTTTACTTTTGTTGAATATCTTTTTAAATACATGAAATACCTTTTTGTAATTTTTCAGTTTTTTCTACTTTCTGGTATTTCCTAAGATTTTTATAAGAAAAAGATTCTTTTTTAAATTATTCGAGTGAATAGAATTATCAGAAAGGAATTATAACATTTCAAATGTGGTTTTTTCTATTTGAATCTTATTTTTTATAATTATCTTTTAATTTTTTTGTTTATTCGTTAAAAAACGCAAAACAATAATATCAAAAACGAAACTGTAACAAAGGGATAGACAATCGAATATAAAAATGTTAATACAAATTTATAAACAAATTTAATAATGTTATGCCATTTTTATATGGAATTGATGTGATAATAATTAACTCTGTTGTCTAATTTGTGGTTATTGCCATTCAATGTGTAATATTTTCGTGAATACAAAAAAATTCTGATTTGATATTTTTATTTGGTATATTTCTGTCTTAAATGCGGCACAAAATATCCGTCTTGCTTAAGTATTTAATGAAAAGAAAAATTAAGATAAATCGAAATTCTCACGGAATCAGAGTTTTCGTTTAACTTTTCATAATTACGGATCATCTATCTGGTTTCTTTGCCTTCTATCCTGTATTAGCTTTCTTTGATTAAGCATTATCTGCAATCACAGCACAATAATTAAAAATGTAGTAGACATTCACAGAAGGATTATATTGTTTATTTCAAGTTTTAAATATTGACTTATGGTGATATTGACTTTTTGTTAGTTAATATTTCGCAAAAAAAATAATGACGCGTAACTAAAGATTTTAAAGCAAGGTTCTCTAAACGATTTTTAAGCATAGTATGTGCCAAGTGTTATTGTGGGTGTATAATATTTTATGCCAGTGTAGTTGTTATTCTTGCTAGATATTTGTATACAAACTTCTAAGTAAATGTAAATTAAGGTATCTTAAATTCGAATAAATTGAAAGTTAAAATATGCCTGTAAACGTATGCCTGTAAAAGCACAAAGCAAAAATTAATATATTTACATAATTCGTAGATTATGAACATTTAGAAGAATGGATAGGTAAAAAGACATATTGAAAATCGTTAAAGCTTCGCACCTAAACTGAAAAAAATAAAAAAAAGTATGTGTACTCTTCAGTATGCACCATGGAAACAAGAATACGTATGGACAATTATTTGTTGTGTAATACATGTCAATATTTTACACATTGAGAAACAGAAATAATATTTTTTTATGTGTTTGCTTTATTTCGATTAACTAACATTCGTTCGCGACTACGTTAAAGTTTAGGCAATATGCGTTAGGTTATATCTAGCACCATCTATTCCGAGAAAACTTTATAGAAACGCCAGTATATTATATTTTTAACATAACTTTAAATGTTTCTTTAGGTTGTTTCTCTTACTATAATTACGTACGCAATATATTTTAGCTAGCAACACTGTAACTATAATTACGTACGCAACATATTTTAGTTCCGAATGAAAGGTAGATTAACCAGATGTTTTCCGAGGAAACAACTAGTGACGTATAAGTGATCTCACGGAAAGGTAATAATGTTACGAATTTTAAGAAACTCGTTACAGTCGGATGGAAATAAAATATTTTAGTTTTTCAGTTATCTTGAAAAAAACCCTAAATGTTGTTATTAGAAATAATGTCTAAAGCTATTAATAACAACAATTACAAAATATGAAACTAATCTAACCTAACCCGACCTATATTCAATAAAAACTACGTAAATCAAATTGGATTTTAATCGTGCAATTAGAAGCTATTAAAGGCAAAAAAAGTTTTCCTCGTAATGAAAAGTTACTGATAGCGTGGCCTTTCATTAGCTTGTAGATAAAGGTGACTGCCGCGCTAATGCTGTCGCACGGTTATATTGTTCAACAGTTTGGAGTTTATTATTTTCTCTTACAGCTCGTATAAATCCACTACTCTTGACGAGAAATCGTCCAATATTTTTATAACAAAATTCAAGGTTAGTTTAATATTAAATTGTGAAAGTGTTACTTTTTTATTATTCAGATTCAGACATTTCACATTGAATTTTCATCAAACCACTCGTATATTTTGCTTCTAAACTTTTTATTCCTAGGGAATACCTCAGCATAGCTCATGTAGTAAATACAAAACATTTATAAATGTAATTATGTAAATAAAATAATATAATTTTTAATTTAAAATTGTTTGCACGAGATTGAACATGTGTTTAAAATAAATTTAAATTATTTCACAAAGCCCCAAAAGCTTGTAGGTAACTAAATTACAAAACTGGATGCCTTAAAAATCGCGTTCACCTCAAAAACGAATCAAACCGAAATTATTATAGATTAATAAATTTTTCACTTATCCTCTTACCACATACTCCCGTACATAATTTACATGAAAGTCAGCTTTTAACAGAAATCAATATAAAAATAACTCATCCTTCATGCTTTAGCACTCACAGACTCTATTCTTAGTTTCACTTTAGAGTAAGGTTATTTCGAAATACATTATTTTTTTAATAATTGGAAATTAATACAAATATTGCTTGCTAGAAACCAGATGTTAATCAAATGTATTAAAATGGAACAGATTTTAAGCGACCTATTTACTTTGCACTTCTGGATGGCGATGTAATTGCGGCTCTAGACTTGTTAGCAAAAACATTACTTTATGGTAGCACATATAGTAAGCTCACATATTTTTGGCAAAATTTTAGTTTACTTAGATAAACATGTTATTCAAACTGTAAAGATTTTATGGTGTATCGTGAAAAATATATGTGTTATTCTCATGGTTTAGAAATATAGAAACTATAGCTCTCTCTTTCAGTGCTAAAATAATCAATCTCTCTTTAGCTGCGGGTATCAGAAATATATTACTGAGACGGAGATAGAAATATTTTTCAAACAGTGGTTAGTTTTTTACAAGTTTGTTAACATCTAATTAATAATATGTCCAACGTGATCCATTCCAAAGAACCGAAAATTTATGATTTTTCCATAATATGGATTCCTAACTTTTTGAAAGACTTATTATTTCATAATAAAAAAGAAAATCCTTTCGAATTGAAATAAATAAAATATTTTTAATATTAGAGGTGCTTATTTGGATAAAAAGTCGATAAGTCAAAATTTATACAGATATCATAATTTTCATTCAATATATGCTTCATATCCACATTCACAATTTTTTTAAGTATATTTTTCGAGATGCGATTGGAGGACAGCGTTTTTTGAGGCCATTTTTTAGAAAAGTATGAAAATAAATTTATTGCAAAAACAAATGATATATTTTTGAATTTGTGCTTTAAACAGTTTCCATATACATTACGTCACTGAATTAAGAATTTGAGAATTTTAAAGTTACATATTAATTTTAAAAATATAATTTGTTATAATATAAAATTAAATATAATTATAGAAACAGCTTTTTATCATATTTTTATAATATATAAAATAATTATACAATTTTCCATCCTGATCCTTTTTCGTTTGTTGTATATTAATACGTAACGATTTTGAATTGTGTGCTATTTCTTATAAAGCAATCTTCTGTAAATGTTGGTACTCCATATGTCTTCATTTCCAGTATCGGCAATTGATTTAGCAACGCAGATACTGAAATATATAACTTTTAGATTGGAATTAGTATTTTCGGTTTGTAAGAACTTAGTTCTTTACCAAATTGGAATACAACTAATGTTTTTATATCTCGAGCGAAAAAAATCAAGTAAACCTTGCCATCAATATTGATGCGTAAACATTGAGGTCGATATCAGAGAAATCTATGTCTATGATACTTACAAAATACATTTAGTATTTAGCAGTACGCAATTGTGTGTTTCACATACGTATATTTGTTATATACATGGTATGTGAAAAATAATTATATTTTTATATAATCAAAGAACGTGATTTACAACATATCATACATATTTACTATATGTATCGTGTCTTAAATTGTATCCTTCATATTTCAAAAACTTGTAAAAAAATTTAAAATTTATAAACAAGTAAATTTGTTCAGATATCTCTTAATGTATACTACGTTTTAAAAACGTATACTAATTATTAATTAATTTATACATTATGGAATAATATATAAGGCATATAAAAAGGGTATATAGGGCAGAAAGTAGTTTTTTATCGAGAATTGAAAAAAAGTTTATCATCAAAAATTGTAGTATTTGAAAAGTTCTTCTAATAATGTATCACTTGTGTACTCCTGTTGGAAGGTGAATTTTTCGTGCGCTTTTTACACTTTCAACCATTAGCATTCTGAAATTGTTGTGCCTATTTTGTCCATATTTATTCTAAGCTAATTTTATGGAAGGCACATTTCAGATATTAAAAAAAAGCGGGTATTAAGAAAGAATAACGAATGGGTGATAAAAGATAAATACTTACAAACGTATGAATTAATTGGTGAAAATCCGTGTATAGTATGATGGGAAAACATTTCAAATTAATTGTAGAAGGGTATATAACTTTAAAATTGGCAACGCTGAGTTGACAGGTCGATTCACGGCTAATTTGGAACCAAGATGTGCAAGCTGTGCTCTTCAATAAAAAATATTCTTTTTATGTCATTCAAAAATATTATTTTTTTTGTGAACTTTCTAATATATGACCAAGAGAGGAAAAAGATGAGTAAAGGGATATTTTTTATGTAATGATACAAATAGAAGAAAGATAGGATTCAGGCGTTTCATTTATCATGAAGTCTGAATACTATCTTCAATTTTTCAAATAATCTACTTAAAAATTTTAATTAAAAATCAATTTTTTGATTAACATTTTGTCTATAAATATCTGCTCGACCATAAATATATATATATATATATATGTATATATATATATATATATATATATGTATATCTATATATATATATATATATATATATATACAAACCAAAACTTTCAAGATGACGGGCTTCGATGTGCGGGCAATATGGTTAATAACAATACAGTGAATTTCAGTTTGAAATTCCAAAGTTGAGATCTATATCAAATATTCAGTAAACTTATTTATATATTACAATCTAAATAGTTACTGTCATTAATAAAATATGTAATTAGTATTTAAAAAAAAACATTGTAGGTGTCATCGTTTTTAGATAGATCAAAAAATTTGTTTTAACATATCAATATAAGTTAATTTACACTTACAAATACACATTATAAAATTTTAAACGTGTTTCTCATTAATTTTTATACAATAAGTAATTTTCTATTAATTACTTAAAATTTTAGCCGAGTCTAAATTCAGTTTTTTTATTCTGACACCTCGTGCAAAATTCATAGGAATTTAACTTCGGAAATTAATTACTGGTAAGATGATAATTAATGACATTTAAAACAATTAGGAAAGAATCTAGAAATGTTATTTTTCTGACCACATTCATATTTACAAGAACTCGCAATCAAGATGAAAAGAAGAATAAGATCTTAAAAACAACTTAATTCTTCATCACTCTCTATACTTCAGTAACACCACACTTTTCCTTTTAGGGCAGTATACATCATCATATTTGTATACAATACGGTGTGAAATTATAGTCCAGAGGAACAATAAATGATATACAATCCTGCAATGTCATTTTTATGCTTTTTAGGAGACTTTTTTTCGTAAGGAATTTAATTAGAAGAATTAACTGAATTAAGGAATTTAACTGAATTCTAGAGAATTTCAATTAGCTGGGCGGTATAGTCAATTAATTTGAGGTGTATCTTTTTGATTCTGTGTCTGAGGGTAACTGAACGCACATCTTCTTCATCTCTGCCAATGCATCAGTATTACATGTGATTTTCCTCAACTTAAAGCTTGCCCAGACGCTAAGGTTTCTGATACTTAATAGACTACGGCGCGATATATCGTAAAATCCTGCATCACGGGTAATATACGCTTTCAAAAATTCAGATATTTACCATCCTAGCCAAAATTAAGATATTTACCATCCTAGCCGAAATTACTTTATTGCAAGAATATCCATTTCATGCATTTGACTGCATCGCTGCCCTACGATTTCAAATAAACTAAACGAGCCCAAATATGGTTATAATTCGTTGTTTTGAAATTCCATCATGAGACGGTACGGAGTTCTAAATAAGGTTATTCCGTTATCGAGGTCAGTGTCAAATTTCCGGTTCTATCGTGGAATCAGTTCGATGGTTCCATTTTGTTGCTTTGTCGTCAGCACTACGTACATTTGCCAAGATTCAAAATCAGAAGTACATGAAATTTAGTTTCTTATATTCCATTACATATTTAGATACTTAGTTACAGGTCAACTTGCTAAAAGCGTAATAAAACAGAATGTTTGCTAAGAATACGATACCATTTTAATATTTCACATTGATAACATTAGACGTGGGCCCATTTTAAGCTCCAGAAATGGATCCGATAATTTACTCCTAGCTGAAGGTGGAATATCGTCTCCTCTCTCATATCAGGTGAACGTATAGGATAAAATACAGTTTTTGTAGGAAAATAGTACTAATTTAAAACTCTACATTGATAAATTAGATGTAAGACAATTTTAGACTCTTGAAGCGAATTTTTTAATTCCATTATACGAAGTATACAAATTGTGAGTTTCTACACTTTTTTAAAAATTTAATTGTTTGCGAATACAGGAACCTTATCGTTAATCCAGCGTAAATGGGAGGATGAAGAAAATTGTTCACGAATTTTAATAAACAGATTCTCACTTGCTATTTAACAATAAATTTGACAAAATTCATCTTTCGTATTTCAGTCATTAAATATAAAGAGATTCGTTAAAACATAATGTAATTAATTGGTTATTTAGCAGAAATTTATAAACTGCATAACCTGTTCCCAAAAAAAAATATTAAAAAGTAGTGTTTTAAGTTCAGTGACAAAATCACGGGTAAGTGGTGAAAGGTAATAGCGGAGTCATCATTGTTATCACATATCATATATATATATATATATATATATATATATATATATATATATACATTTTATTTATATATACATTTTTTTTCATCACATTTCTTTATCGGGGCACCTTTCTATCAGTTCTAAAATAAGTGTTGTACAATTTAGCTGCCGTATCGAATATCTTCCAGAATGGAATATTATGTAAGAAAATGTGCACACGGTTTCCCTTTTCTTCATTTTATTTTGAACTCGCGCCATTAAACACGGAAGCTACATTAAATAAACACACCTTATTATCGTTTTTTTCCCGCCGATCTATGCCTTTTTCTCTTTTATTTTGCTGTTACTATTATTGGTATCAATATTTTCATTAAACCCCCCAGTTTATTGTAGTCACCTTAGTAAATTCAATGGAAAAAAAATACTTCCCGTGCATTTTTCTCTCCATCGAAGCACATAAAAAAATTACATAACGGTTTTGTTTACTTGCAAACATTTTCCGCACATAAATCAATTTCAGATTTAAATGGAGAATAACTCACATTATATTTAATTAAGGAATTAGTTTAACATTTTACAATATTCTATTTACCAATCTGACGGTACACCGAAATATTTCTCATTCAATGACAAATAATTGCGGCGTGAAATATTATAATTGTACAAAATTTAAAAATCAAAAACTTACATTGATTTTAAAAAACTTTAAGGAAGGATACATTGTCTAACTAATAATCAGCTAATTGTCGTGGAGCATGATGAATGATTAGATTCATATCAGAAATAATAGTATATCTCAAGACAAAAATAGGTATATGACCGAGATAAAACAAACAATTTACGAGTATGTTCATAAGCTTTGTTATAGATACTGGGCACTGCAGACGTTTGAGAATGATGGGTATAAGAGAAATCATATTAAAGCTGCATCATAAACTGCTTTGCTATGAGAGAATGAAAGAAAAAAAAATTTTATGAACTGGTGAATACTAAAACTATTTGCGCAACAAAATTAAAATATGAAAACTCCAGAATTTATCTTCTTATATATAATGAGTGTCAAATATTCATTCTAATTATGTCAGGACTAATTATCAGAAACACAAAAATATATTTTCACTCTGTTTATCGTTTAATAACTGCAACGGATTAGTTCATCGCAACTAAATTTTGCATACATGTTGTGTTACTGACTTAAATAGAGAATAGTGCCGAATTTAAAAAAACTAGCATTTGCTTAGAAATTTTATATTAGAGATTAATATTTATATTTTTGATAGCTTAATCAATGGTGTTCGCATAAGCTTTTCATTTTTGATTGTCTAGTTTATTTTCAATGCTCGGTAAATCTTAAGCAGGCAAGCTGATATTGGGCCAAACTAAAGAATATGAAGTATCTTAATATTCAGGGGATTTACAAAACTAGATTGGTTTTTAATTTCTAAATCCATCTTAACACACTGCACCAAATTGAGTTTAATTTTTACTTGTAGTAAGACTATAAAAGAAACTACTTTAATAATTCTTAACACTGAGGTGTTTGTTATTTTATTACGCGGAATAGTAGATTAGAGGAGGAAATTAGAACCAATACCCTAGAACCATTTACGTTTGCTGAACGTTTGTTTCTTTTACCATAAATATAATTAATTTAAAAGTAAAGAAGCAAAGCAAATTTTGATGAGTTTTGGAGTATTTAATATTTTACATATATTTTTTAAATGGGCGTCTAGCTTTACAAATAACTGTAATGTTTTTGGAATATAAGTTACTTTTGGTAGTCACTTTTATTTAACATCTTTTTTTTAAAGAACAAAAGATTCTTGAATGGTAGTTTGCTGTTACTACTAAACATAGCACTTTAAAAACTCACGGAAGTTGGAAATATAAATACAGCCTTCATGCTTTGCTGATTTATATTATGGAATTTAATTATTCAGTTCTTGTAGGTAATATTTTATTCATTACTGATCTATTTGTGGTCTGAGATATTATTGAATTATTTGCAGCTACTAAACATCTGTGTGAATGTCTTATACTACTTAAGTGAAAAAAGCAAATACCTTATAGAGTTCATTGATTTTTATAATAACACTAGCGCCTGCCTATGATCGCTGGTTTTATTTTAAATAGTAACGCAAATATTACTTATTACCTTTAAATAACTACATTATCTGAACTAAGTTTGATATTTTGCAGAAAATTAATTCTAATATTGTTGAAAAAAGTCGGTCCCTTTAGCCACTCTTTTTTCTCCAATCCAGTCTCTGCTTTCCTCGTTGTCACAAAATTCCATGGATAGATTATGTTTAGTAAAATAAATATCCACAAAAATAATTATTTTCGTCTTCTGCCATTTAGTCAGCGATTACAAGTAAATTTCCTACAAGACTTTTCTTACGTTTATCAGCGATGATAAATAATCAGCTCTCTTTCAATATAATGGAGAGTGGTGTCCTGAAAAACCGAGATAAATGCCAATAACAGTTTCATTAATATCGGTCCAGTAATAACAAAGATTATCGCCTGTGTACAAAGAACTGAGCGATTTTTTCTTTCCTTTAATTAGCAAAGATTTTAAAATCTCAATCTTCTTCATCCACATTCTCTATTCTGAGTATTTAAAAATTCCCTATTCTATATATATATTTCTGTTTATCTCCTTAGTTCATAGTTTCGCTGCGGCCAAACCATTTTAACATTGCATTGTATAAAATGTTCATTATCTACAACTTTATTATGTACTACGTGCTTATTATTTACTTTGCAGTGGAACAAATATATTTATTAGTTACTTGACACTGTATAAGGGACAAGAAAGTTTACTGTGTTCGAATAGGAAAATTTGTTGATTTTAAGAAACTAAAAAAAAAAACTTTTATTTCCGAAATACTCATTGAGACAGCCAAGGAGTTTCAAGGGAATCCTTTCAATAGTTCTCATAAATACATACCTTCTCCATCACCATTATAACTTTTGGTTTTAATATGTAAACTAAAAGCACATTGAGCGAAGTCGAACGAGCATAAACTTGGTGCATTAATTGTTTTCCATTCAAAAGTTTCTTTTGTTGTTAGTTCGCTTTTCACTTCCACATAAACAATCGTATACTTATTTAACATAGGTAATAGCATTTAAGTCATTGTGTAGTGACTTCGTCGTATAGTAATAATTAGAAATTTATTTTCTCTGAGTAATTTGCAAGAAGTAAGACGGCAGTTGTTGTTGCTTTTGCTTCTAAGATTTTAATATTGAATATATTTGGCGTTAATTTTGTAGAAATTTATTGTTCACAATTAAATGAAACTACGTGATGTAGTATTATTTCTACTTTCTTTAAGTCTTTTACCACGACCTAGGTTTCATTATAATTCATCTTCAGGTGGGCTATTAGTAAAGATGTATTACAACATCTTCAGGTGGGCTATTAGCAAAAATGCTAATAGCCCACCTGAAGATGTTGTAATACAACGAAACCTAGGTCGTGGTAAAGAACTTAAAGTAAGTAGAAATAATACTCCATCACGTAGTTTCATTTAATTGTGTCTAAGATTTTGACTATTTCTCCACATTTACTGAAGATTTCGATGTTAAAATTAATGTAAATTTAACAAAAATTTACACCTTGATCAATGCAAACATATACATGATGGGATTTTAAAATCGATGAATAAAGAAAACACAAAGTGTAAAATTTATAGATGCAAAATATAGATAACGTGAAAACTTATATTTTTGCAAGTTAAATAGAACGAATAATTGCGTGGAACTTTATTTTTGCGCCATTTTGCATAAAGACGAGGTAGACCGTAATGAGATTCAGCCTTTTATTATAAACTTTTCGATGAAATATTGACTTTCGGAAGCACACTATGACCAGCCTCGCCGTTAATGTTGATATATTGTGTGTAATTTATATTATGTATGCCCCGTGTCTCAAGTAAGGGTAGCGGTCGAGGTCTCACTTTGAAAAAACTTACAATTTCATTGTTACACATTTTGTTAGATAGAAATTCTATGCTGTTTGTGATTTGAAATAAACTGCTTAATAATATCCATGTCTCAACATACCAGGCTATATCCGTTTAATACTTAATCAAGTAATTATAACAAATATATTGTTGCAAATGATATAATGTAATACCATGTAATATTTGAATCGAATAACTATAATTCAATAGTTCAAGAAATTATTCATTCCACACTCGAGACAAAGATAAAAGCAATACTGAACCCATGACGCACAATATAATTGCAGTGTCAACAAAATTTCCCAATATGTGCAATTAAAGTAATTTCCACGGAAATGGAAAGCAACGATATATATTCTAGGTGTATGTTTATATTTGATTTTCGCTTACGTGTGCAAATTCCCTCTTCGTTTATTTTCGGTTATGTTTTATTTTTATTCACCTAGTAAACAATCTCGTGTAATTTAAAAAAAAACGAAATATATTCTAATTGATTATATCCTTATACAACGTATATTTTGAGCTTCTGTATGTTTAGATATAATGCGGGTAACAAAATTACGTCTACACTAGCTGTAAGTCATTTAGTCCTTCACATATAAATTGGAAAACCCATTAGTTCCAAAGGCAAATGATTACTCTTGCCGACTTTTAATACTGCTTAAAGTTTCTGACCATCAAAAAATATAATTTCCGTCTAACATAAACATTTACATCGATGGGATTATACTATATAATAACAATTACTTACAAATATGAAATAGTTACAAATGTAACCTTATATTTACGTCGACTGGTTTATTTCTTCCTTTGATAGTCATAAAGGAGCAAGGAAAATTTCACAAAACATTGACTAGCTATATTAGTAGCCTAACAAGGTAGACTTTTCTTAAGCCATATTTCCTATTATGTCACATATAAGCTGGTGATCTTAAACCGTGAGTTCTAAAAAAAAATCTCTATTCATATGGTGTATGTCAATCTAAATCTAGCAGCATAGTAAAGAATAAAATCCTATTCCTATTTTAGAAGTTAGTTAAAACTAATATTTAAATCGTAGCTTGTTGCGAAAAGAATCCGGTTATTTACGTACGAAATTTCGAAAAGCAACAAACATACTCTTTGAGGGTTAGTAGAACCTCGTATGAAAAATTTAAAATGCCAAAGTTATATAAACAACCTTAAATAATACACAATTAAATGAAACTACGTGATATAGTATTATTTCTATTATCTTTAATTTCTTTACCATGACCTAGGTTTCGTTGTATTGCAACATCTTCAGGTGGGATATTAGCAAAGATTTCTGCTTGAATCTTTGCTAATATCCCACCTGAAGATGTTGTAATACAACGAAACCTAGGTCGTGGTAAAGAAATTAAAGATAGTAGAAATAATACTACATCACGTAGTTTCATTTAATTATGAATAATGAATTTCTACAAAATTAACGCCAAATATATTCAATATTTAAATAATACCTCAAAAACTTGATTAAAATAATTAAATGTATTTTACTATAAACTGAAGTGCGATAAATTAATATGTTTGCTATTTTTATAAACATAAACGTGACGTTTATTACAAATATTACACGATGAAAGAAATGGGTAATGTTTCAAGTTATTATCGTCTTCTTAAAAAATTATTTTGTCACGTTAAAATAATATATCGAATAAAAGAAGACCATAGCTTTACAATTAAATATCATCTCTTAAATTTATAATACAATGATAATATTTTAATTAGAAATATTCGTTTTTGGACTACAAATCAGGCGTGACATATTGACAATATTCTGCATCGCAATATCACGTCGATCTCGCCTGAAGTTATTATAGATAACCGTTTGCAGATAAGCAGTCTTGAGCGTCATATTGACTAACACACTGTAGAATAATATTTCTATTCTATACACATTACACTCATCACCCACCACTCAGTAGACTTAAAATAGTCGTTTCCTAAATACAGTAGGTCCTGTAGCACCTAAAACACAAAAAAGTGTTTTCTCAATAAATGGAATGCTCTGGTTTTGAAACAAAACACCTTATTTAACGCCTCGTTCGAATGATATTTAATATTAAATTAAGTATATATACTTAAGGGTACTAAATAATTGTTATAAAACAAAATAATCCAAGTTGGTGACCTACCATACGTTTGTATTTCGGAGTGCTTTCCACGGTTCAGAGGAAATACGAAAGTGTTTTGAAACTGAATTTCAAATTTAAAGTTAAATTTGTGTTTGTTTGAAAAGCTTGGGATTTAACTTATTTCACAACAAACAAAATCTTAACCCAAACTTATGAATGATTCATACACTTGTTAGAGAATCTTAAAGTCGGGAAGTTGAGAACATTGAGGAAAGTTCTTACATATTTTGAATAATTTGCGCAATGATTTATTACTACCGAAATATCTAGGATTCGAATATGCAAGATAAAGTTATTTTTATTTATTTATTTATCTACAAATTATCCTTGTTTGTTAAGAACCTGCGCAGAATATTTTTAAGGTCCTTTGTTTCCAACATACAACCAATCAGTTAGCCCTTAGACTTGTTCTTCAGTGATGTAAAGATCAAATTAAACTACAAACGAAACACTTGCCGATCGTATATTACGTACTTGTAAGATAAAGTCAACAAGATTCTTTTCATTTCAATCTATCTTCGTTATTTAAAATACCTTAAAAAATAAACTTAATGCAAATTAAAATTTTAATTTCTGTGTTTGTCTTTTTTTAGGGTTTTAAGTGGCTGTTTCCGATCATTAGAGCAAGTTTTTATTGCAATCTGACCATACTTGACTAGTGTTACATTGTTTACAGATTTCATTTCAAAGAAAATGATACACAACAGAAATTTGTGTAACACAGGTTCATGGCTACACATTTTTTTTTATATTTTCCAACATAATTAAGACACGATAAAAAGATTCATATCACGGATAATTAATTTTCTCTTTACTGTCGGTCCAGCCATTGAAGAAGGCGTGCATAAATAGTTGAGGAACACAAAATGATTTCCAGGTACCTTGTATCCGAGAAGCCATTTTATGTTCCAAAACCAGATATGCGCATATCATCAGCAATGTGTCCCATAAAATCTTTTACTATTGTGGACATATATGTAAATAGATAAACAAAGACATGTAATTCACGCAATACGAATGAATAAATTATTTTACATGAAACAAAGGCCACAACTTGTAATTCAACGCATGAATTGTGTTGCATAACATTAAATACAAGTAATACTAAATAGTTCCAAGTACTTCTTAAATGTCAAAGTATAACTTACGACAGAGTGTAAGTACTTGATTTATGTATTAGAAAAAACTGTAGCTTTCGCTTTTGAGACCAATCACCTCATTCTTTGCGTCGACTCCCAGAGGTAAAAATTACGTTAGATTACAATATGTATTATAACTTTTATACCTCTTTAACTACATTATTCCTCTTTTAACGGTGATACACTAATATAACATTTTAAATGTTTATTTCTTGATGTGATTCTAAATTGATTTAAAAATTTCTAAATAATCTATACTCTGAATAATTATTGAGAAGAAATACGAAGACGGTTAAATAAAAAGTGTGATAGTTATTATAGAGATTCACTTCAAGTTCTGAAGATGCAAATAAACCAATAATACTAATTTTGTAGACGCTATAATATTGTGACGAATGACCAAATGGGGGGCATAATGAATTTATAAGTGTTTCTCGCTTCATCACGGCGCCAAAAAATTTTATCGCAATTTTTACAACTCTAAATTCTCACATCATTAAATCAATCATCCAAATCTTTTTCAGATACTTTCATAATAATTTCACTACGATAAAATACAAGTTTAGCTAACATTCACATACTGAGCATAATTTTAACAATCAGTATTGGCATATATTAAATATTAATTCTAATCCAATACTACTCGTATCAGAGCTATTCTCAAGAAATTTAATCTTAAGGCTTAAAATTTACTTAATCCCAGTTATAGAGTTAGATAGAAGATATATTGCTCTTTCATAAACGTATATATCTTTCAGACAGAAGGAGGGTAAATAGAACATGCAACGGATCCACGTACAGGAAACTTCCAGTTGTAAAACTTGCTCTGCATCAATTTATGTTTACAGTAAATGAGAAGTC
Source organism: Druceiella hillmani (assembly GCA_039881145.1). NCBI lineage: Eukaryota > Metazoa > Arthropoda > Insecta > Lepidoptera > Hepialidae > Druceiella > Druceiella hillmani. Next base: position 4,179,580 of record JAYKKI010000124.1, on the reverse strand, counting down.
CCTGAAGTTTTTATAAGTCGAAATTAACCTCTGTACAAAAGTTCGGCATTGGAAATTTCAGTGACGGCAGGACCTTCGGCAATAGTTCCACTCCCACCTAAACCTTCACGCAAACCTCGTTGATGAACGCTTAGCCACAAACCTCGACATTGCTAAAATGAGCAACAAGACAACAACTGTTGTTCTGTTATCAACACTCAAAAGTGCAGGAAAAAACCCTAAGAGTTCAATATGAAGTAAAGGCAAAGAGTAGCCGAGTCTTTCCTACTATTCGTTGGGATGGCAAATTAATTAAACACCAAACAGTTGACGAAACACCAAACAGAACTATAACAGAAAATATAACGAAACACTAAACAGTTGACCGCCTATCCATTTTAGTATAAGGATAGGGTATGAAATAACTTTTGACAATTCCCACGAAACAGGGAATGCGTTCTATTCTTTCTGGAAATTTGAGCGACACAATAAAATGCTAGTATTTTAACGCCTTGCATTCCATTAAAGCAGAAGATGGTTAAAGTTATGGTTTTGTTAGCTTGTCGTCACCATATAATGGAAGTAATGATAGAAACAGTCGTACTTCAAATACTAGGTTTATAAAGTGGGCCAGAAATATTGGGTTTTAAATGTTTTAGAATTGCTTAGAATAATATTAATAAGAACAAGTTCAGGACACTTTATTTAGATTCTGACGCTTTAAGATGTGTTTATAAATGTAGCAGGTAGCACAATTTTATTCGCCAAAAAAAAATATATTTCTATTATTTAAAATTATATTGAAGAAAAATATTATTACTTGTTAAAAGTTTAATAGAAATATTAAGTGCCCTCGAAGGTTTATACATAAATTTTGCATACAAAAATCCTCACAACGTGAGTCTTACTCGTACTCGACAAGGTTTTTTTTTAAATCGTGGCTTAACGTTTAAAAAAATATTGCTAAAATCATAAAATGAAAAAAAGAGTTTCAAGTCACTTTATACTATCAAATTTTAAAAAAAATTGTTGATGATAATATAAGTATATTTGTTAATTTATTCCAATATATAATATGATATAACCAGTCCTATGTCAATAATAGTTTTTTTCATACTTATACTTACATTAAATCCAATTAAATACTTGATCGGTTCGAGCATGTTTGGGATAAATTGGGAAAGATTAAGATTCATATCTCTAAACACTTTTTGAAATTTCTCTTTACCTTCATTATATTGATGAATGACGAAACTAGTTGCAAGTCATCTTTTGAGATTTAGAAAGCACTAAATAAATTATCGATACCACCTCCGTAATATATGGAAATCTCTTGGTGAAATTATATGTAAAATCATATTTTCCTGTACGCAAATTTTTTAGATAAAATATTAGTTGATGTTGGGGTAAAGAGTCGATTACGTACGGATCTGGAAATGAACTATTGTTTATGAAGTTGGATTGATTGTTTTTCCATAGAAGAAACAATTGTAACCACAATTTCATATTTAACTGTAATTAACAATTAACTTTCGAAATGATTTGGTAAATTGATAATTTAAAAAAATAAAAAAACCAACAATTGAATTCTATACCAAGTTTAACGAGACAAACTTAATCAACAGTTTAGTTTTCACAATATCTGGAAAATTTACAAAATTTCATCATAATAATATAACTTACATTGTAGAGTCTATAAGTGACATAAATTAAAATTTATTCATTATGAAATATCTCCTGACTCCTCAAAATCAATACGATATTTATAACGAATTTAAGAGATGCAAAGGTTTACAATTGGACACGGTATTCATTCTTATAGCATTCTATCTATCCATTTCTACTACACTACGTGAAAAATATGTCCATTAAAATATTTTAAATAAACAAACTTGGATTTCACGAGTGAAGCGTTTACTACGATATCTACCTTAAAATTCATTCGACCTCTATTTTTCCTTTTTCTTTTAATTCAGATATATCTACAAACAATAATTAAACAAAAATACAGAACAATTGGTACACAACAACAAAGCTCTTAGCTATTAAATACATGTTTGACTATGGATTAAGAACTTTTTTTTCAGTATGTTGTCATTTTGATTCAATACGTTGTTATGTTTAACTGGATTATTTTTAATTGTCAAAAGAACTAATTTCTTTTTCCCGATAAAAACACACAAGTTACTCAATTTGTTGGAAATTTTGAACATATTTAGCTTTAATTTTGTAAAAATGCATTATTCACAATTAAATGAAACTACGTGATGTAGCATTATTTCTACTTTCTTTAATTTCTTTACCACGACCTAGGTTTCGTTGTATTACAACATCTTCAGGTGGGATATTAGCAAAGATTCCTTCCATCTTTGCTAATATCCCACCTGAAGATGTAATACAACGAAACCTAGGTCGTGGTAAAGAAATTAAAGAAAGTAGAAATAATACTACATCACGTAGTTTCATTTAATTGTGTACATGGGAAGTATCTAAAGAATCGTTAAGTTCATTACTAAAAAAGCAATCTTCCTTTGTCCCATTTTGCCCCAAGATTACAGAGAAAGAAAAGTAAGCAGCATACACAACCTTTTCTAACAGTCACGGGAGAACTTTGCGTCAATGTAGAAAGTGGGTGCTTCCTCATCCGTATACTTTTTTGCACCCCAACTAGCCGCTTCATATTTCGTCATCCGACCTTTAAAAATTTATTAGTACGCTGAAATCGAAATATTTGTATGACTTAATCTACAAAGATGTGGCTATTAAAAATTTTATATTAAAAGGTACATACCTTCATTATTATCATCCCTTTTTTTCTGAAATTATTATGATTAAAACACCAACACTTTGTATTTTAAACATTTTATTACAATTTATTAGCGTGCTTGGTAATAGGTCTATATATATATATATATATATATATATATATATATATATATATGCATACATACATACATATATATATATATATATATATATATATATATATATATATATATATATAATCATTAGTTGTTTCTGCAATTTCTGCTTTATTTAAAAATATCTGCTCTATCAAAATTAAAATTATTGGAATGTTTTTAAAATTTTATTTATTTAGAATTCAATCTACCCTATTGAAATATTTGATGAACGTATTGCTATATGAATAATCTCTTCCAGTCAACCGCAAGTTGAGAATTTATTGTTGTGGACAACTGTAGCGCACTGATACGCAATATACTGTAAACAAATCTGCTAGCTAAATTAAATCCTTATACCAATTTACTTTCTCATCACTGTAAATATTGATTAAATTTAAATAAAAATACAGGTAATTGGTGCAGAGCATTTCTTCTCTCCTCGATTTAACTTTTTAACTCTATAGTGGCATTATCAATAGAGGGAATCTCGTATCGGAAATTGGACTCGCACTTGAGGAGTTTTGTGTATACAAAAAAGATCACATTTCATAACAGACATTAAAAAGATAAGAGTACCTACATAATTGTTATCATTGATTGAGATAAACGAAGGATATATGAAAATAAATAAAATTCTGTTGAAATAAAGATAAAAGGAAATAATAATTTAGTTTAGACGTTACCAGTGACTCTAAATTCATAAATTATAATAAAAAAACTCCCCTGTGTATTCTCCTATCTTAAGGGAATAAGTGAAGACTAGACGATTATATACGACGAGAACATCACAGCCCCAGAAATATGTCCATCCATCCAGTAGAAGTATATATATAATATACTGTGAAGTTTACTTAAATATTCACTTCAGACACCAGCTCAGTCTGCAAGATGGGTCAGCGGGCGGCTTGCCTTTGTCAAACTTTTGGAATACGAAATGACTTCGAGACTGCGAGATGCCATGCGTAAATAAATTTATGTCCGTGACCTCAATTATGCTTATCGACGTCTTGAATTTATATAGCAGCTTTTAACATGTCGATTGAGTATGTTCTTATTTGTAACTTTTTATAACCGTATTACTGAAGGTGTAATAATAAAAATATAATTACGCTTTCAGAAAAACATATTTACATTTATGTATTTACCCTATGCTTACATAATACAGGCAATTAAAAAAAATTAAAGTTGTACTTCTAGTAACAAAAGAGTTATATCCACGTAAACATAGACGTGCGTTTCGTATAGGTAGAATCGAACTTAAAATACGACTTTAAAAAAACGAACTGTCATCATTTCATTTTATAACCAAACAGATCGATATATTGCAATCGGTAATATTTTTATTTTTTCTACAAATTACTTGAATGTCAGTTTTTATTGAGTCCAATAATGATTGACAAAATATTACAGAGGCATCTATACAAAGGACAATATATAAGGGTAAACTGTAACAGTTACAAAGATTCAGTGTGATTCGGGCTTTGCAATGTTTTAAATCAAGTTGCCTTATAAATAAATGTGCATAAAAAGAATAAATATAAAGAACTCAATAAGATGCTTGTTCGAGCAAGAAATTGAAAGTGTGTGGACAAAATATTCCGGAACGGACATAGATTAATTAAAACTGTTAATGTGTCGACCGAACTAGATCTTTATGCTAGAATAAAAAAAACAGAACCAATGTTGAATTTGGTCTGCGATTAATCATTCAAAGCCTTAAGATACTTGTATGCTACTAAAACATTTCAACCAGTCCAAGCTCGGACGTGATACTGACGGATGAACAACAAGTTTGTGCGGATTACCTTACTGGACAAATAATAGGGGACGTAGAAATTTGCTTCAATCTGTTTAATGGGTCTTATGGTAATAACATTTTTAAGACGTATATTTATGGTCAAGTACACCCTTAATTCCTTTGTGTTTACTTGTATCCCCAGCAACCCTCATCACATTTGAACAGAGAGAGGTGGATGGAATTTCTTATATTAGCCATTTATTCAAATTGGTTTGAAAATTTTCTGAACCATTAATATTTATGAGCCTATTTCTACGTTCAGAGCATTGCAGCATATCGCCGTTAGACTTATATTTAAATATAGATAAGAAATTAATCATTATCAGTATGCCTGCATGATAATGTCGTCGGGATGAACGATCAAATGAAAATGAAAAATAAAGTATGCTTGTATTAAAATGGAAAAGTGCAGAGAGAAAAATTAAATAACAAATGTTGCTTTTTTGACGTCCAAACCTAAAGTGATTGACCAAAAGTAATTTAACGACGACTTTAATTTTTTAGTGGGAACAATATGTTTTTATCTAAGACTTTCACTCGTTACTTTCGAGTACGTTTGGCTTAAGTGGAAAAAACCTGATTGTAATTTAAAAAAAAAACATATTACAAATAAATCGCTCTCCGACTAGTTTGAAAATCCATTTAAGAGTTCATTAAACTTAGAGAAACGACAATGTCAACCTCCTAAAACAGTTATGGAAAACGATTATTTACTTAACATATTTATAACGTACATTAATCTTGATCTTCAGAGGTCCTAACATAAAGAACATTTTATTAACAATAATTTTAAATTATATAGACGATAGTCAGAAGGTCAATATTTCATAAATACAAACATATAATTTTAAAAAAATCAGAATTATTAAAAACTGCCCTTAATAACAATTATCATAAAATCTTTTTCAATTAAATATGCTTTGATTGTATGAAATAAAAAAAAAGTTTAAATAATTATTTGAAAGATCTTTCAATAATATGGAGCTTATCTCATAAAATAATGTCGAGCTTAATAACAAACTCCAAAACAATTTATTAAATATAAATGTACACTTAATGAGAAAACTCCAAAGAAAAAATCGTCGAACGAAGTTATCGAACCGATTAGTTAGCAGATATAATGAGACGGGTCTTCCAAAGTCGTTTAAGAGATATCTCCCTAGTTAGAGCTCCGATATCGTTAAATCTGTTTCAAAGTTCTCTTTGATCATTACAAACGTTACATAAATTAAAAGTATTTTAGAGGCGGCACAATTTTAATCCAAATTGTAAAAGTTCCATTACTGATATCTTTTAGTTTATATTAACGGTGAAGAAAAATATATTTTTATGAATTATAATGGAAATAATTAACAAAAGTTTTTAGGTTAAATTATTAAATGCTGCTAAGATCTCACATATCTTTAAAATGTTTCTTGTTAATTAATATCAACGACTGACTTTAAAATATTTATAACAAATTATCAGTAGCTAATAACCTGTATATTTTTATTAGTTTAACTTTTACAAGAGGTTACTTTTTTAATTTTGACTTTACATGAATAAATTAAATTCATTAATTTTGATTAGATATTTACATCATCGCAATTAATCAAGTCATTGGTGAACATTGCTGAATATATTAACCAATTATAATAACATCTTAATTATATGTTAAGATGTCATTTCAATTTATTTCGAATGCTCCATATATTATTTTTAATATTCACTTAAAAATGTATCGAATACCATAGTGAAATTTTTAAGTAAAACTATCATCTATTATATTGTCATCTATTGCAAAATAAAAATATCTTGTCAACTATTTCGATTTTAAATTTACCATCCCATTATTTTTTTTATATATAATTAAAAAGTGCGTACTTTAAAACAAAAGGTACAAAAAATTATTTCAAAGGGAGTGTTTTGTATTTTATGGTATTATGAAAAGGAATATTTTTCTAATTTTTGTGTTGATCAATTTATCGAAATATATCAGTTTATGAATAAAACTTGGTTACGTATTGGTAAAATCTTCTGGTATATGTTTGTAAAAAATCACGATAAACACTTTAGTGATTTCGTTACCATTAATGTGAGATCAATAATACGATTTGGGTGCAGAATAGAATCCTTAGTGTAATTACATGGTATTAATGGTACTTAACCTCAAAAGGAAGGAGAAGTCTGCACTTATAAAATTACTTAATATCCATCTTTTCATTTGTCACAACCGTCTTTCGCAGAAACCGCTTTAGATAGAAATATTAAATTTATTAGAAATATTTTAAAATATCATATAAAGTTGTGAACTATCGTTTACAAGGGTAAATGTTAAGGGTCATAAAAATATTTGTTTCCTAATTTTAGATAGAATACCATAGATATGTACGGACAAATATACAAAAACATATTTTGTCCATTTTTTTCGAAACAACTAAACCAAAAATTATGCAAAAGTTCTTTTTTTAGAAGCCTAATCAAAGGTTCTATGAAGACTATAACAATAATTTTAGATGTCATAGTTTTTCAGAAGTTAATGATATTAAAAATTGCTGGGTTATTAAGTTGATTGAATTGGTAAGCGGGATTTAAAGATTGTGTATGTTTCTTTCGTACTTATCTGTGATCGTCATTTACTAAGAAGTGTATTTCAACAAAATTATTAAAATATTTGTAAAATCATTTACTTTAACAAGTTATTAACTTAGAGAACTTAATCTGACCGAATAAATATACTAAATAAATAATTGATCGAAGTACAAACGTTTTAGTGATAAAAATTCGGCCGCCGGTCAGCAAATTGATATGATTTAACTTCTCTCGCATAGCGTGTTGTCTAGGTTCTGAAATCTTTAAAGACTCCGCATAATTCGGTGTAAAATATATTATTGAAAAGTAAATTGAATGCAATAACTGAAATACATGGCTATTTTTTGTTCAAACTTATATCCAAAACCTGTGTTGCATTGAAAAAAAATTACAACGTTGATCCGAAGCTCCACCTGGAAGCAAAAGAAAAAAAATAATTTTAATAGTTAATCCAGTCTACCACATCCACATTCAAGAGGCAAAGTCGACGAAAGAAGTCGGAATAAATTTGAAAAAAGCTTTTGATTATAAAGGGTTAATCGTTTTTTTGAATTGTTAAAAGATCTGATCACAACCAAGGTGGAAAGCTACCAAATATAGAACAATATGTAAACAATTTACTGAACACGGCACATAGCTAAGAATTAAAAAAACATTTTTTTAAGTGAATGGCGAGTGGCTGAGGACCCTATTCCCAGCTGGATTCCCCGAAGTTTACAAATCCATTATAAAGGCTCTAAAAATTTCTGGTTTGCCAATAACGGCATATGCTGTTATGCCTTAACTTTTACCAGAGATAAAAGGCTCCGAGTCAGTGGCGTTGTATGAAAGTAAGAAGTTTACAATAAGGAGAGACAATACCATGAAAATATGGGTCCACATTGTTTTAACTATAATACGTTTGGTCACATCAGTGAGCAATACTAAACGAAAAAGAGGTACCCCAGAAATGGTACAGGCAAAGAATTTTATTTTGTTGCAGTATATTCAGTAGCGATAAATAACGACAATAATATTTGGTTTATTCCTTCAGGAGCATCAATACATATGATCAGGTAGCAAAACTGGTTATGTGATGAACCTCAAATTTCAAGCATCTGGATATCGAATGATAAAATGCTGGACGTTCAAAGTTGTGGGAAAATAAATCTGAATATAAATGACAAAAATGGAAAAGCACAAAAAATCAAATCAAAAAATTACCAATGTATTATATATGTCGTATGTGTGTAATCTTCTCTCAGTGAATCAGCTCATAAAAATTAGGTATTCCGTATAGTTTACTAGTGATATTAAAAATACCAAATAAAGTAAATCGGGAAGTTTCAACAGTTATTTAACAACATGAACAAGCTTACCAGAAACAGTGTTCAATCACACATATGTAAGACAGATGAAAGTGATTATAACTTATGACATCACACAATAACCCACCTGAATATATCTGATTTATTCAAGCTTCCCAAATGTGCAGGAGTAAAACTGACTGAAAATGAAGCTACTATGTGTGAGAATTTTGACATTTCAATATATGTGTGAATGAAAAACACTCAAGACTGCCGTTCTTAAGTGAAAGATTTCGACCTAGTGACCTCTAGAATTAATGCATTCTAATGTGTGTGAGCCACTGGAGGTTAAATCAGTAGGAGGAATGCAATATTCCCTTATATTTGTAGATAATTTCACCAGAAAGCTATTTGTCTATTCCCTTAGCAATAAATTTAGGGTATTTACTAAATGAAAACAATTTAAACCCTAATAGTAAATAAATTTAAATAAAAAATAAAACGTATTCGAACTGATAAAGAGAAATAGTACCTAAGTAATGAATTTAAAGAATATATTCAAAATTCAGATATTATTTATGAAAGTTCTAATTCCTATACTCTACAATAAAACGTTTTGATAGAACGCATGAACCGCACTTTAATGAAGAGATCTTGTTGTATGTTTATAAATGCTAATTCGTTGAAATATTATTGGGCAGAAGCAATTGCAACAGCAGCACATCTGACCAATTGACACCCAACAAGATCTCTTTCACACATTCTCCCTGAAGGGTTTTGGTTCGAAAAGAAATAAAATTTGAAATACATTAAAGTACTAGGATGTGAAGCCGTGGTATATACTCTAAATTAAAAACGTCAAAAAGTGGATGCCAAGGCAAGTAAAGTGATTATTTTGGTTATTGAGACACCACTAAAGGTTACAAATTGTTGATAATTATAAGTCCAGATGTTGTACTTTTAGCAAATTCTATAGAGATAAATTAAAATATGGCTCCAATAACAGAATATGTAAACAAAGACCAATCTGAAAATGTAAGAAAGGCAAATAATGGAGTCTGAGAGCTCAAAGTATCAAGATAGTCAGAATATACCTTTGGTAACTTCATGTAATGACGAGTCGTTCCTTTCCGATATGTACCTGAAAAAGATATATCTAATGTACTCTACAGTAATATTACTACTAAATGTAAAAGTAAAAATATAAGAAATTAATCTAAGGAGCGAAAACAATTAACTGTAAGTAGGTTTTTCGTGCTAAAGATCAGTTATTAGGCCGTGTCTACAAAGTATATATTACACGAAGGCATTTTTACTAACCATCATCTATAGTTCAGTTAAAGTATTGATTTCATAAGCATGTCAAAGTAATATAAAAATGGTACAGTTTGATGTGAAATTCGCTTTCCCTTACGAACATTACACGGTGAATGGATTATTTCTAGTGAACTATATATATATATATATATATATATATATATATATATACACAATGAATTTTGTACATAGAAAATATATTAATGTGTAATAGATTTAGAGTAAATAAAAACAAGAAAACCCAGAAAACCTATTTATCTCGTATGTTTATTTATTCGTCAATCACGCGAAGTCTCGCAGATTCTGATGAAATTTGGTATGATAATAGTTTATGTCCAAGAGTAATATATGAGGGAAAAAAAACTAATAACTCGCCTTATTCAAAATTCAATATTACTAAAAATTGGCAGGCATAGTATAAAATAAAATAATGCATGATTTAGAAAAGAAATTTAAATAAAAGTATATGAACCCAATAATTTTGTTGGTCTTCCAATAGAGAAATTGATGACTACATGTTCTTACATCAAATGACGCATATAGAGATGCTACTTATAAAGTTTTATTTGAGAAATACTAACGGTAAAAGCATAACTCTAGACCCGAACATTAAATTAATTTGATTTGGACAAGAAAATGCCGTACCGAGAAGCAGTAGGGGCTTTAATGTATTTAGCTATAGTATATTGGCTTGACATTATATCTGCTATAAGCTTAATGAGTAGCGTTCTTGATTTTTATAGTAATAGCTATTGAAATGTCGTAAAAAGGAAACTAAAATATTTAAAAGAAACTGAAAACTACGGTCTGTATTTCACACCTACAAAGAAAATAAAATATTACAATGATGCAAACTATGCTAGTGTTATTGACTCTAGGTGTTCAATGACAGGATATTTGTTTATAAAAAAATGGTGCAACGATAAGTTGGGCCAGTCAGAGTATGGCACTATCAACTACTGAAGCCGAATCCAAAGCTGCATCTTGTTCTACAAAAGAACTTATTGGCTTAAAAAGGCTCATGTTATGAAATAGGTGAGTATAACCAACACTCGATATGTATAATTTGGATAATCAAAGTGCAGTTATAAACAGAATAAATTGCCACAAATGTTGCAAACACATTGACATCAAATATTAATTTGTTAAAGAGAAATATGAGGAAAAAGAAGTAAATATGAAATACATATGTATAATAAGCAGAGTGCTAATATATCTGCAAAAACGTGCACAACTGTAAATTCCAATATTTCAGAATTAAAATAGGCATTTATAAGTTATAATTGAGTACAAAAGGAATTTTATTTGTAATTTTTAGTTTTAATATATTTCATATGTGAAAATGTTATGTATCAAATAGTGTTTATCAAAATAGTTAATAACTATACTTGACACCTGTTTTTATTTTTTTGTTTTTCAGAAGTGGAAGTACTGCAATTTGTTGAGAATGTTGAAATAAATTATTGAAATTGCCACGTTCTTAAGTTGATTGAATTTGCAAGCAGAACTAAATCATTGTGTGCGGTTCTCTCGCGTTTATCTGTTATACTCGCGTTACTATCCTTTACTATGAGGTTTACTGACATAAGATTATTAAAATACTTCATAAAATCATTCACTTCAACTGTGATAATATACATGTACCCCTCCCCCCTTTTTAAATGAAGAATAAAAAAAAATTATTTCAAATTCTTACAATAACCTTAAAGAACAGGATTTACTCAAACTTGTCGGTTTTTGTTTATTTTAATTTTGTTAAAGTATTTATTTACTTAAAGCATTTTTAATGCTTTTATAGCAAAAGTATGAAGAAGCTTTAAGCTTTTAGTAACTATTTGATGCAATCTACTGCAATGTCATCATGCTGAAATTATTTTTATACTGGTCTAATAAACTATAGTAATATTTATTATAAATACCATTGTAAACATTATTACAGCATCAAATAATATAATTAAGGATGATTAAATTGAAATGAGACTACTAACATCTTATATATTTGAGTATCTAGGATAGACGTGCCTAAAGTAAAGTTTTAGTTTATTATCATAATCATCATCGACCTAAAGAAGTGTACTGTTGAAAATAAACCTGCCCTAAAGATTTCCACGAAAATAGATAAAGCGTCACTCGCGTCTAACGGCTTCCCACAACTAGGTCACTTGTCCAATTAACCGGGAGCCATTACTTGGGGTATTTTCACTAGGCCTATACGAAAACATATCTCACTTCCGTGTGTTGTCATTAGCAACACGTTTTCGTTCAAGATTTTTATCTTCAAACACTACAGTATTTAGAACTAGATAAGGTACGATGAAGTTTTCGTTCTCGAAGTTTAATTTATCTAATTTAACAGTTTGTCCTATATATATATATATATATATATATATATATATATATATATATATATATATATATATATATACACACAGTAATTTGCAACTTTCAGGATAGCATTCGCAAAATATACTGGTGTAGGTGCAATACGTTAGATATGATCTTTGTCTTGTACAAGTTTATTTTAAGAACTATGAATCAGAAATTTTTTTTTGGTCCTTGAGCATTAAGTGAAGGTCGTGCAGAGACTACCATAATCAGTAAACTGTCAACAAATCAAAGGTGGGTAATGTGTTTGTCATTGTCATTGATGACAAATACGCTCCAGCCCAAGAGCTTGAGGATATCTTCCAAGGCTGTGATGAAAAGCTTCTAACAGATGTAGGTCCTATTTGAGTTAGTTTAGTAAATTTAGATTTTTGTGATATGTCAGAAACAAGTTTGACAGCCTTTATATATTTTCTGTATATATTGGGCCTAAAAGTAAATCATATTTATTGAGTCAATGTACACATATAAAATTATGACCGACTAACAGTCCACACAAATTGTGTCAATAAACGAAACCTTAGTTGTAAATTCACTGCAATAATATACTATTAGACGGTCGTCCGCTATTTACTGTTTTGTTAGCCTTCCCGTATTTATCGAACAAAGAGATCAACAAATTAAATTATTTTTTCCTATTCCTAACATCCTTGCATATGTTAACGGAAAACTTGTTTTTTCATGAAAAGAAAATAAATTACGCAACGCTTTTTTAGTTGGCCCCAAAATTGAGGCAAATTATAATAATTCAATATAAATTCAAGAAATATTTCTCATTGCGTAACATTGCTCGGCATAATAATATTACTTGGGTTATGTATAATCTCATAATCTTCAAAGTTTTGTTAACACCGATGTACTTCACTTTCATTTAGAACTTTTTTGTGGACAACCATTTATACACTAAAGGAAATTACCTAAAAGTTACAACCTACAATATTAACTTTCTAGAATAAAGACAGCATAGATAGGTATACAACAAAGACACATACTATGTTATGTCATCAATGCAGGTTAGAAGTAAGAATAGGTAATAAGTCAGTTAAAAGTTTTTAAAATTAGGTGGTACAACTCCAGAAATAGACTGAAAACCCTGGAAAATAATTGTTTCAAAAATGATGAAAAATTGAAGTTTTTTATTAATCTACGCAAAGGTTGTAAAACTGTAACAATATTTCTCTATATCATTAATTTTTAGATATTCACGACAACGATAGGAATTGTCTGTCCTGTCCAACTTCTTTAGTCGTTCCTTCACTGCAGAGGATTTTGACTATTTTCAGCGCTATCTAGGGTAATGTGCAATGGCATGTCGAGTATTTTTCGGATCCGGCTCGTCTAGCGACTACGGCAGTGACAATTTGGTTAACACTTAAATGTGTATGTGTGATCTGTATATGCGTGCGTTTGCTTATGCATGCTTGCGTGCGTACCGTAATATTCATAAAATTAATTTCTTAAACCTGCATGTTCGTATGTGAAACCTTCATAATTTAAATATTTGAGCTCTGTACCTAAAAAAAAAGAAAGGATCCCTGTAAGACCACCCACGTGTCAGCCCTACTGGTTTATGTATTCATTTGTTACAGTAATTTTTTTTCGAAAATCATTTTAACTAGAAACTTGAAGGACAATGATCAACATGAAAATTGGAAGTTTTGCTAATGTTAAATTGATGGAAATACAAAGGTTCTGAAAGTAAAAAGAAGTATATTAATATTTATAAGTATGAACGCTACGAATCCTTATGTTTATGTACGGAATTCTTGTATTACATGTTCTACTCGTTCTTAATAAATTGATTTCATAATGGTATATTTATATTTCAAAAGCAATGCATACTTCATAAACTAAATTTTCAAAATGAAGGATAAACTAGTTCGAATATTTGAATACTACTTCGATATTGGCTCAATTCAATAGAACGTGTGACGTCAATTATATGATATTAATGTGAAACTTCGACTGATATTTAATTATTAAAAATTATAGAAAAGAAACAAACAATAAATTTATATTTTAAATGCAAACCATTATTCGTCTGCTTATTTAACTATACTGAAATCAATAATTATAACCCGACAGGAAATACAGTTCTAGTTATAGAATTTAAATATGAACAAAGAAAAAAAAAATGTGTTGACAAACTTGTAAAAGTAACTTCTGAGTTGATAGTAACTCCGAAAATTGAATTTTTTTTAAATTTTCTGCTTACGTAGAATTACTCAAATTGGATGACATATTTATGAATCACTCTAACTTCTTGACTATTTCTTGAACAAATATTCAATGTCCTGAAATCCATTCTGGAGTGTTTAGAAAAATGTAAAGGTTTAAACAAAGTGCTTGAAATATTGCTGAGGCACCACAATTTATCAATAAAGCTAATATTATCGCGAGAGTAATTCTATTTCTTCATATGAAAAGGATGGAAATTTTCATATTTTTTTCCAAAAAATCGTGAGTTCTATGAAGTTAGAACCATAAATTACCCGTCAAAACCATGTTCAAAATCATTGCAAAAACATGAAGTCTTTTATTTAAGCAAGATTAATTGATTAATTTCTACCTGACCAAATCATTTTAAGTAACCGTGACCATTATAGTATTTATTCTCCGTATGTTATATTTTGTAAACGATAAAATATTTGCTTATATGTAGCATGTTTAGTTTTGTAAGGTCGCTAAACGGGGACCATCCAGAAGTGGGAAGTCAAGCCCCGACCATGAACTCCGAGCGGTCAGATTAAAAAATAATATCGTTACTCATATCGAATGATTCTCATTTTTGTCTCTGTGAGTCATTACGGTTTACGGGATCGCCTTTTAGCTATTTTTTCTGCTTTTGTAAGTACCACATATGTCACTTAGTTGTTAGTTATTTTTGTAAATAATATTGTTCATATTAATTTAATAATTATTAATTTTTTATGAAATCCCAAATATAATGCTGTAAAAAATATATTATACTTACGATTCAACTAAATATAAAGTATACTCATGTGATATTTTTTGTGAAACTCGACGCGAAAGTCGTCGATAGTTTTTGTTGGATTTAAATAGCAATAAACGTTTGATGGTCTGAATGTTTCCGAGTACATCACTATATGGTCTGAATTTTTCCGAGTACATCACTATATGGTCTGAATGTTTCCGAGTACATCACTATATGGTCTGAATGTTTCCGAGTACATCACTATATGACGTGAAGTCAATAAAACGACTTTTTTTCATCGACGATCATAGAATTTGGCATAATGCATTTAGTATAACATAATGTCTTTTCTTATAACTAGTCAACAAAACATTTCGTTTAGTATAATGCAAAAAGGAACTCACTATTCAAAACCTAAACGTAAGCCTTGTAGACATACGGCTTGAAAATAATAAACATTTATAATATATAAACAACAAAATTAGAAAATTAAATTTTAATGAGATAAAAGAAAACAAACACTTGCTTATATTCTATGTTCCTTGTCACTCAAAATGAACGTTGCCAGATTTATTAACATATTCATTTACGGAGACGAAAAATTTAAATCTGTGAGACACCTAAAAGCTTCCCGTGTAAACAGCGAAAAGATGAGAAAGTAGTACGTTTAAAAAAATTACTAGAAATAGAAAAGAAAATTCATTTAGTACTAGCTCGGACTCTTCCACAGTTTCATTGGGGATGTCCCAATGAAACTGTGGAACGAGTAATGTATAAATAATTTTTCACACAGTTGAGGACTTCACAGATCAGACATTATGATTATTCTTATACCGCTATAACAAATCTTCAATGCAATAGAACTGCGATTCTATTTGCTTTAAAATAATATCTAATAAATTATGTGCAAAAAAAGTACAATATTGCATTTAATAGCTCTGGTCCCATTTGATTTATTGATCGTATAATTTAAAATATGTACAACTAGTTTTGATTTCACACGATCAATGAGGTTAAGTAATGTACACGGCGGTCGTTATTGAATGAGTGACAATTTGACACATATTTTAAAAATCTTCTTAGGAGCTCCTCCGTGGTTTGGAAGGCACGTCAAATCGTTGCTTCTGGTTGTTATCAGCAAGAAACCGACGTTATAAAAAACGTGGTTTGCATAGGACAGATGGCAGTCACATCGTATTAAGAACCAGCACCCGGTCAAATCTTTTACATTAGTTCGCGCACCCAGGTACGTGGTAACGCTAGACTGAAGAAATAGCCAGTTTTAAAACCCGGCTTTTTCGCAAAAAAAAGAAAAAAATATGGTGGTTATAATTTCAAAATTATTTTAAAATTAATACAATATTGTCCCACTTACTATGGAAATATTGAACTTACGTTTACGCTCTTACACCCAACAATGTAATTTTTAGTTACCAAAAAAAAGCACATTTCATTCAGAGATGACAATATAAGCAACATACAAACGAAATTTTGCAAAGTTCAATTGTGTAGCTGTGATATGAAAGCAAGACAAAAAAATAAGCAAATTCATTTTGGCACTTCATATTTGTTACGACGAATTACGACTTAATAGGAATTTTTTGACGATTCAAAACTTTCACCTTAAATGAAACCTATTACGAAAGTTTATATTAGCAGCCGTGGATTCGTATTCAAAATCAATATGAATTAAGTATTTAGTATTTTGTTGCAGGGAAATCACTTTATTTCTAAAACGGCTTAGATATTCGGTGTGCAGAAAAAATTCACAATATTGCCATCCAATAAGCAGCGGCTTTGCATTCACCTTCAAAAAAATGTTTCCTAGAACTGAAATGTTTTTAGAGCCACATTTATATGTTCTTTTGATAATTGCATAGTTTGATTTGTAGCTAAATTTTACTCGTACGGGAGTCTCAACTATCGCAGTACTAGTGTCATTACTGAAGTATGGTTTGAGAGTATATATACCGTTACATTAGTCAATGCACTTGTCATAGTGTTGAAACAACTGAGTTCTAAAAAATACTACTCGGTAAATGTATAATAATACTTGTAAAGTTAATACAAGGTTTATTTGCTTTTCGTATTGAGAACAAATTTCTTGGCAATAATTGAAATGAAATTTACCTTTCATCTTGCTGTATTATAGTTTTATCATTTTTATTTTAAGTATTGTATCATGTAAACATATTCCGCTCGTCTCGTGCGACACTTGTGGGTCGTTGTACGAACGCATTATTTGGCGTCGTGACGTATCCGTCATAACTCAGCAATTTTAGCTTAAATAGTGCACCAAACAAGGTTACTGTTACATAAATTAAGGGAATTTTCCTGAACTACATTTGTCAATAGCAGCCAAATATGTTATCTAAAACGTTAAACTTGTCTGCAGAAAAAAATAAAGTCGGCATAATTTCAAAGGGCATTGACTTTAACCAAGCTCCGACTTGGTCGAATATAAGTAGCCGGAAACATCTGACTAAAAACTAAATGTAAGCAAGTGACTACTCTGTTACTTCCTAATTTCTTAGAAGAATTTGAAATTTATATGCTGCGAAAACCAGATTACTTACACATAAATGCCTTGAAAATCTAGCGGGAGCAAGATGCTTCAAATTCTGTTGATGGCATGTGGTACGAATGATTTTAATAAAAAATAGTTAAAAATAATCGCGGAATTTACATCAAAATCTACATCGTCTACATGAGGAATCATCACATATGTATATGACTATACAAAATCTGCAGTTTTTTCAGTCACATGGTCAGCTTGAAGTCGATTGTTGTACTTTTCCGGTCTGGACCTGCCTAAATATACTTAACTAATTATCGTGATCCGAATAGTAACTGATTTTAATTAAATGAATAAAAACAAATAAATTGACATAAATTATCATCACGAAATATAATTATCATGAAACCTAAATTTTTAAAATTTTTTTGGTAAGCAGTAGTAACTTGTAAGAAACATTCATATTAAAAAGATCTAAAACAAGCCCCCTAGAACATATATATATATATATATATATATATATATATATATATATATTAATACAAACATATACATATATATATATATATATATATATATATATATATATATATATTAATACAAACATATACATATATATATATATATATATATATATATATATATATATATATATATTAGAAAACAAAGTACAAGGGGAAAATTAAATTAATCAAGGGATAATATTCTTGAACCAATCAATTTACAAGTAGATTTAATAAAAGCGTTGCGCAGACTATTTTCCTGTTACCCTCCCCGATATTGTTCGAACATTATTAAATTATTTCCGTCCTACGTTTCCTTTGATCCATTGTGAACATTTTAAAAAGCTTATTAAAATCATTCGAGGGGAAAAGAGCATAGCTCGATTTCGACGTCAACATTCGAACTGTGGAAAATTTAAAATTTAATTTTTTTTATAACGGTATCAAATTACCGCTCTTCAAACTATTATTCGACACCGTAATTTTTATTACCTGTATTATCCTTTATAACGTTTAAAGAAGGTAGAACATAATACCTATGTGTTGTATGATTGCTTGCGTTTGTAACTAAAATTATGTTCAAGCATGACTGCATGCTTAAACATAATTTAACATATAAACAGTGATAGTATTTAAGGAGAAATTAGGCGGAAATAGGTCGTTCGTTTGATTTCATTCAAAGGAAAGAATGAAATTAATATATTACTGCAATGAATAAAACCAGCAGGTGTCATAAAATTCTTTGCAAGCGTTCATACCCATATGAAAGTATAAAACAATTCGTGGCTCAGTACCGTAGGTTTTTTACTGTTTATTTCATATTTTAGAACTTTAAAGTAAAGCAACCTGGGCCACCGGGTTTTAACTACACACTGCAATTGGAAATATATTTAGCATTTTAGAATTTATTATATATATATATATATACATATATATATATATATATATATATATATATATATATATATATATATATATATATATTACTATAAAATAATAATTATTATTTGTGAAAAGTTAAAGTTACATAAATAAAATAATAAGTCCTATATAAATCGTTGATGAAACATTACGGTTTAAATGTAGTTTTTTTTTATTATTTATCGAAAAAAACAATTACAAACAAAATTTAAAATTTTTAAAGTTAGAAACATCAGGCGGTAGAGTGAAGGGATGTTATCAGTTTTTGCACAAAGTAAATTCTGAGAAAAGCCGCTGAACGAAAAAAGGAGTTTTTGCCGAAAATTAGTTATGAAAATTAAACTATTTGCCAAATAATTGTGAAAATCAATACGCTTCTTGTGTGAATAATCACACATTTTCACAATTATTGCCATTCTATAATATAAATATCAGTCAAGAATTGCGAAATGTAGCGCGTTCTCATACGTCATACTGACACACAAATTATTAATATAAAATAATTTTTTTAGAGACAGATTCTCCTTTTACAAAAAACCTATATTGAAGGCTAATTATTTCTAAAACGTCCCGAAAATTAGTAACCTTATGGAGGCGAGTGGTAACTAATAATAAATCAAATAATTATGTAGAATATTCAAGCAATTGACTTCATATCTTTTTAGTCTAAGTTAATCCCATGCAACAGCTTGCTTACATATTCAGGTTAAGATGTTTGTTGAGCAAATCCATAACATTTCAAGATTTTTCATAAAGTTATTCGCGTCGTCGATTTTGTTATTAATTTTGTATTTCAGTATTAAATATTTATGCCAGCCATCACATCTTCTAGATAAACATAACAAGTAGACAAACTGAGTTTTATTATCTAGAAATAGGTTATAAAAATATGAAATAATTGAAATGAGCTACCAATAATTGGTACCTCACTACTAATAATTAGGTTAGTGGAGACAAATAATGCCGTTTCATAACAAATTCCTGAATATATTTTTTAAAGGTGGTAGTGTGTAACCGAGAGCATGGAGATACTTTAATGGCAATTTTGAAGAAAATATATTTCCATTATCTGGCTTCCATAATATGTATAATGTTCCATCCATTTTGTTAACGAATTTTATTTTGTTCATTTGATTTTATGTCATATTAATTTTAATGCTTGAGACAGTCATTAAGGTGAAACTTATTTAAACAAAATAATTAAATATTGTTAAAGAAAATATTTGAAAAACGTTTATGTTTTTTGCATGATTTAACCAACACCAATATTGGAGTTAATTGATACAAGAAGTTTTTCCAAAAATAATTTATTTCTTCTGTTTTATTTGAAACCGTGACTATAAATACATAAGTCGAATAGTGTAATAAGTTTCACAACAAAAGGTTTTTTTTTATTAATAATTGTTTTATAGCCTGTGTTTTATAGTCAAATGCACAGTATTAGTACAGCTACCTTTGTCTCTCACACTCTTATTGAGAGGTGTATTTTTATAAACTTAATATATAATTTATAATGAACTTATAAATAATCAGCTGTTTGCCAGCGATGTCTTTATGCAGTCAATTGATAATCGGGACAAAACTTTTTTATTTTTGAACTTTTAAGAAATTATTTAAAAAAGCATAATTGCTTTTTCCAAATGCCATTAAATGCAACATTGAAAAAGGATTAATACTCCCTCTTACATCCAGGACCTTAATATATATAATATTCAATCCCTATAACAATTTATCTTGTAATTTTTGCGTGATTCCTGTAAATATAAATTGAAAAACAATCAGACAAATATTTAAAAAAAGGGTGTATATATATATATATATATATATATATATGTATATGTATATATATATATATATATATATATATGTATATATATATGTATAGTTTATTTATAGTCCGATAAAATAGTTTTTTTTAATATTTTGTCGTTACACATGTTGAGATATTAAACATTTTTTTTTTTAATTCGAAGTATTAGTTTCATTTAAAAAAAAACGTTTAATTGCAATTGAAAATAACGGATATGACATGCTATCATTAGATTTGCGGTAGAAAGACTCGTATCTGAAAAGATGAAAGGATAATGAAAAAATACCAAGATTCATTTGATGAAGTGTCTTGTCTTCTTTATCTTCATCTATTGGAAGGAAACTGGTCATTGAGCCGTAAAATCACCCGAAGAAAGATGCACTGGAAATGTGATGCAGAGCCTCCTTTTAAATATCCCTGGAAGTCTTTTCATACCAGTACATCTTTCTTAAAAGACCCAAAAATGATGGAAACACTCTCAAAACGCCACAGCTAGACATAATATATTAATAATTATAGCAAACAAAACTTGGTGGAATAGTTTGTAACACAAGGCTGTTAAAAGTAACAGACGCCGAGTACCGACACGTTGGACAAATCTGATTAAGGCAGCGACGGGATCTAAAATAGCGCAACGCACGCACCATGTCATTAATCATCAAAAATGGAGAATTATTGAAAGAGCGGCAATGCCCTTCAAAATAAAATACTATCATGTACCTTCTCCCTTTACCTATACCAACCTCGACCACTGTGAGAGAGCGCCCGATTGATACTTTAGTATGATAATGGAAAAATAATTACTTACAATTAAAAATGTAATGTAAATATCTTCAATGTACGAAGATATTTACATTATCTCTAAAATATCGCTGTCGTAATTCTTGTGTTTCTCTGTATTTTTTTGAACACACATCACTTAAAAACTACTGACAAATTCATAATTATGTTTTTAGCATATTATAAATTCATCGTCGTAATCAACAACGTCTCATTTAATGAAATGAAGAAAAGTTTGTATTTACTAAACCTACGTATATATATATATATATATATATATATATATATATATATATATATATATATATATTTATGTATATATATATATATATATATATATATATATATATATATATTAATATAAATTTCATTCACTTTTTTGGCTTGACCATGGTCTGAGTTCCTACCCTGTATAAACTTTTACGTACTACTTATCTGCTTATTAATATCGTAGTGATTCATGCCTTTGTGTATATCGCGTTTTGTGTACACGTACTTACTGGTCTACTAATATTATAGTTGCTACATGTCTTTGCATGTACCTGCTTAATACCTACCTAGCCGCTAATATTTAGTCGCTTCTATATTTTCTATATCCGTACTTGCTTATTAACCTAATTAATGATATCTCTAGTTGCTTCATACCTTTGCATATACTTACCTATTTATTTACTAGTTCTTACTTACGTCAGGGTATGTAAAACAAGCTCAAAGTCGATGAGTTTATTTCTCATAAATAAAAGTTAAAAATATCACCAGCTCCATTATTGTAACCTTATTTTGTTGAAAGACAGATTTATGTCACCATTAATTTTATTAAAACTTTAGAGACTTCAGTATTAGATTATCATTATACTTACATCGTCCAAACTTGATCACGGTACCTGTAGTTTTCGCTGTTGCTACATTACATAGTATGCCCTCAATTACAAGGGTCAAATAATAACTAATTTTGTATGATAATATACTGGGGTTATTTAGCTTAAAAAATAATTATTGGGGCTGATTAATAAATTCCGGAGATCTGACTTAACATACACAAAACCGGCCGTATCACCGCAGCATCAGACTGAGCCAATAAACAGTCTCTACTTGAGATTGAAAATACGAATTTCAGACTAGTATTGTTGATCTATATTATTATTTTGTAATACTGCTTCAAATATATTTCATTCAAAATTAAATGAAACTACGTGATGTAGTATTAGGTCTACTTTCTTTAATTTCTTTACCCCGACCTAGGTTTCGGTGTATTACAACATCTTCAGGTGGGATATTAGCAAAGAAATTGTGAATAATGAATTTCTACAAAATTAACGCCAAATATATTCAATATATTTCATTCTTATTATTTCATACATTATCCAAGACTCGTTCTATGTATATATTTTTTTAAAATTAGTACACAATTAATAACCGGTTCTTGGACGATAAATTGTATGAATTTTTAAATATTTTCCCTAAAACTGGGTTACATTTCTTAATTTCACATATAATGTTGTTTTCTAAACGTATTTGCAATATGTATTTCACTATTTATGTATCACAAATATGTATTCACTATATATGTATCACACTTAAATTGAAATAATATTATTTAAAACAGATTGCTGTATTGCAAGTGAGGTATAATCCAATTATGCAGCCTAAACCTCAGTTAGCCGACATCGTGATTAATACTAGTTAACATATGGCTGGGATATCAGGTCGACCCAAGTAATGCTATTTTCGGAGTCATATTCTAATATCTGATAGGTTTTATGTCTATCTCCATTTATGTCCACACGTAACTGTAATGGCGGATCGAATAAAAACAATGAAACACAATTTGGCGTTATCCAGTATTTAACTTTTTTTCCAATACTTTTATTCAAGTTCCTACTTAGTATTCTCATTTTAAAAGCTTTTATTTTTCGCTTCTAATATAACTGAAGTCAAATATTACCTGCTCATTTGTCTTTTGCCTTTCATTTTTGCTTGAACGGGTCAACGAGATGAAATTTTGCTTATCTTGTATAAGAGCAGAGTAGAGAACATGAAAGTTATAAATAGTTAAGCGCGTGTGTGAAAATTGAATGCACTATTGTTAATTGCATTTTTAAAATTAGGTGACCATATTCAGTTAAACATGCCAAATTTATCTGTCAATTACTACACTGCAGTTTTGTTCAGACTACCATCGGTGCATCCAGTGCACCTGCATCCGGTGCACCGCACTGTACTACAACTAATTTTAATTCAAATTTGGCAAATTTTTACCTCTATTATTAATCCAATTGAAATCCTTAAACTCTTTCTCTTGAGAAAAGTTTTCTCTAATATTATGCAAAAGAAATTCTGCCAGTAAATATCTCATGTAATTAATATACATCGGCGTTAAAAAAATATTCCATCTTATGGAGTACAAATAAGTGTAGATTCTATATAAGGTCTATATTAAAAAGAAGGCCAACCAAAGGCGAGACGTACTCGCACGTCGCAGGTTCCCCATCCATAATATAATTTATAAAAATTACAGCATTATCGAACCATGCGCATTATTTTTATATAATTATAGCAAAGAAAATAAGGAAACATTAATATTTTAGAAGTTGATATAATTTCATTTTTTTTTAAAAATGAATGTAAATATAAATATCTGGAATTATGTTTCTTAAAAACTGTAAAGGTCTGGAATGCTGGAAGAAAAGATAATACCAATTTCGGACGATGTAATCGCTACTCTTAAGACAATAGATTGTTAAAGAAATTAGCAGAATAATGTATTTTACTAAGTATTTATTCACTATATATTATTTACTAACGTAAAATTAATTGAAGATTTAGTTACATTACGACCAAAACTTTAGAGTCTTTGGTATGAACATATGATTTTGCATCTAACACAACAAATGGAGTACCGTTGAAGAGTATTTTTTTTATATAGTCTCTTCTTTGTAAGTCTCCAAACTATAGTATAATGTGATTTACTAATTAATAAAAATTTACTAATTACTCGCCTTTAACGTTTGCTACCTTGTTATGTGCATATATATATATATATATATATATATATATATATATATATATATACAGTCAAAAGAGCGGTGGTAACATCATCATGCGCCATTTACTTGTCGTTGACAATAGAGAGAAAAGCCCAATGCTCTAGCTTACTTGCCTAAAATAAAATGTCGTGAACGGTGATTGACGTAATGTTACCTTTTTCGATGAAGTCTCTATTTAAGCATAGATTTTAAAACGTGATGAAAGGGTACAGCCCTTCAAAAAGGTACGCTAATCATTTTGGTATCATATTTGGATACGAAGAAAAGTTTTTGATCTCCGGAATTATATTCAACCGGAGACCAAAAACTTTTCTCAAAATGTGATTGAATTTTAGATTCTGGTGTATTATAAAACATCGATGACAATAGTGATACTAAAAAGTGGTTTCGTATCATTATATCTTAATATCATTAAGCATAGTATGTAAATAATTTTCAAATATCCAAAAAATTAAATTAAAAATTAAAAACGAAAACAGTTTATTGTCGCAAAATAATCCTGTATGGGATTATACATTAATGATTGGCCTTTATTTGTGCTTGGGAATTTTGGTAATTACCCAATATCAAAATTCTAAGTCAACCGGAAGTATCGTTAGTAGTTTTGATGAGTGAGTCGGTATCAAAGTACCCGATATTTGAAACGCCGTATTTTTTTATACATTGAGTTACTAATTACTTGACTATTTACATGGCTATAGTAACATGGGGCTTAGTATTTGATATTTTTAATAATGTGGTCATTCCTGAGAAAACATCATCCAAATACAGACAAACGAAGAACACAAAATATTACAAACGAAAAACGGAATCCTTATAGGGTTTCGTTTTTCATTATGAAATAAGAAACCCCCAAAAAATTGAAAATACTGTATAATTCTTTAGAAATTTTTCAATTCGTGGCCGACATTTCAAAGTAACGATGTTTAATTACAGTAGCGAGTGGTTGTAATCTACAAAATAAGTTTAAAACATTAAGCGAGTCTCTTAATATTTTTTCCGTTAAATCAATTACAGATATGAAACTTTCCTACTTTTATTATAATCCACAATATAAACATTTAAATCGACTGCATCGCAAGATTCAAGGCCATAAATACTTTATCGCTTATATCTCTTGTTGACACCCACTAATTGGCGGGGAAAATGTATAGCGGTTTCGACATTCAAGTATCCCCCTCTCCCCCTACAAAATACCCGATACTACAAAATCTTTGAGGGCAGCATCTGCCAAACTCCAAAAAGAAATCAAATTTGTCATAAGTAATTCTATCTGTCTCCATCTTTATCCTTGAATTTAAGAAAAGTTGGTGAAATGCACTATGGAAATATTCTTTAACTACATTATGTACATTATGTCCTCACAACTAATGTATCTCAAGCAGTGATATTTTCTAAAATAAGAATTCAATATAATTTTTTTGTTGATTCAAAATTCGTTAAAAATATATTTTCTCCGGAAGAGGTTGCAATTAATACCCATAAATAAAAATTATTTCATGCTTAAACACCCGTCTACGACCATAATCTCTAGCCATATTATTAAGTTCATTTAAATACTCATAAATTCGGAAATATGATGAAGCTTAACAACAATTAACAGCGCCCTGGGTAAATATGACTACCTTTACATTAATCAGACTTTAATAGCAAACAGTATAGTTATGAGGCTTGCAAGGGATATTTAATTTTCAATTTCAAGGACCAAAATATTTATTTTGATTTTTCTTGACCTGTGATGAATATAATAATATTACGATGTATATTACATTGATTGCACTTACGTTCATTATAGTCAATGTGGTAATTTATATAGCAATGTTAATTGACTCAATGTTAGCACTAAATTATTGTTAATCTTATTTAACTTCGGTAAAAATTAACTGAGTAACATTAATTGGAGACTTTCATGTTTTAGTATTACAATTTTTAACTAATATACACAAGTACGTAAAAACGACATTCGATTTATATTTATGAAAGCACGTTTGCTATTTTGTTTTATATAGGGATGTCTAAAATCTTATGATAACATTGCAACACTGCAGTAAGTTCAGTCCATTAAAATTAGAAAAAGATTACTTTGAAGAATTTGAGAATTAATGAAGATTGAAGAGATTCTTTATTTCTGTGTTTAATTTTACTTTTTAGCTGTTAAGTAATCTTAGTAAACGTATGTACTAAAATATTCACTGAGAAAGGGTTCAGAAGGAAACAAGCCCTCCCAGAATTAGCGATCATTTATATAACTCAGGGGGCTGCACGTAATGGTAGCAAGAATTAACATTATCAATTATATGACCTTTCAATATTGATGACATTGCATATACATCCAACTTTGCAGATATTATTATATTTTTAAGAAACATTTTTCTGATTCTATCTAGATTTAAAATTCTTTCTAAAATATAAAATTGGCTGTTTTTTGGTTTTTAACCAAATATCATAAGATAAATTACTTTAACTTTTTATATTACACTTGCGCAACATGGAAACCTTTTCTTCCAAGTTTATTTTAATACCTGCCCATTACAATTTTAGCCGGGCAAAAAGGATCCACGGCTACGCTTTCTTATGTAATAAACATCTACTGTTAGCAATTTGCTAAAAACGCCGAAATAAAGATTTCTTTATTCCTATATGAGAATCTAAATACAAAATAAATTTCAAAACAGTCTTTCTTAAGGAGCATTTGAAAGTGAAAAAAATTGAGTGAAGACTTTGTGATGAGTCAGTCGATAAGTGGAGGCGGTTTAATCACACTCAAAAGGGTATAAACACTGTATTTTACTCTTTCGTATAAGAGCAAAACATATTCACGGTGTATGTTCAAGAATATCGTCGTAATTTAATGTTTTGTAGGAAAACAAAAAAAAATTATGATCACATATGGAATTACATGCATTTGTTTTTGAAACAATAAATACTTGTCATTTTCAACGATATATAAGATCTAATAGCTTAATTAACTGATTAAGTGAAACAATTTATTCCATGCTAGAAATATATTTTATCCGAGTGATGGAACGCAAGGAATAACTATTATCGTCCGGTCTCTCATTTATAATTATATCTTGGTAAAAATAAAAATAAAATCAACAAGAAAAACAAAAAAGACTACTAAAATATCATGTTGTTTTACTACAAAAGTTTACGTTAACCGCTTCTTATGTGTTGAGCCATGGACCGATTTTTTCTACTACGTATCTAGTATATCCTTATTAAGTTACTTACATATTTTCTCGTTAACTAAAGTTAGTTAGTGTTTCTATCCAATTTCACTCAATATATTTCTATATATATATATATATATATATATATATATATATATATACTTTAAGTTTGTTTTCACACACGTAAACAAGTCTGAAAGATGCCACCCATATTTATTCCGTTCGTACATAATGTCCAACCCAACATGTCATCGGCAATGCGCACGGGTACTCAAAAAGCGTCAACGCTACGCGAGAGAGAGGTGCTTGAAATGACTGTCACTGGGTCACGTAATGGGTCTTTTGATAGCCAAATAGCATTTTTATGACACTGCAAATCGTCTCCGACTTAAGTTCAATACCTTTAAAGTTTGCGTCGGAGTGAATATTTTTGCAAATTCTAGTCAGCTAAATATTTCATGATATATCCGTGTAAATATAATATTAAATTTAAAATCTTGAAAGAGGTTCTTCTCTTAATAACTTTTTATTTAATGTATTGGAACTTCATGTCTATAGGCGATTTTAATATTGAATTCCTTATATTTTAATATTTTGTCTGTTTTTACCTGAATTAGACGATATCGCTTTTTGTATAACTGTGAAATTAAAACAGTTATATTTTAGTCCATTATCTAGTTTCCGATATGTTATAAAATATACTACTAAATACATAGATATGCTCATACTTCATCGAGCTCAATGTTCAACTCAAAGCCAAGTAGAATTGTCTTTCAGAGAACACTGAGTTTTGAAGACAGATATTAACTTTCGTCGGTGACTCTCCTTGATTCTTGTTTGTGATTGCAAACATAATTATGGGTGGAAACTAATATCTTTGAATTTGGAAGGAAAAAGAAGCGTTTAACAGAATAAATATTATTTTAGAGGTAAGAAATTTTTACCTTCTTTGCGCCGATTGAAACTTTGGGGTATAAAGAATTGATATATTAATTTATTACCTAAAGTCGAATCCAATTGATAACTTCTTTAGCAGCATTCAAGTATCTCACCCGACTTTACTTTCTTCCCTTGATATTCTATTTGTAATTTTCCGCATTCAAATTAATATTTTCCTTTTCTTTTTCGTCTGGACTTTGTTTCTTTAAACTTAATTTCCTAGGTTATATTTAAAGCTAACCTAAATTCTCAAAAGATAACTACAGGAACAAATGCAGTTGGTCAAATAATATAGGGTGTCCAGTGGCAGATTTCAAAGTTTGAACAAACATAATTTTTGAACGCAACACATAAGAGAAGCGCGTGGGGCGTCGTTAGAAGCGCAAACGGTGCGGATATTTTAGTAGCCATGGAACAGTGGAGTGGAGAGCACCGAGCTTTTGCCGTCGAAGCGTACATTTTGAGTGGATTTTCGCTGTCTGTGGCACGCCGTCGA
This sequence comes from Druceiella hillmani, assembly GCA_039881145.1. Classification (NCBI taxonomy): domain Eukaryota; kingdom Metazoa; phylum Arthropoda; class Insecta; order Lepidoptera; family Hepialidae; genus Druceiella; species Druceiella hillmani. The sequence continues at coordinate 4,150,222 of JAYKKI010000124.1, read as the reverse complement.
TTTAATAATCGTTACAATATTCGTCGATTACGTGATGGACCATCGATCAACCTCATTTAGTCATGGGTAGCAAGGTTCAGAGCTACAGGATCAACATTAAATAGGCCCAGGCCAGGACCTACACCATTGGTAGCCACGGATGAAAATGTCGAGCGTGTTATGGTTTCTGTCGTTGAAAATCCCCGTTTATCACTGCGTACACGTTCATCGATATTGGGAATTCCGAAATCAACTTTACAGATAATTATGAGAAAAAAGCTCAAGTTCCATCCATATAAAATTCAAATTGTTCAAGATTTACACGATTCTGACTTTGAATTAAGAAAAACTTACGCGGAGGTGATGTTGTTGAGATTTCGTACTGCTACCCGGATGGGCAACATATTCTTTAGTGACGAAGTTCACTTTCACATTGGGGGATGTCCACAGCCCAAGACAAATGCATCAAGAGCCTTTACATAAGCCTAAAGTAACAGTCTAGTGTGCCATGTCTGCATTTGCAATCATAGGGCCTTATTTCTTTGAAAATCAAGGTGGCCAAACTGTAACTGTGAATTCGGACAGATATGCCCAGATGTTAAATGACTTTTTCAAAGTAGAACTACAGAATAGTCCATCCTTGAACCAAAACACATAGTTCCAGCAGGACGGGGTCACAGCTCACACTGCTAATGTGTCCATGAATGCAGTGCGGCAGTTATATCCAGAAAAAAACATATCCCGAAATGGTGCCGTACCGTGGCCACCTAGGTCACCCGATGTAAGCCCATGTGACTTTTTCTTATGGGGATACTTAAAATCCGTTGTTTACAAAACAAATCCGAGCACTGTGACACCACTTAAAGAAAATATTCGAGCCGAAGTCAGTAGGATACCCCAGTCGCTCTGCAAACGCGTTTTTGAAAACATGCGTGCTAGACTCAAAGAGTGTGTCAGACTCGATGGCCGCCATTTGGAACACGTGGTTTTTAAAAAATGAAATTCGCATCAGTTTTTATAAAGTTAAAATAAACCTTTGTATTAGAGGTGTAGTTTTTTTTTACAAATTGTTCAAACATTGAAATCTGCAACTGGACATCCTGTATATACAGATATGATTAGATAGTCATGATATTTGCTAGGAATTGCAAGTAGCTTATTGTATTTAATTATAAATAATATCTAATTGCAACATGTATTATAATTCTATCATCGTATTTACAAACATGTCCAAATATACAGAATAAATTTCATTCTTAACTAATGCAAATGGCAACTACACGTATTGTTGTTCTAAACTCTCATACTTAACTTCCTTGCAAAAAGCTCGTCAATCCGTCCAAACATTTTTTGAATTATATATTAATCTTCATTTCTGGTATTATTCACTAAAGCCTTACAAAATAAATAAATTGGATAGGCTTATCTTAATAAAATAAACAAACGCCAATAATTGACTTTCGTTTTCACTAATATAGAATAAGTTAATCAAATATAAGCTTATTTAAAATAAAACGATTTTATAAAAAAATATATTGGACTTGCAATAACCGTTGAATAAGCAACGCATTGAAAAGTATAAAATAAGATATAATATAATAATATGGTAAAGTATAATAAAAGTTCAAAATAAGGTAAAATATAATAAAAGTATAAATAGGTAAAATATTACTTCGAATGTAAATCAATTTGCGTAATGCCCCCACTGGTACTGTTCTATATGCCAATTGCTTTTTACGAAATATTCATATTACGCGCAATTTTGGCGACAAATGAGCGGTCTGGCAATAAACGGAGAAAATAGAATATATGATATTTAATCTTATATTCCATTTCTTAAAAATATCTATTAAATTTCTACGTTGCGGGAGAAAATGCATCAATGGAGAAAAACGCATACAATTGAATATGTGCTGACGGAGACGCAAGATATTTAGTCGGTGGCGCGTACGCCTTTTTACGTATGCGTTAAGTCGATGAAAATTCGGCCACCAGCCTTCTCCAACAAATATCGACAGTTTTCGGTCGCCAATTGCCATCTACAAAAATTTATTGTCTGCATTGCGCGTTATTTTGTGCCGAATATTTCCTGCTAGAAGGATTCGTATAAGATATATTAATCATGAATGGGAGAATATAATTAAAATAAAGCTGGTAATAATGATTATAGGAAAATTTGTTTATTTTTGATAATTATTGGATTATATTAAATTTTATTATAATCACATCTTCTTCGTTTTTATAATATATTTTAATTTTGTTTCAACCTTGAAATAAGGAATTAAATTTATATTTAAAATGAGCATTACTGACTTCTGTGAATGAACATAAATTGGTACGCGGATAGCTAAGTCCCGCTAAATGCTCATTCTTAGAAGTGAGTTTTTAAAATTAGACTTTGTGAAGGATTTGATTCTCATAAATATTACCTTAAGATCGAAAGAGTTATCATGTTACAAAATATTTTTTGGATCAATGCTTAAATTCTTTTCTTTTCAGTAAAAAATTCTCAAAAACCTTAAACTCTCAGTGAAGCCCTAAATAGCCCAGAGTCGAAGAAGTGTTGTTCAGATACAGAAGAAAAAATGGAGTCATTTAAAAAAACGAAACATAGGAAGTAGTTGATAAACCAGAACAAAGAACAGTTGTTTAATGCAAATTAGTATTTCGTAAGAAACTAGAAGATGATAATAATGTAAACAATTGAAATTTGTAAATGAGTTAGAAATTACACAGGTAGTCAATATGTTTTTTATTTCTTGATTTTTTGTGATACGTACGCCTGTGTTATCATTTTATTTTAATAGGGGATCATCCCTATCAAAATAATATGTATTAATGTATAAAAAACGGCTATCTACTAGCAACTATGAACTACATTGTGTAAAGAATAACATAAAATGTCAGTCTATTCGCAACTCTGCACGATGCTTTATTATTTACTCTCAAGGAAAGACAGATATTAATAAACAAAATAATTTGACAATAAAACCATAAATATCACGAATACAACTTGACTTACCGTGTCTTCATTAATGGCAATTATATTCAGCAAGTAAAGTTGAAAAGATTCATAAGAAGACTGTCACCTAAAAAAGTTTTAATAATGTCATAAATTTGGGTGTTAACTGATGTCTTCAAATTCTACATATATGTACATAAGTGCGTCCGGGCGTGTATGTAGCTATGTTTATAATGTATGAGCAACTATGTTATAATGTATTTTATTCATAGAAAATAGGTACGTCCAGTTCTTCGACTATTACTTAATTGTAAATTAGACTATACAAAGTATTTAATGACTCGTTGCCCTGCGGTTATTATATTTGAAAGAATAAGCAGTCAAACTGGTACATATTTTCGTACATATCTTTAAGATACTCCCGGGTAATAACGAAGGATGCAGCTACACGTCAAAATAATTCAATTTTGAACGTTTCCTGCCCACTATAAATAAACCCAGACCTATCTATTCGCACTAGAATAGAAATGTACTTTTGGTGGATGAGTCGAGCGTGATTCTATAACTTCCATTATACAATGACTTTATAGACCTAGTATACTATATATGTAATAAGATAAGAGAAATACCCTGCTATGCGTAAGCACGTCGATTATGTTTCCAGTAGTTTTGCACGTGTTTTAGGGGTACGTAGTTTTAATACTTGTTTCATTAATTAAATTTGGGCTACACTGCATTTGATTTTCACGAATAACGAATAAGAAATAATCAAAACCGTTTTTCCACAGCATTATATTTTATATTTACCTAAATTCAAATGGTAATATTTTAGTTTTCAAAAAAGTCGATATATATATATATATATATGTATATATTCTACTTTTCTAGTCACTAATTTCACCTGGTAATTAAAATGAATAATGAAATTAGAATTGAATCTTGAAAAGCAAGGAATGTTAAAGTTAAAATCTTTCATCTTTGCTAATAGCCCACCTGAAGATGTAATACAACGAAACCTAGGTCGTGGTAAAGAACTTAAAGGAAGTAGAAATAATAATACATCACGTAGTTTTATTTAATTGTGTACTATTATTAATTGAATGGCAACAGAAATGAAAATATATTCAAAATAATATTTGTCTCAATAAATTTTACTTAATTTTTGATACAATCTTCCTATATTAGCTATTTTACAAAAATTAAAAAAAAAAAACAATCAATAATTTTTTTCAATAATACATGACTTTTTAATTCAGATAAAATGGACTAGTTAAATTAATTACTGCTCATTTCACGCTTTAATTACAAGATGTATATTCAGGACCTTCTATTAGACGTAAATTTATCTTACTTATCCGGCTACACCCTTTTTTCCAAAATACCAAGCTGTAAATCAATAATTTCAGAGAAATAACGTCTTACCTTTTCTTACTTTTCAGTCGCACACCTCTTTAATTTTTCTTATCCAGAGTTACAGAGCTGCATAATCGAAAAACATATATTTGTTAATAATTTTCTTAAGTTGAAAATTTGGTAACAGTAGATTTTTGGAAAAAGAAAAAAGTATAATTATAGATCATACTTATCCACATAATTTTATAAATATAAAAATTTGCCAACGCTGCTATTTTTGACACAGCACTCTTGTAGTATTAAAACGCATTAAACATTTTAAAATCAAACAAACGAAGTTTGTTCCGTCCTGTTTTAATTTTTTTTTTTGGACAAATTAATAGGTTATTTAGTTGGTCGTTTATTTTTATTTACTTGGCAAAATCATTGAGATAATAAATATTTATTGCTTGAATTCAATTACAATTGATTTGACATCAGTAATGATTGTTTTCCAATACCCTTTGTCCTTAACTTCTAGTTTTTAAAAAAATGCAACTAACGGACTCACTCCGCGTGGTTCTTGTGAAAGTTTGTGAACGTATTTTCGAGATTTAAATTGTTTTATTATCACAATTTTAAACAAACACATATAAATTTGAGATAAGTATGAAATTTAGATGAGCTATTTGAATTATCGAATAGAATATAATATCTGATAATTTAATTAAATAAAAAACGCAGTGAAATAATTTTCCACTAGACGGTCCTTTTATACTTTTATTGCCGAAGTTCGCATATTGCGTCAAATTTAAATTAATTTACACAAAGGTACTGGCTGTCAATGTGTAAATAATATGGCAGTACTAATTGTGATACACCTCGAACTACACTTTGTTATTTAACGATACATTTCTTATTTTGTAACTGACGTTTGTTCAACGCTCTTATTTGGTAGCGACGCAGTTTACTTTAACTTATATTTTATAACTACAAAACTATTAAAATTCAAAGAAAAAATAAGATTACGCACGTTAAAATTTTATTGGTAGTTCAACCGATGAGTAAATTATAAAAAGGTTAAAATATTTTCTTGTGGAAAATCACTTGACTTGGATGAAAATAATCAGCGATGAAAATAATTAAGGATTTTCTTATTAAAAATATCAGTCGCTATGTATAATTGGCTATCGAAAAATGAAAACTGTCATCTTTCTTCAATAAAATATCTTCCCAAGTTTTACTTGCATTAAAAAAAACATTTGTTAATTTAAGGAAACTTCTTGTCATTAGAGTTATTTGGTTGAAATAAGTCATCCTTAACCTATAACAAAAATAACAGTTAAAATAAATGTTTTCCAATAAAGATACGTCGATTACAATGAGCGTCCTTCTGATGTCATCCTTCGTCCTTCTGATATCATTTTTGCAAAAACATTATATTTCAATTACAAAGCTTCCAAATTGACATTTCACTGAATCGAATATATTGTCGCTCTGCCTACCAATGATAAATTGTTATTTGTTACACGTCCTGTTTTTGACATTTTCTCTATAGGGCTCTCACTTGTTTCCTATTAAAAGCTTTATTAATTTTCACAGTGTTTACGCTTTTTTTATTTGATAATTTGTTATGGTAATATGACACTTTGTACAGAATATTTATAAAGCTTCATTTTTATACTGATGTTTGAGAATATTCCATCAGTCGTAGAAGGAGATTCATAATAAACAACAAGATATTCTTTTAACACATACTTAGTTAAATTACTTTACTGACAAACATTTATAAAATTTCGTGAATTGCTGTAAGCAATTCCATTTATAAAACCAATTATACAGAAAAACTTTTCAATAATGAATATTTATACATTAGTAACTTTATTCTGTATTAAGAACTTGTAAATATATATTGGGTTAGTTTTTGTAGTATATGTTGGTAACAACAAACGCAGAGACTCTTTTTTCACACAAAGTTCGAGCATGTAACTAGAAAATTTGTGAATTTTAATTTTTTTTTATTTTTGAGGCTTCCAAATTCCTCTTATGTCATCCATCGGTTCGTTCTTTTATCCGACCTTGATATTTTTCAGGAAACCTTTTGATAGAGAAACTTAAATTTTAATACTGTTAAAGCACATAGGCCTACTTATATTTCCATAATTAACACTGAAAAATATTCATACAGTCACTTTAGAGGAGGAAAATTTTATAAACGAACTTTTATTTCGATTTCACTCATTGAGTGTGGCGTCAACTGAGTAGAAAGGTAAAACGATTTCGAAACAATCTCTTCAGAATTATACGTAAGGTTATTCAGAGATATTGGGGAAAATGTCTACAAAATATTTTCCTCCCAATCTCAAAAACCTATAGTAAAAATTATGAAAAGGATAGATACTATAAGCGCACTTTATATTCACTAGAAAACTACAGAAATTATTTTAATTCTTGTAGTTTTTGACCATCCAAAGATATAATTACAAAGATATATCTTCAAAATTTACACCATTCATTATATCTCTATGTTGAAAAATAATACTAATATTTGGAAATAATTAAACCAAATACTACACTCTCCAAATGGTACACTCTGCAAATGGTGTTAGTCAAAACTTGCATAATAATATCTTTCATTTGTTTGTTAATTATTTTAATTCAAATATAATATCTTCCCAATTTCATTTCCTTATTTACGTATTAAAAGAACAAAAAGTCATGCTTGATTATCTTAAATTTCTTGCGTGTTACACTATAGTTTTACATTCTATAACACTTGGGAGATTAACTTATTTTCCTGCTTTGTATTATTTTTTAAAACGTCAAAAAATAGATATTTAGAATATATATTACTATACGACTTTTTTTTGCACATCAGGTAAAAGCTATTGGACAAATTTCTAGGAGGTTTCCGCAGAGTAATTTACTTCGAATAATTCACGATTAATGGTATGATATTTTATTTTAATACAACATTTTCACGTTTTTCCAATAAAACGTAATAAAATATTAAAATATTTCCTTTCTTTTTTTATAAATATTAGTTTTATTCCATTGATAAGTTCATAATTTATCCAGAACAAATCCAAACCTGCGCACTCAATATTCAAAAATGAAATATTACAACGCGCAATATATAACATCAGAGGTTGGGTGGAGCCTTCAAAGTGATTGAATTCCCATACCGTTTTGACCGGAAACGTACCCTCCGCCAAGAGGTCTTATTTGCACGTGGCCGGATTCTTATTTAAGACTGATAGTTCGAAATCGATTTCAATCTAGGTACACTTTAGATTTGATGACAGCGGATAATATTACATAGTAGCAGAATATTAGGATGGATGTGCAATTTTAAGCTTAGTCTGCAATAGTTCGGGCTGGGTTAGGTACACTGCCATTTGAACACTTGCCAATTCTTCTTATTGATCTAAAGTTTAGTAAAGAGTAGCACTTAAGTAACTCTTATTATACGATGAATTTATGCCAGGTTGCGTTATTTAAATATATTATGAAATATAAACCCGGATGGCAATCGATTAAGCCATTCTTGTTTCCAACGTGGATGGCTTAATCGATTGCCTATTGGTATTGGAATGAGTGTGAGATTATTAAGAATTAATATATAGAACTTTGCAAAGAAATTATGACGCATATATATGGAAATGACACATCATATGATTTAGCTGGAAATGGATGGTCTTTATCATTTTTAAGAGTATATCCATTTCTAGGATTATACGGCTGTATTTTTTGGACGTTATTTTTAAAATTGACACCAAAAATATTTCTTAAATCATTACCGCCATATTAAAATATTTAAAATAAATGTTTAAAAACTAATAAGAAATATTAGAATGTATAGCCATAGGTAATGTTTTGTCCAAGATAAAGAGATTATATTAACCTAAATTAATGAACTTTCAGAGTGGAGGAAACATTGTCGCTCGGAAGGCGGCTAAACTGTTGGTAGGCTGCAACTCACCTTCTTGTAAGGTCGGTGAAGGAAAAAGGAAACGAGACGGAAAATTTATTCGAATTCCTATTTATCATCAATTGCCGCAATTTAATTTTCTCTAGATGTCGTCATGTACATAATGTCACGTTGTGAATGAAGAAATGTTATTGTGGTAATTTAATTAAATTTTTGATAAGATCGTTTTTTCCTAATTCTAACGTAGCAAATATAAAGAACCATGTCCAGCTAAATCATATAATGTGTCATTTCCATATATATACGTCATAATTTCTTTGCAAAGTTCCACGTACCGGAAGATGCAGTGTTCGTTGGCATCTTGCTAGATAAAAGATAAAAGTCACAGAAAATCTTTAGATGAAAGTGGTACGGGATCAATGTTTAAACGATTTCTATGGGAGAAGTCGATCTTCAACAGTGGTCGTCTTCTTGCTCATGATGATAATCAACGCCTAAAACATTCACTCATTATGGCTACAACCATACCATGATGACTTTTTTCGGTACATGATAGTGTTCGCGAATTGATAATACTTTAATGTATTTGGAGGCACAATGTACGTCAAATTACTCCACATTAGATGACAATTAACTTCCCCGAGTGAATTTTAAGGCGATTCACGTGGGGCCGAACAAATCTATGTGTGACCGTTGAAAATCCCAATTAAGTCGTTACGGCGACCGTACAAAGCCGTGAAGCTCAAGGGCGTAAAGAGGGCGGAAAGGTTAGAAAATATATATTTGAAGTTATTTTAGATTTTAGAACTGGATTTTACTATTTACGTTTTATTATGAATGCTGACTACATAGTTTATAAATATCCCATAATTGCAAAAACAAAATGTTTACTTTGTATTAAAAAATATTTTTCAACGTAGATATCGCAGCTTGAAGCAAGAAATTAACAACAAATATGTTTAAATATACCCGTGACAAATTAATAATAGAAATAAAGGAAAACAACAACGCCACAAAAAATAACCATAAGATTAGTTACACTCGTTATATAGTTTTTACACTTTTACGAGAAAAAATAGCAATAAATTTGAAACTCTAAGTGAACGTTCAAGAGTGTTAATTTTTTGCAAATATTTTAAATTTCTGTGATTTAACAAGAAACACTCATATTTTCATTCCCCTTCCCCTTCCCCTTTCGTGTGAATTTTTTTTACTATTATCTGGCATTTTCGTATATTATCATTTTTAATATCAAGAAATATATTTGGGAATGATCTTTTAAGGTCCTTTCACTTGATAAATACATTGGTGGTGAATAATTATAACACCAAATTCTGATTTTAAAATATTTTTAATTGCAAGTAATTGTAAGTACAAATAAAAACCAAATAAAATTCCGACCAAGGTAAGTTCCGTAGCACAAAACAATATTAAACTTGATAACTTTGTACTTCTCAAAGACACTGAAAAAGAAAGTTATAGTTGCAGTCGGTACCGAAAATATCCTATGTATCAATAACTACGTAACTTATCAATTTTCGTTCAAAGTATATTATAAGTTCTACTATTTTAATTTTTTTTTCAGAATTTTACATACGTTAGTTAGAAAGATAGAGGGGGGGGGGAATTTTCTAAGAATCTCACCAAATTAACCTCTGCGCATATCTCACCAAATATTGACTTAAATAAAAAAGTTATTTTGTAACCTCTATATCATTTGTAAGACCTATCTAACCATATTCCACACGCCTATGGGCACGGGATTTTTTTCATCCCTCAGTTACATGTATGGAGTGCCACCCCTAATATTATTTTTTGTCATAATTCCAATATTTTATTGTATAGCGGTTCATAGAAGAGATTTAACCTCTATATTTCATCTATATGGTGCCAATAGTCTCCGAATAAAACGGCTGTGATATACGGACCGATAGAATCATTGAAAATCCATTGGCTGGATGTAACTTTGAAAGCTATCCTCTTTGAAACTTTATCTGAAAAGCTTTCGCTTTATTCAGAGCTTTCGTGGTGGGATATCGATGCGGTGCCAATGAAATGAGAAGAGGAATAGTTGCTAAAGGTCTCTCTTTATATTATTCTTTCTTATATATTACAGTTTACCGACGTATTGTTTTTTTGTTTTAATAAAGAATTTTAAATTCAAAATTTATTATTGTACACTATTTATTTTTTTTATCAATTAGTTGCGTCAGCAGTTTTACTTCTGTGGAATATTTCATGGAAAAATAGAAAATATTAGTTTTAATATCAAAATTCAATTCCGATGTCTTTTTCTTTGACTTTCTCTACTGAAACTTTTCAATTTATTCTCGATTTTTCAGAGATAATAGGTGGAAACGAGTAAAAAAAGGTTTATTCTAGGATTTGCGATAGTACATAAAGGTAAATATTTTACTTTATTTAATCATAAATACAATGGTGACGATCAATAGAAAAAGCAAACAGGAGAAAAGATGTTGGTTGACAGAATACTGACTTACATTGATTTGATACTAGCAAACGTTTTTCGCGTGGAAAAGAAGACAACAATCTGTTTTTACGTTATGGAAGAAATTCATTTGATTTACAAAGCCCTTAAATGGACCTCCTAGGAACTCACAATACCAAGGAATGCAGCTGGAATACAGCCACTCTCCTTTGAAACTATTTCCAATCAAAAAGTGAAGTTTGGCACAAATATAGAAATTTTTGGCTCAGTCATAGTTATGTAGTTCTGGAAGCCAACTTTTGGTTGGATTTGAAATGTTTATAGATTATCAATAAAATAACACCATGTTTTCGAAACTACTGACTATTTTTTTTACTAAAAAATCCAGTCATTATTATTTATTTCTTTATAGATAGGAAAGGAGTTTGCGAGTGGTTTAGCGGATTGTGCGAGGATATGGAATTGTGTAGTACGGCATTCGGCCATGATACATATTCATATCCAGACAGGTTTATAAACCCACTTGGACGTAACACTAGTCGTAAAAGTCAGACTTGCACTGGATTAGTTGTGTATTATTTTGTTATTATTAATTTCTCTGCATCTGATTGGACTAATGAATTTTTAAGTTCAGCTTGTTTTTTCAATAAAATATTTTAAAATCTAAATGTCCCTATGAAATGAAACTTTACACCGTCTTTATTTATGACTTACCACCGTCTCACTTCAGTTTAAAAGTCTGATGACTTAAAATAAAAAGAGACAAGGTTTTTCTTAAAGTCTTCTAAATTGTTAATTTATTTATTTTATAATTAACTACCTAGAGCCCTGGATAAATGATAAGCAGAGGGCGTAATGTTGAATTATGCACCCAGTGAATATACTAACAGAACCCAACGTAATTTCTGTAATTTTTAAAAAGTTCATTTTACACAAGTTCATTTTGCAAAAGTTCATTTTGCAAAAGTTTATTTAACGCTTTTATGGAGAAATTAAACTCGATCTTCTTGACTACTAACGCCCATATGCACCACACACGGTCAAGACTCTCAGTCGAACAGATGGTTAAAAACGTATTTCTGTTTCACATTAACTGCCAGTTGAAATAGAACAAGTGTCTACTTTACAAACCGTGCCCCATGTACGGTCCAATCGGTAAAGTTTCCATACAAAATACGTTTTTAACTATCAGTAAACCCGACTGGGAGTCCTGACTGTGTGTGGTGCATATGGGTGTTAGTCCATTAGGTAGTTGGTTTAACTGCTGATAGTTAATCTGTATTTACTGTGGATCTCGCCAGAAGCGACTCTCGCTAATAATGGTATTGATATTCAAGCAGTAGCTCAGCATTATCTTTATGGTATTCACATCAGGTTTGGATAATGAAACTACGTGATGTAGTATTATTTCTACTTTCTTTAAGTTCTTTACCACGACCTAGGTTTCGTTGTATTACATCTTCAGGTGGGATATTAGCCAAAAAAAGAAATATTCTTTTGCTAATATCCCACCTGAAGATGTTGCAATACAACGAAACCTAGATCGTGATAAAGAACTTAAAGAAAGTAGAAATAACACTACATACACACGTAGTTTCATTTAATTGTGAATAATGAATTTCTACAAAATGAACGCCAAATATATTCAATATTTGGATAATGTAGCTTCTGTTTGTCCTGTACTAAATCATTCGCATGTGCATATATTAATAACCAATAATTAATTATTGCCAATAATTTTTGTTTTTGTAAACATTAGCTCGTGAATCGAAAGAATTCGTATTTGATATCGTTTGAAATGATGATGTAATGCATTTAAACAGTTGGCGCTAATTGCTATAATAAAAGGCTACTTTGGCGTATTTATGTCTTACAATAAAATATTCTTCGTTAACTTTCGATAATTTTTCGTGAAAAATTCCGGACTTTTGGTTAAAATTTATTAGCCGATTCAATTATTTCTGGCACAAAAGATGTCGTAGTTCAGATTTTAATTAATTTAGATACTTTCACAGGTTGAGCAGGGACGGAAACTGGCATCCGGTAATTTAAATTGAAATTGAGCTGCCATCCGGCGGAAATTTAACTCATTTCCGCTTTGAGCTCCGTTCATCCGTCACTCGTTTAAAGTTTTTTCGTAACAAATTAAGGAAGGTTAAAGTTTATTCCTTTGCACATTAAAATGGCGTTGTTTCTCTGTCACAAGTTTTGTTTTTCATCTCATTTTTGTAAATGGTAGAAGAATTAGGAAAAAAACTCTATTACAGAAAATATTTTAGGGGACACTGTGAATTGAATTGGTATTAACATGAATCCCTGAAACTCAGAAAGCCCGACTGAAAAAACCAGAAGTCATAATAATTGCTCCTATCATACAAACTCAAATAAACAATAAAAATAAAGACAAAAAAAACAACTGGTAGGTACCAATCAAAAAGGTGAATTTCGTAGTTTTTGATTATCTACATAGCCTAATAAAATACATAAAAATTCGGAGTAGATATTTATTGAGGGTGTAGCAATTTATTTAAACGTTTAAAACATGGTGTTTTTTTATACATTTCTATTAAAAAACATTTCTATTAAAAAGAGGATCGGGACAAAATAACCATCTTGTTGAAAATGTTTTTTTTGGAATATTTCGGTAACAATAAATTTTGCAGATCATTTAATTTTCTTTAACTTAGGTCTAATTTTTTTTTTACGACTAATGTTTTTCGAATGATTTTTTAAAAATTAATTTCGTGTGTTTTTAAAATATTCTGTGAACATTGATTCACGGGTCATTTTAAGAAAATATATTATATTAATGAAAATATATATATCATATTTTCTGTGCTTATTTTTCCGTATCATATATGTATCAGGTGTAAGTTTTTTAATTCTGTCCATTGCACTGTCATTATAATCCTACATTCAGTACACAAAAGTAGGTCTTCATCTGCTGCGTAGGGTGTACGAGCATTCATTGTAGTGTAGTGTCTCTTTAGATAGTCTTTGAATTTCGTTGTTTCTAATAATTTAAATGGGCTGACGGAGGCGTAGTAATGAATTAGCTTGTTCAGTGCGAAGGTACCGATTCAGCACCGTCCAAATTACTTTAATTGATTACTAGTGAATATGAAGTAAAATATGCCTTTTCTCGTTGTCGTAGAAAAGCAGAATGAAAATGTAGGTACTATACTTTGCTAATTTTGTAGTGAACAATCTAGCAACAATTTAAAAGATCTTACTGAGGCCGATAAAGTGAGCTAAACGATGATGAAAATCAGGCAATAGTTTATGCCTATATATTTTGTGAATCAGTTGTATCTGAAATAGAAAAAGAAACTAAAATTTATGAGGTAAAAATAAATACAGAACTTACTAATGAATCTGTCCAAGCTCTATGGGCGATAAAATTAATGCATAAATACAATATTTTAAAACCATTTATTTCTAATTTTGTCAAATTAGTTAATTTTATTTCGAATGTATTTCTTTTGGCTTTCATTTTAATGGCAAGTCAAATTTATATATCAATCAATATTTTACTCCATAGTGAATATTCTGTTATGTAAGATTTTGTCCCTCTACATCTTTTTATCAGGTGGTATAACAAATTGACTGAAATTCGGAACATTAACAGGTTCCGAACTTTAGTCAGGAGACCTCAATAGATTTAATAAAATAATTTCTCTATTGTCCTAGGTATTCTACTATTACAAAACGTTTATATTCTATTTTATATCTGTATTTGCGTAGTCATGGTTACTTATGATTTTAAAAAAACCAACGATATTTCCTTACAAAATTACTGGCGAGAATTATCTCTGACAATTTAGTTTCATTTCTCATTAACTACTTTAATCAACTCTTGGAATCTGTTTGTTCTTTACAAAAATTTTAAATCAAAAATATTACTAACTTTCCCTTTAAAATCGATGACTTTTCATTAATGGCCAATACAGCAAAAAATTTGTGGTTTCAGTTAATAAGTAAAAGTAACGATTCTGAGATGGTTAGAGAGATGTCGGTTCAATGTTATAAGCGAATTTGTGCAACAAGCCTCATTTTAATTATTGGAATCGCTCATTGACGATTTAATCTCGCTTCTGAGTCCCGTTCACGTATGAGTATATATTAGTAGGTTCTAGTATAGTGTGTTTTCAACGTTCGGAAAATCCACGTGGTTATGGGCAACTTCCTTTAATTTTACTGCTTTAATTTTCTTATAAAGCTGTATTTACAACATTCAAATTTGGCAATAATTTGGCAAAGAACATAAATTTTTGATTCGCATTTAAGGTAAATTGCATCCTTATATTGGAGAAAATCCAAAATAAAACGCTTTCAATTTCTATATTGTAAACTTTATGAACGCTTTTCGTATACGTTTTTCTTTGTCACTTATTTTTCCTTTACTAACAGATTGCATTAGCATTTTAATTTTGGGTAAAATCGGATACAAAGTACAAATGAGGAGAAAATTGCACCAGACCCTAAATTTATTAAAAATGTTAATTGCATATGGACAAGAGAAGTCAATTAGGCGCTTTTTAAAATATTGCCGTGGCTTACAGTACAAAAGTGCGACAGAATAAGCTATTAAAATGTGTTTTTGTCCATTTGCATTAAATTACGAAAACATTTTCCGCACTGTAAACCCACCCATTTCAAGGCCCGTCGACGACAAATACGTAGCGTAGAGCTTTCAGACAATGAAAAGCTTTTTAAATCCCCGGTTTGTACTGTCGTAATTTTACGCTACCGGGAGCTTTGTGTAACTTCCGCTTAATGTTGTTGCCATGTTGGCGCTGCGTTTATCACATTTGTAGCCAATTTATTTTTACTCGTCATTAAGTTGCTTCGTATTTGTTTTTTGAGAGAAAATAGGAAGCTGAGGTTTGCTGGTCTATATTTTGGAGAAATATTTTGGACAAACGTATATTAATTTATATTGACTTTATAATAATTTCTTTAGTGGGAACTTTTATTATGATTAAACATTAAATATTAAGTAAAATGTGGTTACTATCCTTTTGGATTTATTACTATTTTTGCTGTAAACAAATCTAATTTTCTGTTAGTTACAAAGGAAATTATTCTTGATGATGAAGTTTACATAATTCCTCAATAATCTCCGGTGTAGCAACAAATACTTTTAGATATAAATATGTTTAGCTTTTTAAGTATATAGTAAAATGCATTTAAATAAACTAAGTGATGCTTTCATATTCGTCTGTTTGGGACTAAAAATGATAACCAACCAAAATGTCGCTTCTGCAATTCTTATATTCCATTAAAGTAATAGTAATTCAATTTCTGTATGTAAAAATGTTCACACTTTCCACCAATTTTCGGTGCAATATTAAACCCTCAACTGTTAATTTATTAATCCGTCAGCAATCATTTTTGCTTTCTTTATTCATAATTTCAGGTTTACTACAATGTTCAGTTACACCATGAGAATAAAATACTTCTCTATGTAAATTAAGATATGCTGTCTAAATAATGTCTAAAGTAAAAATATTTAACACGCCATGTATTACTTTCATTGAAGTGGACTGCCCTCAGGGTTTGATGCATTTTTTTGATATTGTGAACTTTATTATGCTTTATTTTGCATATATAGAGGATGCACACGAAATATAAAGGATACACACTATCAGTGAATAAATAACTTTTATATTTAAAGTTATTAAAACATGTAAGTAAAAAAATATTAATATTTATTTCGCCGTGAACTATGTAATTCGTAAAACGTAAGGTTTTTAAAAATATTATTTTTCAGGACATTCTAAATTAATACTGGAAAATATAAAGATCACTTTCTATTTGCCAGTATTAATGTTTCGATTAAATATGTCCAGGTTTTTTTAACTCTTTTTAACGGAAGCCTCATTTACCTAAAGTGTTTATTTATAGGGGGCTTTAGTAGTTAATTTTTTCTCTGGGTGGGCATAAGAGATATCTTTGAAAGAGCCCAAATCTCTTTTTTATTTCTTTTACCGAAAAAATAACTGTTTAGGGAACAAGAAAATTATTATTTTTTGACCTATTTTATCATCAGGTTTGACTAAAAAACGTCATTACGTAGGAAGTTGTAATTTGATTTCAATATGTCTTTTATTCTCTAATTTTATATATATTTCGTTAATATGTCATAGATTTATATAGATATATGATATGAGTAATTTTGACAGATTAATGATCTCTTTACGCCTATGAAAAGTACTAGGCAATATTTTTATACAGTGAAAATAATATTAACATTTGCAAATAGTTTAATAGATATAGTACGTATTTATATATACCTAACTATACGGGACCGTCGTTGTGCGAACTCTATTCTTACTTGACCGGTTTATTTCTTTTTTTAGACGTTACCTGCTTTATATCAACTTCAAAACTCCAATGCACCTCCATATTTGTCTTAGTTAGACTAAAGTTGAGTCTAAATAATGAGTCACAACAATAAACAGCCTTCAGAATTACATGTGAGGAAGGAAGACTAGGTAATAGAGCGCAACGCATATGAATAACTTTTGTATTGAGCTAGTAGCCGATTTTGGCGGGACAGGTTCACTGGTCGACTTTCCACTGACTTATCACCGAATAAATGATCGCCGTATATATTTTGTCCTTTTCTCTATTTCAAGTCAGTCAGATTCTTTTATGAACCGATTTTTGTGAAACGTGTGTTAAAGCATTACATATTATATCTTCTACTGTCCCTACACGTTTTACTATTCGTTGTTTTGACATGGATTGCCTAGTGACGAGGTTTGCGCTGGTCTGCACTGTACTGATTGGGAAATATCCTTATTAAAGTTTGTTATTTATTTTTGTACGTGGCAAAATGTAAGTAAATAAATAAAGAAAACATAATTTTTAATGTACTTTAGTGTAAACATTTTTCATTTACTTATTCAAATACCAATTGTTTAACGCGTTTAAACCACCTCAGGATATAAATCAGGTGAAATAGTGTTACGGAAATGTGTGATGGAAATAATGCAACTTGTAGGGGGAAAGTTCGCTACGGTACTGTTGAGCAATTGTATGTAAATTGGTCAAGTGGCAAGAGTTTAAAGATATGTTGTAGTCAGAGTATATATTATAGATATGTTTACATCACAGACATTATTAAATTATAAATTTATACTAATATGTAAAGCGGATAAATTGGTTTGTTTATTTGTTCGCCCTTATCTCCAGAAACCTATGTCTGATTTCAAAGTGTCAAAAACAAAATTGAAGTTGGGGAATACGGCTCAAACGATGCAAAGTAAAGAGGGACCGAGTTAGTTAAGCCGCTTTGGGATTTTAGTTGGAAATATCACCGCGGTAGTACTGCATCGTAATAACAATAATGGCGTCGTAAATAGCAAGCGAGTCGCAACAAAGTACAAATATTATTAGTTTTAGGTGTGGAAACAATGAATATATTTGTGAGAATACTGTATTCAATAGCCCGGAACAGTGAAAAACTCATGGAAAAATAGAGGAAATCGGACATGGTGCTCATGACAAAATGTTAAATAACATATAAAATAGTTTTTACATTCAGAAAAAGGCTATAGACATATTTGTTTCCTTGTGTCCAACCTGTGAAATGAAACGAAATTTGTTGAGAAAAGGCATAGTTACAAAGAATTTACTAAAAAAAAATTATGTTTTAATATTCGGGTTCATGTCAATTTGATTGACCTTCAATCAGCACCAGATGGACTTTTTGAGTGGCTATTAAATTATCAAGACCACGCGACTAAATTTCTCTAGTTTTAACCACTCCGAACCAAGCAGGTATCTGAAATTGTTTTTGAATTAATAAATGTTCTTTTTTTATTTTTGGAGCACGTTTTGCCTTAAAAAGTGACAATGGCCTGGAATTTACTGCGAAAATTATTGAAGAAGTCGTGAATAAGTGGCCAGATCAAAAAATAGTACATGGAAGTCAAAATATCCACAGACACAGATTAGTGTACAGTGCAATAACCCATGTATTGAAAATATGCTGCGCACGTGGATTAGATGCACGCGGATAGAGGTTATCGCACATTCAAGTATCGTTTCACAGAATTACGCAGACCCCTAACGTTCCTGGAAATATTTTTCATCCATTCAAATAGAAGAGGTTCTAAAAAAATTTCTCATATTCAGACTAGTGACAATGACGTTGTTATCGTCGACAATAAAATTTAGAATTCATTGGGCGTTGTTTTTTTCAAGAAACAATCCAGTCTTTAACTACCCCTCATCATCAAGCAATAATGTTGGTGAAAACATAGTGATTAATGTCATTGACAGTGAAAGCCGTCCAAATGTGGACCCATGGTCTTCAAAATAACATAATTGACACTAATGACACACGGAAACCTAATGATGTTTCAAGACGTCAGATACCTACAATGAATAGAAATTATAATATTATAACCGAAGTTGTGGAATTCAATAAGGTAGTGTTAAAAATGATGAAAATAACTATATATATATAATAAATACATTCCTGATGATGAAGCTGGGTCAAATTGATTGCAAAATCTACATCAATCTGTGTAGAATCTGTAGAAATTCTACAAGTGGTGCTCACCTGTGCTACTCCATGAGGCCTGTTCTTGCTTGAATCCAGTTCCACGATCTGCGGATTTTCCAATGATAATGAAGGTTGGGGCTCAAAAATATTATGAAGCTATGAACTAAAAGTTGGAAATGAAAAGGAACAAGTACATGACGAAGTAAAACGCGCTGCATAAAAAATGGTTAATGAAACTGCTAAAAAATTTCCTGGCTTATGTTTCAGAGATAGAATTTTTCTAAATATGCCAAAAATTAATCGAGATTCATTTGATACTAAAAATATTTTTCGGAAAATATTATTCGCAATATTAAAGATTATTTCGCCATGAACCGCAAATTTCTTCAAACGAGTACAGCCATGAAGTATCTGGCAGTGTTTTGTCTTTGCAAGAAACTATTACTAAATAGTCTTCATTTGGTGGCCAGTGGTTTCAAAAATGCTCGTGTAAGCAACAAAAAATGATTGCTGTATGAAAAGAGTATTAAAAGAGAAACAGGCATTGTTTCAAGAAAAAGTTTTATGTGAATCCAAATTCATTTTGGTATGACACGTATCAATAAATAAGCATGTTATGTTTAAGACAGATTTCAATGAATACCACATTCATTGAAGTCTGTCTTAAACATAAAATGCTTATTTATTGGTACGTGATACAGAGCTTACAATGAATACCACATTCGTAGGTATTATTTATAAACAGATATGCCGTGTTAATTTTTTATAATTCCCATTTTGTTACTGCATTATTAAAACGAACAGTTTTCTAACAATTGTAGCATTTTTGTAAGTATCCTTGATTTAAGAAATAAATATTTTTCGCTTTAGTAGGTACGTATAAGAAAATTACGCAAAACCAAAAATATTACAATTTTTCACCAGTTTTTTTGCCAAAGTGATATTAATTATTGCTGAAGTGATTTGTTATTTGTCATGATTATAAGATTGTTTGCTTTAAAATAAATTTCATAGATAGATACCTAAAGTCATTCATTATTTGTTATTTAATATTAAATATATGGGGTAGGTAAAAAAATTTTGGAACTTTCAAAAATAAATAACGTTGATTTGTATCTTTTATTCTTAATGCATAGTTGCCCTATATTATTCCTTGTTAACCATACAGCTAAACAATTGCCACCGCTTTGTATAATGTATCACAACCACAATTTGTCTGAACACAAAATAGCTGTAGTAGTAAACGGCGCTGTTTTGCGAACCGGCTAGCATTTATGTTATACGGCGTATTAAATAATTTGACTGCGACATAAACTCATAGTCTAATGGCATGAACTTATGGTCTCAGTTGATATTTTTATAAGATTGTCGACGATATACACCTTTAGGAAACCTAAAAGTCATTGAAAGTAAATTAAAGACTTTATTCAAATTTAAAACACATAATTGAGAAAATGTAATTGTGCTCAAATTTAAAAGACATAAAATTACATTCTTTTTAAATAAAAAAAAATGTTCTTGACCGTACGAAACACTATTTACTTTCACAGTGCCGTCTTTCGTATGCCAAAAGCTTGACAGTTTAGAAACATACACAGTTTGAATAATATTTTTGAGTATGCGTTACTTGTTGATGAAATAATATATCATTATTTTATTCGAACACTCGTCTTGAATCACTGTCACAATTGTTGACAATGTTGATCACTATTTTATGCATTAAAATAATTTCCAAACATAAATATCATCGCCCGATAAAGGAGCCTTGATATACGGACGCATACTAAAGTAGCACACATATAGCTCGCTGCGATGATCACACTTCTGTTCTCACGTCACACTGCATAGACCAGTCAGTCGGTGTGACGTGGTTTAACGTCTTTGTTTACGAAATTATCTGTAGATACATTTAGACGTAGAGGCATAGGTGAAGTCCGCACTATTTGCTTGTAATGCGTAATTAACCCCAAACTAACGAGTCCTAAAGTTTACGGCATTCGTATAATTCGTAAATAATAAATTAACATTTTGAAAACGAAAATATGGTAACGTAAAAATAACTTCCAATCTCGATATTCTTATTAAATATGTAATTTAGTAATTTAATAATAATGTCGTGATTTAGATTGA
Organism: Druceiella hillmani; assembly: GCA_039881145.1. NCBI lineage: Eukaryota > Metazoa > Arthropoda > Insecta > Lepidoptera > Hepialidae > Druceiella > Druceiella hillmani. The sequence continues at coordinate 4,128,921 of JAYKKI010000124.1, read as the reverse complement.
CATAATTCTATTCTTCATAAAAAAACTTTTCCATGTAATGTAAAGCCAAGTATTGTAATTAATTCGCAATTTTTTCCCGATTATCCCGCCCTTTAGATTTTGAGTTCATTAGAAATTATTGTGATATTTCAAGGTTTTCTAATTTTTTGGCAATCAGATACTATTCAGATACTTGATAAATTATTTTAATGAAATGTATATTTTCGGAGAACATGTTGTTGGGCATTAATAGGAAAATATGAACTGGTTAGGTGAAATACGGAGAAAAGTATAAAAAAACCCCGGTTGCGCCAAATAAAAAGAAATGCAATGGAGGATGTTGTATAATGTATAATTATTAAATGTAAGGTATAATTGTAAATATAAATTTAAAGTTCAAAGTATGAGTATGGAGGCACACCCACGATGATGGCGCCTCGTCCAGAGGCGAAAGTGCAGTGTTGTGGGAATAAACGGAATTCAACCCGGAGAACTGCGCCGTGCTTGTGATTGGCCGGATTAATCGCTGTTCACGCCTGCGTGGTAGACCTGGTACGCGGTGGCATGAACGGTTCCTTCATATCAGTAATCGATGTTGGATTAAAATTTTCGATGTTAGAACGAAATGGGGGACAAAAACAGAAAATTTGTTGTTACCGTTTTTCTAGATGTTTTCTGTTTTTCTAAAAACAATAAGCTTTTTAATTACTGAGTAGTAGCAGTACTTCAGAAGGATTGGAAACTACTTTCTACTATTATACTGAAATTATACTTGGAAAGTATAAGGTTATTATTATATTAAAAATATTGGATGGTTTGTTAACCATTAATTGCAATCCAAACCATACGCAATGAAGCTGAAATAAAGCTATTATGTGCTAATCATAAAATCAGTCGGAATATTTTTCTTGCTTCTATTGATAAATGTGTATAACACACATTATTAAAATTTCTCCTCAAATTTTTGCAAAAATAACTTTAAAAAATTCGTGAAATATAACACTAATATATTTTGTGTTCTTGCCACTATCGATGTCTACAATAAATTAAATAAATTTCATTTTAATGTGAAGAAAAGTTTTTCAAAAAATTAAAATGTTAGAAACTATTGTCTAAGTTAATTAATAAAATATTCGGTTCAAAGATACCAATCACGGTTGAACTAAAAAATTATTGTATCTTTTATGCTTCAAAAAATTGTACAAAATATTTAGTTTCAGAAAATCGACATGTTACGGCACGAGACTGAAATAGAGTAATATAAAAAATTACATCCAATATTCAAATTGTATAGTAATCAGTCAGTTGATAAATTTAATGACGATGCATTGCCATCGATTTGGAGGGTGAAAATGATCTATTTGCGTGTTATTGGCATACTTGTATACCGACATTTTGTTTCATTATTTCAAATTGGTTCATTACATTTAGTGCGTCGTTACAAGAGAAAGTGAGTACCATTAGCTGAAAAAATTAAGTGTTTTACTGAATTAGGCATACCTGCAGTTGACGTCGCCGCAATGTGGAGTAAACTGTTAACAATACTTTGTTTCTCGATTATGGTTTTTGCTGAATCATCTTTCGATTTAGACAATCGTTCTTTTGACTTGACTTATACATTTATTGTGAGTTATTCTTATTTTTAATAAAAACGAACATTACTTAATGTTTCATAATTATATTAAGCACTTATTTTCTCTTGCAGGGTCACATTATATTTCACGAAGTTACGCGAAACGACCTTACCTCTATTATAATCTATGGAGATGATTTCCCAAGTGAAATGTTTAGCCAACTGATGAAGTTACGCGTTAGCGTTCTGAGACTAACAGATGGAGACCAGGAAAAAATTACACTGGCTACTTGCAAATCTATAGCTCTACCCGGCCTCGTGATACTGTACGTGCGTGACCTTGAACATTTCTCCCGCGCACTTCTTTCTGTCACGAGATTGAGTGATTGGAATCCCCATGCAAAGATCGTTGCGTATTTGGACAATAGCGTTACTGACTTGGATATGTCTCGTATGTTCTTCGCTTTTTGGTGGCACACAGTTCCTAATGTGATATTGGTTCACATTCAAGATGTACACAACGCTAACACTATTATGATAAGCCGTTATACACCCTTTGCTTATGACGGTTTCCATCTTACTTTCAACTACGGTTGCTGGTCTAATAAAGAATTTGGGCAGGTTCGAGGTGATATTGTGAAGCGTACGACGTGTCAGGAAGGTTGTGAAGTCATTGTGCGACCGCTCAATAGCATGTTTCTTCCAACTTGTATTAGCTTTGAAAATTTATTGGTGGATATAAATCAATCCATAACCAAACTGGACCTCTTTCTCGATAGAGCACGTGATCTTAAAGGTGTTCCTTTTAATGCCTTCATGAATATGGTTCCACCATTTTTAAAAATTCACAAAAACAAAACTGGGTTAGATTTTATTTCTGGTCGTGAACCTTCCATCTGGAAATCGATTTCCAAATATTTAAATTTTACTATGATTTTCCAGAGAGAAGAAATGCTACAAAATTTCAGCTACAATACAGCTGTGCGTAAAGTCCTTGAAATGTCTAATCGAAAACTGGATGTGTGTGTGTTCCCCGTGTATCGTCTGATTCCACCACCGCTGCACATAGAAATGACATATACTTACGAAAGTAGCGGCCTTTGCTATGTCACGCGACGTTCGGAACTTTCAGGTTTTAACATCAATGTGCAACCCGAACTTTTTGTGACCTTTATAACTACATAATTTGTGGTAATGATAACTTTTACAGGTATCATATACGTGCAGAATCAAAACTTTTCATGGAATGAAGTAGGGCGGAGCTGGAGTTACACGACCAATATATTCCTCATCATGCCGGTGAATTGGTTGCCTCGTGGGTCTCTATTTCGATTGGCGATCGGAATCATTGTAGCGGGTGCCTTTTTCTTGAATTATACGACACAAAGTGTTATAACATCATCACTGGCAGTGAGGAAGAGACCGGATAACATGAACACTTTTAAAAGTGTTGCTGATTCTGGACTTTTCGTGTACGGTTTAGATTCACCTGATGTTATGCTTCCCGATACCGACGAAATATTTCATAAAATAAATGATCGTTTCCGTCCCATCCCCGACTTCACTATGTGCATCAATTGGCTACGAAAGGGTCGTCAGGTTATTTGCGTCGTGGAATGCTCTACGGCAGCCTACTTCGCTATGAATGAAATGGATGATCGAGGCACGTTTTTACACGTACTCGCTGACAGAATTCACAACGATTTCCTCACTTTCATCGTTCCCAAGTACTCACCGATGCTGAAGCATATCGACAAACTTTTAATGATCTTCGAACAAGCTGGATTAATCATCAAGTGGCGTAATACTCAGTTTGAGAAACCCCAAGCCGATCTACCAGAAATGAAAGCATTGAATCTTAAGGACGTTCGAAATGTATTTGTTATTCTTGGTTTCGGTATATTTTCATGTATTGTTATATTTTTTGGAGAATTGCTTTTGAAAATTGGCCACCAGAGAATTTCTTGTATAAATGTTTGTACAATGCGCATTAATCGTAATGTAAAAGTTATGTAATCTAACCCAAAATACATTTTAAAATTTTTGAAAGCACTCAATGTGGAGAAGTACCGTATTGATTATGCTGTTTATGCAACGTAGGTTCTGGAATAGATATAGCAGTATCTTGAATATAAATAAATATAGCAGTATGTCTGTACATAAAATTACTCATTGATCATTTTCGCGTCCAAATAAGCCTACAATAATAAATAAGTTTTGATTTCGTTTATTCATTGTGCAGCTCGTAGTTTAATTCGTTTTGTTATTTATTTGTTAACACTGTAACTGATGTTTAAACTACATTCTAATGGCCGATTTGAAGACATTTCTTTTGTACGATGTTTCATGTTTATATCACATTAAAATTATAAAATCGTGTAAAAACTTCTATAAAATTGTTTCAATGAATTAAATTGCCTTCCTCAGATGTAAAGAAATAACCGTTAATCGCTAATATGAAACATTTTATTGGCTGTTAGTAATAAAAGGATCATTGTATTTAACTTTGTTTTTGATGGAGAAAACTAGAATTACATTTTTTTAAAAATTTAAATTGTTTATGAAGGGAAACTGAGCGTTATTCAAAAAATCAATTGTAAGATGTGGAGAGTAGATCATGATGTTGGATTAACAAAAGCTCTCAGCTTTTCTTGGTTTTTCAAATGTGACTTCTTATTTTTCTTCTAGACATTTGATCGTTATTATTTTAATGTGACAAAAAATAACTTTTACCTATAATTATTTTATTTTTCATATATGTTCAAAAGTTCCATTTAAATGGTATCCATTTTATTTTCTTATGTTTTCTATTCCATTAGTTTATGTAAATTTGACGTAAACACGTTTGATTTCAATGGGATTTAGTTGCAACATTATTTTTAACCTGTACTATCTTTGGTTTATTACAAGAAAAAAAATAGTATTTATTTAGTTTAATTCAATAATTCTTTCTCTAATAATGTGAACCTAGAGTTTTTGTCATTTACCTAGAAGTAACGGAATAATAATTAAAACAAAATTCGTCGACATTCTTCTTCAGAAAATGAAAGTGAGCAGGTCTGGCAGAGGTTTGCAGCTTTCCTCTCTACTTGCTGCGGATGGGGTAGTTTCGGATATATATATATATATATATATATATATATATATATATATATATATATATATGTATATATATATATACTTCGGAGATAGCTAAATAGCAGAATTTACTAGTTGATTCAATTTGTAGAATGAAGAAATAATATTTGGGCCTTAAGAAGCACAATTAATCAAGTATATACGTACGTTTTAACTTAGCTTTTACATCTTTGCAAAAGGCAAAAACAAAAGGCCGTCCAATCTGGAGGACGGCCTTTTGTTCTTGAATCTGGTAGCTTTTTGTTCTTGCCTTCTGTAAAGATATTGTAAAATTTTATTCCAATAAAGAGACTCAGAAAAAAAAGAAAGTTTTTGTCACATTATTTTAATCAACAATTTTAATAAATATTGATATAAAACGACATGTTTGTCTATTTGACTTTCCATCTGCCTTTCTCATATCTGTTCGTTTGTATTTGAGTTTTACTGTATTTATTTTTATTATGTTTTTATCATTGTATAGGTTATTTATTCTGAAAGGTTTTCGTATATAACACAATATTGCAGGTGTTGAGGTTATGAAATTATGTAAATATCACCATACCTCAACACCTGCAATATTAGTACGCCTGCAATATAAATGTCATCTTTCAAAGCGCTTCCTGCTTGCCCTCACTCCTCATGGCATACTTCAGGCGTGTCCTGAGGTGTGCCATGACGGGTGAGGGCAAGCGGGAAGTACTTTAAAACTTGCACACAGCGCCAGCGCTGAGTCGCACACGCAAGTGGGTACATCATTTTAAAAATAAATTTTCACATCACAATTTCCGCACGTAGCTGAGGACACAGTTGAGTACAAAAGCTATATAAAAATATTAATAAGAATCCTCTTTCCTCCTCCTCTCCTGTGGTAATTAGCGTAAAAGTTTTGGTTAGTTTCAGTGCGTCATTTCGATCAGAATAATAATTTATCTAATCTTGTCTACCCACTTTTATTAGCCATGTTATCGGAAAATACGGTCTATTTCGAGAAAACTTTCTCTTTCCATTTTACTAGTTAATATGTAAGAAGATTTCATGTTCCTGTATATCAGTAATACTACTTACAGTGTCTAAAACTAGTCAGTTCACTATACTTCTACTTAGTTCTCAAATTATTTATTTTGTTAAAAACTGTTGTTGGTGGCTTTTGTTGTTTTCTTCAGTTTCATTTCATTTCTTCATATGAAAGTTTATCGGCATGTTGACAAGAGGTATAAAATATTTCTCAGCGTAAGTCCCATGGACTTAATTCTTAAATAATTATTTAATAATATTTATTCCGCAATTATTATTTCATTAATGTTTTTATATTTAATTAAAGTACATGAAATATTAATTGTAGTACCCATTTTATCTACTAACTTTTATACGCGGCTTCGCTCACGTGGTTATAGTTAAAATTCATAGGGAGAAATGAAAACATGCCATCTGCAATGACTAAAGGAAATTTATTGCTAAGCTTTTTTTTCGTGACTTTATAACACAAAAGACGACGAAAATAGAAATATTTTTCTCTAATCAGGGATTGAAGGAAGTGGATTTTTCAACTGCGCGTATGAACAAGGAATAGGAGATATTCAAAAGCACATATTTATACTTTATTGTGGGTTTCATTATTTAAGGCTAATTACTAAAATACAACGATTTTTTCTAATATTCGACATGTGATGCCGTATTATTTTAAAGATAGGCGTGGTCCTAAAGCAGTAACGACGAATGAAAGCAACAAAGGTCGTATTTATCGCCTCTATATTGTTGATTTATTGAGATAGTTTGTCCCGATTCATAAAAAGGACATTGTTGTATTCTAGGACATGTTATTTTACAACACGCTGGCCCTAAAATTTAGGTACACTTAATTGTAACATTTATCATCGATATTCATTTTAATTATTTACATTAAATAAATCTTAAGTTGTTTTCTTCTAGACTGCACACGTTTTTGAAAGGACAAAGGAAGCACGTCAGCGGCTTGAGAAAGTATTAAAGAAGTCATTTTTTATATTTGAATGCTTGTTCACGAAACAAATTGATATGTATCACTAAATATCACACTTTTAAGCTGTGTTTTTAATTTGCAGACAGAAACCAATTAGATCAACCAAAGCGCATGTCAAATGGTAACAAAATAGTAGACACTAATTAGTAGTCACGAGTTCTCTCTCAGGAGTCTACCTCAATAAAGCCGCATCAGGAAAAATTATTGTATATAGCTATTTTATTTTGGTGACCCGGTCAATGGCTGAAATACTAATTAATACCATAATGCTGATATATGTTATTACTGTATCGATGTAATTTATATAATACAAAATAAATAAAACTGGTTAGCAAATAAATATTGAACACATATCCTTTTTAATCGCGACGAAGATAATGCGGACACATTATAAATTTAATATTTTACGGCTAGTAAATATCCGTTCTGGATTTTGTAAATACGTCCTTAAAGTAAGTCGATGATGTAGTGGTTTGTTGATTACTTTTGACATGAAAACAGTACGTAGATATTAGTACATGCTTACCACTAAATCCATTAAAAGCGTGTTTTTTGTATAGGTGGCAATTTCTTTTCGGATTTGTAGAAAGGTTTGACGTGAGAGTTTAATTTAATTTTCAGGATTGAGGATACTGTCACACGGCCTCGGTTTTTAAAGTAAAGGTATTTGTTTTTATTTATCTCCGTAACCAGAATTGTGAAAAGAAAGAATATGTTTGAAAATAATTTAATTATGCACAAAATTGTTATAAAAATATTTTTAGCACAAAATTAATAAAAAAATAGGGAAGTATTTAAAGAACATTATGAAAAATTTTAAGCCAACATAAATCTTTAATTTTTAATGACGAAACAAAAATGTTCTTTAACTCTTTAAAAAAAAACTTAAAAGAACATTCCATAATCCTATTTTACATTCTGTTTTTATTCATTGATTTTTCAATGTTGCTAAGGAAAGTAAGTTTAATAAATCCTGTGCTTCTTAGGAAATGCTCTATAGATGAAAACTGTGTAATGGAAATACGTTTTTGATTGTACTCTCATAGTAATGTTGATGAATCAAAGGCCTGAAGACTTAATATTAGAAATTGATTATTATGTGAATAAAGCTACGCTGAAAAGTGATTAACAATATTTATAAATAGTTGTACAATGAAATCCCGTGGAAGTAAAAAAAAATCGCTGCATTCCCAAAGCGCAGTATCTTGTACCGGACTGACCATATTAATTTAGTTCTCCTTAAGTTAATATTCACTAACTTTAGAATGTGGGTTTCACTCTCTTATCTGTCAAAGCACTCTGTCGTGTTAAATGTAATGAAACACCTTCAAAACTTCAAAAAGGATGTACGGTATAGAACCATTAATTTTTTTTTTGTTTGACATTATTTTTTAATATATACATATATATGTACATTAATATGCAGGCACATTTTTCAAAATATTTTATTGTAATTTTCACATAAAACAAGTAAAATGCATACTTATTGACATATTAGCAAATTTGTTTAATCCAATGAAAAAGTCGTTTAAACAGCCAGTTCAAAGACAGAAGATAGATAAGAACTAACCCTTAAAATATGACTCTTAAATAATTAATCCAGGCACGATGTGAAACACACTATTGATAAAAACGCGTTAGACGTAGATATTTTTTCGCACAAAGAGCCTAAAAACGAGAAATAAAAAATAATCAAGAAATTACCTAGATTTTGTAGATGCATAACTATTAATGCATGGTGCTCGCATAACAAATTCTATGACAATTAAGTTTTGAAAGCATTTCTCCAAAAAATATGAGAATACATAAAAATGTGCTGCACCCAAAGATAATAAATACGTTTCGATCGTCTTTTAGAGATAACGCTTTCATTTCTGGTAAGTCCATTTGAGGTTTTTCAAACTGAGGGTTGCGCCACTTTATGATTAGTCCAGCTTGCTCGAAGATCATCAAAAGCTTATCGATATGCTTCAGCATCGATGAATACTTGGGAAGGATAAAGGTAAGGAAATAATTGTGAATTCTCTCAGCAAGCACATGCATTGTGCCTTGATCATCCATCTCATTCATGGCAAGGTAAGCCGCCGTAGAGCACTCTACGACACAAATGACGTGACGACCTTGACGTAGCCAATTGATGCACATAGTGACATCCGGAATGGGACGAAAATGATCGTTTAATTTACGAAATGTTTCGTCGGTCTCGGGAAGCATGACATCAAGTGAGTCTAAACCATACAATAGAAGACCAGAATCGGCAATATTTATAAAACTATTCATGTTGTCAGTTCTCTTTTTTACTGCCAAAGATGATGTTAAAAAGCTAACCTAATCAACCGCGACTAACCAACCGCGGGGTAACCAATACAATGGCATAAAGAGGAAAATATTGGTCGTGTAACTCCAGCTCCGCCCCACTCCATACCACGAAAAACTCTGATTATCCCCACGTATAATTGCTGTAAAAGTTATAATTACCATAAAGTACATAGTTATAAAGCTTACAAGAAGAGCGGACTGTATGTTGAAGCCCAGCAGTTCCGAACGTCGCGTGACATAGCAGAGGCCGCTACTTTCGTAAGTGTATGTCATCTCTATGTGCACTAGCGATGAAATCAGGCGATATACAAGGTAAATATCTAGCTTTCGGTTGGACATTTCAATGATTTTACGCACTATTCTATTATAGCTGAAATTTTGTAACATTTCCTCCCTCTGAAACATCAAAGTGAAATTCAAATATTTAGAAATTATTTTCCAGATGGAGGAATCACTGCCGGCAATAAATTCTAATCCAGTTTGGTTTGTGTTTATTATTAGGAATGGCTTTACCATATTCGTGAATGCGCTAAAAGGAAATCATTTGAGATTTCGTGCTCTATCAGGAAAGAGTTTCAGTTTGTTTACATATAGTTTACTATTTATGAAGAAATATTCGAAACTAATACAAGTCGGAAGAAACATGCTATCGAGTGACTGGGCTATGATATCACAACCGATGTGACATGTACGATTCACGATATCACCTCGGACCTGTCCGAATTCCTTACTCGACCAGCATCTGTAGTTAAAACTAAGGTGGAAACCATCGTAAGCAAAGGGAGTATAACGGCTTATCATAATTGCGTCAGAGTTATGTACGTCCTGCATGTGAAATATAATTACATTGCAAACCGTTTGCCACTAAAACGCGAAGAACATGCGAGATGTGTCCAAATCGCTAACTCCATGCTCCAAATGCACGACGATCTTCGCGTGAGGATTCCAGTCACTCAATCATTAGAGAGAAAGAAGTGCGCGGGAGAAATACTCAAGATCACGCACATACAGAACGACGAGGCCGGGCGGAGCAATACTTTCACAAGTAGCCAACGTCACTTTTCCCTGGCATCGGTCAGTCTCAAAACACTGACGTGTAACTCCATCAATTGGCTAAACATTTCATTTGGAATATCTTCTCCATAGATAATAATAGAGGTAAGATCATTTTGGGAGACTTCATGAGATATGATACGACCCTACAAAAGAATACGCACGTAATATACATATAATTATGAAAGATTAAACGAGTTTTTTTAATTAAATTCAAGTAGCTTACGATGAACTTGCAAGATAAGTCAGAAGAATCATGGCCCAAAACGAAAGTTAATTCGGCGAAAGCTGTTGTCGAGAAACAAAGTATTGTTAGTACAATACTCCACATGATGGATACGTCAACTATAGCTTAACTGAATTTGTTTACACCTTTGGTTTGGTTGTCTAACTAAATTCACCTGCACTTATCAGTTAAACTAAACAGGAAGAACCAATTTCAAAAAGCATCGGTAGAAAATTATGTATATGATAAGCAACCTGATAATTTCACTTCCTATGTAAATGCAATGTCATTGAACTCATCGACTTCAAATGACTGATTACTATCCGTTTGATATAATATTCAATATTTCTACTTTAAAATATCGTAATACCATATCGACTATTCGAACTTGAACTATTTTTATCATACATGTAATTATGTATATATATATATATATATATATATATATGTATATATATATATATATACATATATATATATATATATATATATACGGTTGGCCCTTAGTTTTTGACTCTCGAAAAATAGTTTAAGCACTTTTTCATATCATTTTCAACCCGGAAAAAATGAAAATGTATATTTTTAAATAATTTTTTGAATGCTTTTAGAGGTCACTACAACAAGTCAAACTTTCGGAAAAAATATCGTATGGCCACTCTAACTATGAATCTGGCTGTTGACTCTGGTATATCTATTAGCCTATTTTGAAATGAAATAATATACAGAAAGACTCACTAGCTCACTAAAGTCACCCCCCCCCCCTTCACCCCTCTCCCCATCCTATCTCTTTTCTGCGCCTATGCAGATAGTAGTATCGGAAGTTTAACAAGAAATAAAACCAACATTTGGCTTTTCGGCCAATCGATACTAAATCTAAATCAATTAAAGTTAGCTTCGAAAGATGAAGTATAACGTTATGTTTTTTCTACAAAAACGAAAAAAGAAAACCGTTCGGGATTTTGCGGCTTCATATGGCTACACGCAAAGTTATAAATTTTTTGGGAAAAGCTAATATACCAACGAGATTGAAAAAAAATATGTAATCAGTAAAATAAAAAAACATAGTTCGAAGTGTGGCTAAATCAGAAAGAAAATAAAGAGAACAAGAAAAAACGTTCGGAACCATTAAAGAAAAAAAGCACAAGACTGGCACCAAAAATTAGAAGATTTGTTTGATATTGCTTATTCTGAAGCTTTAAGTATCATCATTACAAAGGAGGATAAGCAGTTTTTATTAGCACAACGACAAGCCGATCACCGGATTTTGACATATTAAGTAGATAAAAAAAGGTTAAGAAAAAGTAAGCAATCGGAAAAGAAAGCAGAACGTCTCCAAAAATTGCATGAAATTGAAAACCAAAATATCTCGGCCTTGACAAAATGTGCTTACTTCATTCTTCGACCACCAGTGAAGAAACTGCTGTATCTGATTTCGGAATCATATTAGAACCTTCAAAAGTGTGTCTGTCACAAAAACGCGATAAGATACAATTAATAGCCATATAAATGTTATCCTTGACGTTTTTAGATTAAGGCTGCTGCGGTCATATCATCTACTTTACAAAGTGCAGGATTTGACCTTCAGAGTTTAATGTTAATAGATCTTTTGTTCATCGATAGCGTTTGAAACCGAAAACCAATAGCAGAGTTTCTTAAAAGCGAGTTTAAACTTGATTTGCCATTAACGATTTATTGGGAGAGCAAGTTTATTTGAAGATATAAGTTAACATGAAACCATAAAATGTCATTCCGCTACTGTGTGCTAATTAACGTAAAGGTTTTTGAATTAAGTCCAATTCTGAAAGGTTTGCCTAGGCCAAAAGATAGAGAATTGTATACCTTTAGAATATTTTAAAGCTTTTGTAAAATAAAAATCTTTTTGAAATGAAGCATTGAAACTTTTGTCACGGAAAAAAATTGAGATAAAAGTTTCAAATGTTACATTTGTAAATAACAACAATATTGGAAACTGACAACAAATTTTTCATCATTACGATCCGCGAGAATATTCAAGGTTATACTGGGCGGATATTTGTTTTATTTTGTCGCAGTGCGCACGTGAACATGTAAAATTTGCTCTCGATTACGGTGAATATTCATTCTATGTTTCTTTAAATATAAAATAAATACTTTGAATTTTTTTATTTAAATTTAAGCTATAGGATATCCTTTTCAATCTTGGTCACTGATTGTAAAATAATCCTATATGCAGCACGATATATGTTATCCAGGTAATTATAACATTTTAAGCTAGTTTCATTAGGTTTGGGTTCATTCATAAAATTAGTCTATTTATTATAATAAGTTAATAAAAAATATCAAGGAACAAGTATATCCACTTTGTTCAACTTCAATTATTGCCCTTTAATATATCTTAATACGTGTAAAATCATCTTACAAAGAGACGTACCTGTCATATCATGCCAATGTAGATTTATATGGCGTTCAAAAAGCACGGCTTTGTGAGGACTCGCCAGTTTTTTTAATGCGCGTCCATTGCTATGATACTTTCAGGTTGCAGTTGGTGCTGCCGCGCTTCTGTAGTCCTTGGGACATGTTCGCAAATGCTCATGTGGGCATGTATTATATGGATATTAAATATTATAAATTTGTTATACTCATATAGTAATTTCATATAATAATAATTTTTAAGCAGAAAGTTTTAATAAGATATAGATTTTGTTTTAAATGAATAATTTTCCTTAATTATTTAATCAAAATAATAAGTACGTAGATACAAATTTAGAAATCACTGTTTAATAATATATACCAATTGTAAATATTGAACTTCGCATAACCTGTCTTTTATCAATTAGAAAAAAAACAAATTAAAATTTGGAAAGTTTAAACATTCTTTTTACAAATAACGTTAGGCAAAATTATGATATATTTGTCACTGTTAAAGAAAGAATATTTACCCTTTCATTTAAACATTAATTAAAATCATGAAATCCTCATAAGAATTTCTTCTTGACTCCTACATTTTAACACATATGAGTTTTTAATATAACTTAATGTATCATAAGAAAACTATTTAAGTAGCATTGAATAGTTATTATTATTATTACTTCTTATTTTATTATGTTATTATTATTATGCCTATTAATGTTTTTACTTTTGAAAACGCGATATATGTTAAACGAACAGATGTTTCTTTTTCTTCAATAACTGCTTTATTTAATGTTGAACCTTGTAATTTATGACTTGTAATTGCAAAAGCTAATTGTAATTGTTTCCTGGAACAATTAGTATTTCCACTTTCCAAACTTTTCTTAGGGGCGGTATTGAAATACAACCATTTTTTTCATAGGTTGAATGAGAATAATTTTGAAATCTTTGATCAGAGGGACTTTAATTTTCTTCACAAATTATATTTTCAACATAACCTAAATCGTCATAGTCTAATCCTTCTTTTCTTTTTCCCATAAATTAATTTTTTCGACCCATAAATTAGAATGTAACATAACTTTACATCCAAGCGATAAAATTATAAAGGGTTGAACCCTCCACCTAATTCCCTAATTCGTCTGCAGTTGCTGATTTTGTTTCAGAACAATTGTGATCAGCTGGAATATAAGCAATTGATGGACGCAGTTCTTTTAACTTTTGATTATTAAACTCTTCTACATCTTTGTTTGTTGCAAATAATCTAACGGCATCACTTAAAAAAATCCAGAGATATTGTTATATATTTTGAGTCATTAATTTTTCGTAATTTTAAATTGTACATTCACTTTTACTAATTCGATTAAGTTATCTAGAAATACTTATTGAAATTCCAACAATAACGACAAAAAGAAATACTTTTGAATGCTTGATGTAAACAACAATTTTCCTACTAAAATAAATTCACTTTCTTCTGTTTTATCACTGTTTTGTGGCCTATTATACGCAGGTGGCCACTGATTAATGTCTCTAAAAGATATACAAATACTCCACCAAATGATTCAACTTACCCGAAAGGAAAAGCACTGCGTAAACGTAGAATAATTTTTCTTAAAAGGCTACACCCAATCATATTCATTTCATCAATACATATAAATTTACATCCATAAATTTCTACTTGAAATTAAACAAGTGAATGTATACCGTTATATTTAAATAATATATTTATTCCCGTAAATGTCTAAGATTATTGAAATTTAGAATCATTAATATTAACATCAACGGTACCAGTTGATGCAAGCTATTGATAAGATGATAGTCCCAAACGTTTGATTCAACCGAAAAGTGGAATAATTGTCTCTAAAGAATTTGTTACAGAAATACTTCCATTTTCTTTGTTCATACTCAGATGTTCCCAAGTATTATCTGAGAAATTTATTCTAAAAAATTGTAAAGGAAATATACAGAGGCCCACCCATAATAACCAAATGTACTTTATGAGCACAGTAGTCACGCCCAGTACACATTATTTTTAAATTTTTTTGGATTATCTGTTGAACACTGTTATTACTATTTGACTCTTATAATATTTGTCAAAAAAAACTTTCGTACCATCCGGTTAAAGTTCAGCTTTGCTAGTACATTTAACAATATATATATATATACATATATATATAAATATAGTTTCAATAAACGCTGAAAATACCTGTTCCTATTTTTATAAGAAAAATACTATTAATATTACATTCACCGTAAGCTCGTGACATTCTGGGTTGTTATATGGTTGGCATTAAAATAGAAAAGTAGAACTACAAAAAAATTAACCGACTGCGAATAAACAGCGAATAAAAAAACATTAAAAATTTTAAAAAAATTATACAAGTATTTAGCTGCAATTTTTGAGGTAAGATATTGTTTATTAATAACAACTTTTAACAGTAATTCATAAAATATTCTCATTTAGGATAATTCTTTCTGCCATCAGTTTGAAAGGAACTCAACGCGACCCAGAAACGTGTATCAAGAAATATTAATGAATATCGTACAAATCCGACAATTTTAACCTATAAAGCAATTTTTGCGGTTCTTTTCATCGTATTTTGAGTATCTCTGTTGTGAATGATACATACAAAGGTGGAATCTATTTTAAATCCGGGAGGAATTTAGTCGTACACTGTTAAGTTTATTTGCAAATATTAGCCTTCCGTTATTTCAGCGTAATTAAATGAATTTAAAAAAATCTGTGTGAGTTTTATTTTGACGAAAGTTTACGTTTAATTAGAACCGTTTTTACCAAAATTACAAAAACAAAGAAAAAATGCAGACCTTGCACTTTAGCGTGAAAGTTTTACTTTATTTTATCTATTTCAGTTATTGAATCAAGACTTCTATAATGAATTAATTCTCGTAACCAATTCTATTCATAAATTATTTAATAAAAAAGCATTTAAAAAATAGCGACGCCATTCATCCTAATACTTCTACTGCAAAGAACCACCTCTCCCCTCCACAAAAACTCTCTTCGTGCTCGTCAACATAAAAATTTACCTAATTTATTCGGCTAATAAAGAAACGGTTACCTCATCTGGAAACTCAATCATTTTCTTATGTAGCTATTACTCCTTGTCATTTTCAGGTGATCATAAAATTGCATTGAATTTTTACGGACTATTATAATCCCGGGTCCAGATACGTTTTTAATTACATTATGCCATTTTGCACAATTGAAATTAAAATAACGTAAGTATTACTTAATATTCAGAAATTTAATATAGCTTAGTTCTCTACTACATATGTAATTTTGGTATATAGAATGAAAACGCAACAGATATATGTACATTGCTCAATTTAAAACTATTCTAAAAATAAGAACACAATTACACAATTAATAGCTATAAGTATTACAAACTATTAAAACAATACATTTGAACAAAAAAGGCTTATCTTTCGTATGCTTGATAAAACGAAAAATAGTTGTGCAAGTTATTAGGAATAAATCGCTTTGGTAACTTATTTTATGATTCATTGAAAGTGATGAAATGCATTTTTTTAAATCGACAAAATGACGCAGACCCTGATCGATTTACTGTGTAATGATGATCAACCGGAGAAGGTCGTAAACTGTTGTTAATGGACTTGAGCACTCATTATTAATGCATTAGCACACTGACATCAAGTACGAGTTCATCATCCTTGTCGAGAGTAAGTAGATGTTTGATGGATCAGGGGAGGTACTTGAAATATTATATTGCCTCTCTCTTACTTAGGACTAATAATCGATGAAAGGTAATTTAATTAATGTACTCATTTATATTATGTTTTCTAAGTATCACAGTCACTATCAACGCAGCAAATTTCTCAGACGAAGTTATTATAATGGTTAACCTGGGCGCAATGGTTATTTGCGGCACATTTTTTTTTTCAAACAATAGGACATAGAAAGTAGAATTTTGAAATAGTTATACTTAATAATGACAAAAACAAGACGCAAAGCACAAAATATTAATTTGAATTTCTAATGATAATTTTAAGTACCCAAGTAGATTAGTTTTTCAGTTTTCAACCGATAATCAAAAAAGCTAACTCATCTGAGTATTTAAAATTATTGTAAAAATTGTACGAAATATTAAATGAAAGTTGATAAAATGAAAAACTGGAAAATATAATGTTAGTTTATGCCTCCAAAATAGTTTTCAGAAATTTTTACAAAAGGTAATTTTTAAAGATTAAATCTTCTAATACCTACTAATATACATAAATAAAACAAAAATTCTAATTGAACTAGAAGATGTAATTTATTCCCGTTAATGTTGAAGCAAAAGAAAAATTTATACTAATAAGCTTATTAAGTACTTGTAGAGCTTGCACTATGAAAAGCTTTGTTTATACATAAAAGCTGGAACACATTTAGGGGTACGTATACAGATATATTGGGCGGTATATCATTTACAGACATAAGAGATATAACCCAGTCGCCTACATCTCTTTTATTTAAAAAAAATTTTGAGTACTTAATTTAAAGTAACTTTTTTATCTAAAAAGTTTGAATGTGATTGATTACGACCATGCTATCAATAAATATTCAATTTTCAACCACAAACGGTTTTTGAGAAAATGGCCGTGGAAGACGAATAGTGAATGATTTTACAAGGATTCCATTTTTCCAATTGATTTCCGGAAACCTAAAAATGGAAAGAGAATAGGTTACGAATATTTTAAATACTGTTTATGATCTAAAGCAATTTTCATATAAATTATGAAAATGATAACTTTTTAACTACAACATATAATAATACATAATAAAATCTTATTAATTAGACTAACGCGTAGCAATACTCGCTAAAAAGTTACTAGCACTTCATTGTGTTACGTTTTGTCGTTGAAACCTACAAGTGGTTAACATTTCAAGAAACTTTGTTGGAAAATGAGTTATCTATGCAAAGTTTTCTTTTTCCATTTGCTCTTTAGTAATTTGAACTACTATGTTGAACGCGGCCTTTATTCTCATTCGTTTCCTTTATATTTTGCATTGGACATGGTTGTAAGTAATTCTCCTTTATTCCACTGGAATTGCTTCAGACTGTGCATTTTTTAAATATTAAATAACTATATAAACAAAATATTAATAATAATTAAATACATAATTCTTCGGTCTTGGGTAAATAGACGTTTTATATCCTTGATTGTTGCGTAAGAGAACGGAATCATGGATCATTTCATCTGCCAAGAGCATACACGTATATCTTGCAGCAGTCACTGGCTTATCACGTACTAACCTAAATAAATACGGTATTAGGAGGCGTTCAATCTAGATATTTTTCTAATTTATTGACCGCTTTATGAATGCTGTCATAAATGTGGTTCAAAATTGTTAGTTTTTTTAATTAATTAGTGTTTTGAACTACTATGTTATACATGATTACTATTTTCATTCGTTTCTTTCAGATTTTGCATTGAACATGGTTGCATTTAATTCCTTTTTATTCCACTTGAATTGCTTCTGACTGTGCATTTTTTAAATATTAATATTAATTTTTTTTTATATTCTTGAGTGTTGGATGGACGGGCGGGATGGTGGTCGGGCGGGTTTTCAGACACGGCCGCTAGCACGGACTCACGGACGGACGGACGGACAAGCGGGCGGGTGTACGGACACCCGCACGCACGTAAGCGCTGTTTTCCATTTCAGCACGACGGCTTTTTTATAAATCGTTAGTTTAACTTTTCGTTTACTTGAGCTAGGCATACATACCGATTATTTTTATCTATTATATCGTCCGTGCTTAGCATTACATTCATCATGATAAGACTGACATTGCCTCGCTTGTTCCAATTCGTATTTAATTATGCATAGATATACTGCGTTCAATACGTCAATGCATAGATATACTGCGTTGCTACAATTCGTTTTTCCAAAATCTTACTGTGGCCAATGTTATTTGTATATGTGATGTTTAATTGTAAATAGATAATTCACTTTAGTACATAATGATCTAATGAAAATAAAGAACAAGTTCTAGGGACAAAATTTCCAAGAAAAATTTCATTACAATATTTTTAAAGTGAGATAAATGCTTAAATAAATCCTCTTGCAAATGGATAATAGGTTATTGGGAATATCTTAATTGCGTAACGTAATTGTTTCGAAGTTAACGGCCTACTTTGATTAAAGACTTGGGATTTTTTTTGTGAACGTCTTCATTTCGCAGACAAACTAACTTCAGAGTTTTATTATACGTATAGATAAATTAGAATGTAGCGAAAGAAAAAGAAAATTATTGCTTAGTTACTTTTCGTGTCATACACCTTTCTCGTGTTTTTTGCTGGTTTTCCAACACAATTCGTTCGCAGTATTACAAACCTTGCGGTGCATCTTTTATTTCAACTAGCACCATTCATATGTTTTGAAGATGGAAGCAACTATTACTCGGATAATTTTATAAGTATTCAACTTTAATTACAGCTTTCTGAGAATCGAGATCCATCCCTAAAAAACGATATAATTTTTAAATTTTTAAAAATATCTTGAAGGTTTGAAGTTGCCTTTGGAAAACGACATGTGTCTCCGTCCGTTGGTATGTAAATAAGTACGTATTGGGGACACGCGTGTTGAAGTTCTTAGGCGATTTTATATATTCTGATAGAAGCATACTAGCAGAATGTACTTCATATATGATCTGTCAATTAGCTTAATTTTTATTAACAATTTTCGACAAATATAACTTTTTTCCTGCTTGACGACTCTTCTCTCCATTTTGTGCGATCTCCTCATCTCTTTTCTATTCACTGCTGTTTCTACTTCCTTTTTATTTTTAACTTTTTCTTACAGTAAAAACAAATACGCGCGGTATGAACTTTTGGTTAGATCTACGATTATATTTTTGAGATATTTTTACATATTCGATCACTTCGATTGTGTATTAGAACAGATGTAGTTACAGTTAAATTTTGTAAAGACGGAAAGTTGATTACCAAGTTGCTGAATGAAAAAGAAAATTCCTTAATTTTATTTTTTTATTACCTATTTATTAGGTGTAAAGTTTTGTTATCGGTTACAGTAATAAAGTAATAAAATATATTATATTGTACACAGCTTAGACGAAAGTATTTATGTGTCTATTAAATTCATTGTTTGACAGCTTTGCTGCGCGGAACTTATGACCATCTTATTGCTAGAGTAATTTGCTAGGAATTTCTTTCTAGAGCTTTATTGCTAGGAATTTCTTTCTATCGAAAGATGAATGTGGTTTTATGTCATTATATCACTCAAATATTTTAAATATATTAAGATATAATCTATGATACTTTATAAACCTTTTTTGAATGTAAAATATTGTCATTTGTCTACTACCATAACTTTGGGGTGATTTAGTCTTTGACTGCTCCACCATTTGATTTCACCAAATGGTTCAGCGCTCATCTTCTTTTTCATCAATTTATTTCCACTCTTTCAGCTCATTATCTTGGCTACGTTCCTTTGAAACGATAAACGACCCAAACTTAATATAAGCTAAATATATCGACTTTATTACGTATTTATATTAGGCATTCTTTATTTCATCGCAGTAGCTAATTCAATTTTAATGTAATTGGAATTCTGCACAAACTGTAATAATTAAAATCACTTATAGATATGACAAGGAACTGTACCATACCGGACACGTATATGCATTTCTATGCAGGAATTGAGTTTGTTTTCTAGCCACGGCAAGCTATCGACTATCGCCGTATCGTGCTGCATGAAGGACATTTAAAATAGGTTAGTAATATAATTATAACGCACGCTATTTTTATTTAAAATTTAAAAACTATTTAGTGTTTCGTTACCGCTATCGACTATGTATCAGATAAAGGTGAGATAATATGGACAGAAATAAAGTATTCCGCAAGGAAGTTTTAGAAATATAAAGATTCGGATACGCGGTCGATATTTCGGTTTACTCGTTACGTTATTATATTTCTGCTCTTTGACTAGAGTTACTAATTAGTTTTAATTGCTGAAAAGTATATCTTAGCTAATGTCCTAAATGATAGATGTTTGAAGAGTTTTGAGAAAATTTATATATAAATAACTGTGTATTACTCTATATCTCCGTAATTTTTGACTGATCTAAACGAAACTTAGCTTGTCATTCGAATTATACACGTGAAATAATACTTTTTATCTCAAAATTTTAAGTGTTTTCTAAGAGAGAGCATGTATATTTTATGATGCTCATACGATTCCTACTAGATCCTCATAATACTGAAGTTTGTAAGGAATATTTCGTAAACTTAATTTTAACACATATCAAATTGTGCCGTGTATCCCGGGTTTCCAGAACTAGAGTTCCAGGGAGAGTAATGCCGTAGAACAGCATCACAATTTTACCCTTTTACGACAAGATCATGTTACACACACGCAGGCGCGCGTGTGCTTGCACATAAACACGCACTCGCACACACACGCACACGCACACACACACATATCCACACACGCACACACACAACACACGGTCACGCACACGCACAAGCACACGCATACGCACAAGCACACGCATACGCACACGCACACCCACACACGCGCAGACACGAGCATACTCGCGCTCGCGCGCTAACACGCACCCGCGCATACGAGCACATGCACCCACACGCTCACGCGCACGCGCGCATAAACGCACAAGTACACACGCACGCACACGCGCACACGCGCGCACATGGCTTTACTAGTAGAGTGCAAAATGATTTCAATAACACCGTGGTATTTCTAGAATAGAACACAGCGAAAATGCTTTTTAGAGACGAAGGGTTTTTCTGTAGAGAAATGTGTTCTACAGTTAAAGCCTACAAAGAGGAGAAAATAATATACCCGCTATACGTCACTAGGCGATTTAGGAAAGTCCACATACTAATTTTATAAATAGCTAAACAATTAAATATATTAAATTAATTTATCCAAACAAAAAGAAAAAAATAATAATGAATTAGATATTTGTTTTTATGAAAGAAAGATCTTTACCGTTGTGAAGCAAAAATGCATAGGGGATTCTGGCTTTGCACGCCTATATTTTCCTTAAGTTAGTTGATAAATCTGAGTTTTCTTTTGCCTTTTATATAAACACATTAGTGTTTTACAGAAGTAATTTAGTAGTGTTTATAGGTATAATTTTGTTTATTCTTTATTGATTATTTTTTTTATTTATTCTTTTTGTTCATTATTTAGTTTCCAGTTTTTACAGGAATAATTTTGTTTATTCTCGTTTAGGCTTTGCGCTGCAAGGCCATTTTATTACTTGAATTTTGATTTTGTAATAATTTCGTTTAATTCTTAAGTTAGTAAGCTTGGTAAAATTTAAGTCTGACTTCAACTGTTATAATGTATCTTTAATTTATGATTTAAACTACTTCAAACAGAAACGAGCGTCAGAATTTATAGGATTTCATTTTTGAAGATTTACCTATTCCACTTCAGGTTCATTACATTACAGAGATATTTCTACAGAAAGGTTAAGATTAGGAGCTACGAAATCGCGTGTAAAGTGTTTTCAGACATAGTCAAACGATATTGTTGACGTTAAACTTCTTTTTTTGTGCACCAATTACTGACGATTAATTCCATAGCAATTTATTGGCATGTGACATTATACTAAAGCCACCTATTGGTGAATTTGTGCAAGTATTGAGAAGAATTTTCCAAAAATGTAAACTACTGTGTATGATTAAATTTTATTTTTATAATTTGAATAGAGACAGCACAAATTTTAATTGTAGTTTTTGGTATTTTTTAAGTATCTTTTAGAAAGAAAATGTACAATGATTAAACATTAATTCTTGTAGCTATTTTATTTTATTAATTTGGGAACATGTAATGGGCTATGTGCCACTATTCATTAAAATAGTCGGATATATGCTTTTAAAAATAAAGAAAAAATATTTCAAAGGTTGCACGTATCCTTCTGTTTTCTAAATATTCAATAATTAGAAAATTTCGATTTCATAGCGAAATATTTTATGTTCCGCGTTTTGTATTCGATTCATGCCTTCAAATAACTGTCCGAAGTTTAGTAAAATCCCAACACATTTTTTTTTAATTGAGTGACCACAGGGGAATACGATTTTTTAGTTCTGAATCTCAAAAAGCAAAATAAAAATCCTTATAAGATTACCCAGATATTTCTCTATCTATCTATCTGCTACAAAAAGTTTTGCCAGAAATCGCTTGACGTTAAACTTGAAATATAACTTATAAAAAAACAAATATTGCAACAGTATGATTTAGTTGCAAATTTCGCATAAGGGCAAACCATATACTTGATTTGTTTCTTAATCCATTTCATGATTCTTTGGAACATAGCATTGATAATTTCAATATCAACTCAAGAGCATACAATATTAAGCTATGTAGACAGTACGTTAAAATAATGCTGTTCTCTCTATTCCTTCAGTAAAATTTGTTAACATTTACTACAGTCGTCAATCATTAGAATTGATCGTTGGAACTGCAATATATAACAAGGTGATCTTGTATTATTTAGTTTACTGACGTAATATTGCCGAATAATAATCATTTTCAATATCTTTACATCGGTTTTCAAC
The DNA here is from genome assembly GCA_039881145.1 of Druceiella hillmani. Taxonomy (NCBI): domain Eukaryota; kingdom Metazoa; phylum Arthropoda; class Insecta; order Lepidoptera; family Hepialidae; genus Druceiella; species Druceiella hillmani. The sequence continues at coordinate 4,105,692 of JAYKKI010000124.1, read as the reverse complement.
ATTAATTTGTATTTTCATCTCTCCTTTTATTTCTCTTATACATCTTTTCTTTTTTCTCTCTCATATTAATTTGTTTTGACAAAATATTTCTCATAAAGATCATTTGGTGTTTAGCTCAGAGATCTTCACTCTTCGGAGACATCAACACGGAAAGTTTTCATTTTCCTTTCGTCGCCTCTTTTTCCATAATTCAGGCGATGTCTCGATATTATTCGGAACTTTTTTGCTTCTTACAGTCTCCCTTCCCTCCACATCAAATTGATAAATTTGCCGGGAATAAGGCAGGGGCTATTCACAAAACGCAATTCTATTGTGCGCTTTGTTACAGTGGTGTGAATACAATAAAATGGTGGGGCTACTTTGTTAACATTATCAGGTAACGCATTATAGTTTTGACGAAAGGAAAGAATATTGAATATATTTGGCGTTAATTTTGAAGAAATTCATTTTTCACAATTAAATGAAACTACGTAATGTAGTATTATTTCTACTTTCTTTAAGTTCCTTACCACGACCTAGATTTCGTTGTATTACAACATCTTCAGGTGGGCTATTAGCAAAGATCTTTGCTAATAGCCCACCTGAAGATGTTGATGTAAGTAACAGCTCACGTTTCCTTAATTTTTAGCGTTACTCATGTTTGAATAAAAAAATTAAATCCATATGGGTTTATCATCATTCAAAAAAACTTAAACTGCTGCTTGATAATGAACATGAATCACACATGTCTTCCTAAACTGAGTGCTTAATGGCAAGAAATCGGCATCATTTTATAATTCCGCCCGATACCTCTCATATTTGTAAGCTGCAAAGGTGACCTTATTCGGACTGGTCAAAAGTCATTGGAAAACAGTAATAGGATTTTTTTCAAAAAATATTAATTTTTCAAAAATACTTCAGTTTGATTATTCCTAACTCTTTAGCTATTTTATATTTAGGTCTTTTATGTCGAATGTACAAGAGAAATATGAGAGCTGAACTACAACTTTCTAAGTAATAGCGTTTTTAGGACAGATCTTTAAAAAAAAAACGGATCTAAAAATAGGAAATCTGAGATCCGGCAGGGATAGTTGTTTTTCTTTACTACTTACATGAAGGCGAGTCCTCTCCAAATATAATTTTAAGTCATTTTAAATGTCAATTTTAGAATTGGGTTTACATGTTTTGTGTCGCCTAAGGTATTTCATTAAAAAATTAGAAGTCTCTAACTGCCGGATAAACAGTCAGCGTCGCCATACCAATAGGGTTGCGTTCGGACGTTTGAGTATAAAACAATATATAATAATATTTCAAAATTGAAAAAGAAATGTTTAACTCGAAGAAAGTACAATAGGGTAAGCTAAGCCGAATAGTAAATTGATAATCCATGTGATTTTCTATTAATATGTTCGTGGAAACTTCTAGTTATGAACACTTGTTATTGATTCACTTTACTTATCCATAACATAAACTGAAAATGAATTTTCTAACAAAAGTAAATCCGTAACAAAATAAAACTCAAGCTTGTAATTTTGAATCTTTAATTTTTCGTCAAAATACTTAATGCAATAAAATTGATTCTACAATATCAGCTTAATTCTCATATAATTTATAATATACTATTATTCTTAAATAAACTAATTGTCCTGCAATAAATTCTACTAAAATAATTCAAATAAACATTCATTGAAATTTTGGCTAGTCACTTCTAACATCTTATATTCATCTTTATAGTATCTTCACTTCGAAAATAATAAATTGACGTCTTTACTCTTCTTGGACAGGTTTACAGAGTTGTTCATTTTATTCCCTAAAAATATAGCTTGGAAAATAAGAAACATATGCACTTTAGAACCAGGAAAATTTTGACAATTTTTTTGAAATGATATGAACGTATGCACATAAAAAATTACATACTTGGAAAGAATATCTGCAGCTGATGACTGTTTATTTAAAAAATCGTTTTAAAAAAATACCCGAAATATGTCGAAATTTGCATATTACATGGTTATTTCTCACTATATTGACAATGAAGATATCGTTAGACTTTACACATTTGACACACATACAAAAGAATTAAAAAATTAATGTCAAATAAGAAAATTATCCATTATACCAACTTAATATGTTTTACTATCTTTAAATCTTTAATTTATGGTTATTTTTCTTTTTTTTTAAATTACGACTATCAACTTTTGTATTTGCCATTACTATAAAAACATAATTGTGGTAATTAATTGTTAAGATATAAACTTATAATTTACTATGTATAAAAAAAAGAATACAAATTATATATGTAGCTAAAATATTTTCCGGCCGTGACTAATGTATTAAAAAAATTGTTTTTAAATACATAATAATTTCCATAAAAAATTCATATTTCCAAAAAAAATATTTGTTATAAGTATTTCGAAAGAATAAGCAAAAGCCCAGCCCAGCCATGCTCAGCACGGCCGTGCCTGGCTGGGCTGGCCTCGATTTAAATAATCAACAATAAATTTTGTCAATATTAAACAATTGATTAGTTTTAAAATTAAATATAAAACGAAAAAAGTAGTATGTGAATTTGAAATATATTTAAAATTTAGACAAAGTGAAATGAACGCCATAACATATCCAAAAAATATATAGACCTTAATACAAATAAACTTTATTGTTCCTTGAATGTTAGCACTTTCATTTCAGCAAAATTGATAGGTTAAAAATAATATTAAATTTGTATAATTAATTTTTCTTATAAATACTTAATAATTTGTAACAAATTATGCTTTTGATTGTATAATAAGTGATAAGTGGTAAAAGTATAAAAGGAATCACTTGAAAAGACGGTTAATGGTTGGTCAGGTACAAAATTTTTAAATTGTTTTCTTTTGATAATAAATAAACATAAGCTGCAGAATTTATATCCAGGTATGTAGTTTTTAATGTGTATATTTTCATATTATATTAAAAAAGTTATCGAGATATCCCTAGTTCTAAAGTGCATTTATACCAAATATAAATACGATTTCTTCAACTAGCTAAATAATGGTTGAAATATTTTATTTTATACTTATTACATTTTTCACCTTATAACTAAATATACAGGATGGAAATAAAGTTTAACGAGAATAAAATAAGATATTTCAGCGATTATTAGCTGTTTATTCGTTATCAAAATACTTGTTTTCTCTAAAGTGTATGTAAACTTCAACTTTAAATAATATATTTGTCATAATGTAGAGACGCGGATTTTTTATATTCATTTGGGTAACTAACTTCATAACTAGCTAATAATAAGTTAAGGGATTTTATTAGTCTTGGTTCTGATTATACCTTGTCAAGGAAGCAATACATCATGATTATAATACACATAATTATCTGTCGAATTATATTTTTTATAAATCTGGTATATTAAAATATAGAGTAAATGTGCCGATACTTGGATTCATTGCTATTGTGGCGAGTATTAATTTTTGATATTTGATATCCTTTAACTCATTTCTACACAGGTTTAGAACAAGAAAGTGAAGTTATTTTTTTTGTAACACAATTAAAAGGTTTGGAAATGTGTACATTTATAAAGTGTCGCCACAATGATTACATTAACTCATACAACTGCACGTATGCAATGGTATACTGTGTGACTAAACCGGTGAAACTAAGCAGTAACGATGCTCTGACGCTGCACAAGTTGAAAGCAGACAAGTCGCCCATTCCGCTGGTATTTAAAATTTTGAGTGTATCATTAACAATTTTCCGCTCGTCTGTAAAAAATATAAAGACATTTTATGTAATAAAAATAAACACATGATTTTTGATTTTCCGCCGATTCGTGAAAAAGTAGACAAATTATATAATAATACAGATATATGAAAATAAGTGTTGGCCTGTTATTTTTATTCAGCTTTTAAACACTTTTCCCTTGCATATTTCAATACAAATGAACCTAATCTTAAAAAAAGTTATCTTTCCACTCGTCAATCTGTCTGCACGAATTTATTTAATTGAAAAACTGCTGAAACTATTGATTCATTTTGTTAATTTTTAATTTATTTTATTTCTTCTAAGTTATGCCAGTTAATATTAAACGAGCAAATATAATAAGAATATTAACAAAAACAATGATCAAAACGAATATGAGGATTACCTAAATTAAATAGAAGCTGTAAGCAATGAAGCGATGTTTGTGAAGAACTTATAGATTCACACATAAAAACTCGGTCATCTTTTTAATTCAACAAGAATTGAACAGTTGAAGAAGTCAAATCGCTTTCAATAATGAGACAAATAAAGTCAGCGTACGTTGGCACGTATATGCAAAATATGAAACAGTGTATACAATTACTAAATTGCAATAGATGTTTAAGTGTACATTGAAGATATTTTTGAAAAATATAATAATATGCTATTGAAGCTTCTGTGAATTCAAAACGCATTTTTTCAGTTTTTTTTGTCTGTTTACACAGTAGTTGGCCTACTACACAAAAACTAATGGACCAATATAAATAGGACTTTTACAACATTAATTCTTTTAAATTAAAACAAGATTCCACCCTTTCAAATATATTGCAAGAAATGTTTTCATCAGATTGTATATTTTTTGTTCACCATTATGTGTGTTTGTTTAAGCATCATATCAAAACTACCAAAGCAAATTTTATTAAATGTTAATATACATATTACTTATAGTATATATTAAGAACATAAAGTACTTTTTTGTCAAATGGCCTCGAACAAAATGTAAATTTAATCGTTAATACTCAGGCAATAAGACAGAGTGCGCGGACATAAAACAGTGACAACTAAAGTTATTAAGTTAGAACGTTAAACTAAAATAGAAGATACTTTCATTGTGATCAGAATTTGGTTAGGATTCGCAGAAATGTGTGCGGTGGATGCCCACCGAATAATGATAAATTATCAACATACCAGAAAGCAACAAAGTTTTTGAAACTAAGTAATTTTACTGCTTCGATTTCGTATTTCAAGAGGTCCTCAAGTAGCTGGCTCTCCTTAACGGCTAAAGTGTTTTCATTAAGAACTATAGACGATATTGTAAAATTTTGAAACTTAGTAAAATTTGTCCAAAAAATAAACATTTCATGTGAAGACGAAATTTTGTCGTATATCACGAAATTTTGTCGTTTTGTTGTATATCACATAAGGTGGAATTATTCTTATATTATACTACCCGATTTAGTTATCATTGTCCATACAGGATTTCATAACTATAAGTATAACATATACCATCTATTGATTTATGACTCTGTCTTATCATAGACGCAAAATTATATGGTCTTAGCTGATTAATTTGCACATTGCACATTTAAATAGGTTAATAAATCATTAAAATTGACACCCGTAACAAAATTCCCTGCTTTATATGTTATGTTTTTATTTAAACTGCTACTAGGTGTTTGCCTCGACCATTCTGATTAACCCAAAACAAATTATTCGATAAAATGACATACAAATTAAATAACTTACCCTTGTGAAAAATAAACTTTATTTTGGTCAATAAATATTTAGCGTACTGAAATTCGTCATTCGTTTGCTCGCTAAACATACAAATCAACGTCAACGGTATGAAGTAATGAAGTGACCAGAATGCGGTGTAGGATTGATAAACCTTCGTAAAAGTCTGAAAGATACATTACAAAATTAATATAATATAGGTAATAGTTAAGTTATAAAATTAATATAACGAAAGTTACGTTAAAAAATTAATATAAAATTAGTCAAAACCATTAATTAACTAAGGCGCTGTAATGGTGTCGTACCCCGCATTGAGGTGGTTACATAATTTTATTTATAACGGTATACTTTTTATAATATTATTTCAAATAAACCACAAAAAATTTAGAAGAAATTTATTTTGAATAATCAGTGAAAACCAAATGTGAAAATAGTTTTGGACTAGACCAAAATTAAACAAATGATGGGTTGCCACGCAAGTTTTCTTTAGGTGAGTCATATTGGATACACCTGGCTATTCACTTATTTTATTTTGATATTTTGTCTACTTGAATCTTTAATTAAAGTCAGTACTATCATTAGAGTTACAAAAATCTTTATAATTTTGTGACAGAGTAGCCAAGAAGTTTTAATTACGTCAATATAAAAAAGAAGCCTGACTCGACAACACAATAAAAGGATTGGAGAGTGAAAGAATTAAAGAACATTTTGTAGAGCGTTGAATCAAAGTAAAAAAGTCTTAGAGTTTGGCACTTCAATTGGTAAGGGTATAGAGATGGTTTAATAGTTCAGTTGATATTTGTGTTGGTTTCTGGTTTCCTCTTAATAGTAAAATGGATAACATTTTAAATAAAAGAAACAAGAAAGTTCTTTCCCAATTTGTATTAAGTAGGATTCAATTAATAGTTTCAAAAAATTTGATGCAAGTTAATAAAAATAATATCGAATGAAAATTTCAACCAAAAATCCGAAAAAAAATATTCTTTAATTTCTTTTTACATTTTGATGTTCATTATTGTAAAATTGGAGATGGAGGATATTTCGCATCAAATACGAAGTAAAGTTTTCCAATAATCTGAACAATGGAACTGTAATTTTATATTATAGGGTGTTTTCAACCACTTTTATTTTACATATAGTTTCCATATATTAATTGAGAGATACGTATATTCTCCATATTTGAAATATATCGACTAGCAAAATGTGTATGAAACATATGGATTTAAAACAGTATGAAGTGTAAGGCTGTGACGGCTGGTGGATGTATAAGATTCCTTGTGTAACTTCCGTTCTTTAATATGAGCTCAAGAATGAAACTCATAAGATGTATCTAAACGTCTAAGATATCTACTAATTATTCGAAATCACTAGAAGGAGTTAAATAAAAAAGACTGATGGTTTAATCACAGCTGTCGTTGGGCTAATATTAAAGACACTTATTCTACAATTTACCAAGCTGTACGGTAGTATAGCATCACCTGAGGCCAAGGAAGACACGAAAAACCAATAAAGACATGATGGAAAATATAAAATAATGTATATATAATATAATAAAAATATAAAATATTTCGTCAGAACCAATGAAAAAGCAATACAAATATGTACCATAACAACGCTAAAAACTAGCGCAAATATTGTTCACTTTCGTCAAATTGAACAATCTCTTCTAGCCAAGATCAACAACTGAATAGAAAGAACTGAACAGAATAGACTTTAAAAGGTCTGTTAAAGGTTGGCAAGTAAGTACAAAATAAAGAATTAAAGAAATATTTTATCTATTTCCTTTTCAGAAAATTAAAAAAAAAAAAGAAATGGATTAGTTAAAAATTATTAGTTAACATTATTTCTTTCCAACACGTTTTGTGAAAAGGGAACTTAATTGCTGTGCTTTATTTACATATTTATTCCATCGGACTAGACGAATTTTCATAGTCTTGCATAATGAACATGGCACCACCTGATTTTATCAATTTTAATACTTGTGCACAACCGCTTCACGCACGCCATAATTCTTTCCCAATTTATTTAATGAAGCTAGGTAGAATCATTGAAAATATTCTATACTTACATTTTCTTTAATGGAAATTAAAATGCTATCGAGGAACGCCAATATCGAGCAAATACAAATGGATAAAAAGGAAAAAACCTGTAAAATAAAAATACAAAAGTTAGTAGAATTTTCTTTAAATTTTTTGGCATAAATATTTAAGTTTTAGTGACTAATTAATATAAAGAGAAGACCACCTCAAAAAAAAACAATAATCAAATTTGATGAATGTACACTCTATTACTTATATTATTATTTAGACTCAGCAAAAATGTAGAAAACAATAAAAAGTTAAATATTAAAAATATCACTTTGAAATATAATAAGACACTTGTTTTCTAAATTCATTACACAGGTGCATGTTTAAAAATATACAAGAATGTATACACACACACACACATATATCTATATCTATATGTATATATATATATATATATATATATATATATATATATATAAATGGAAAAACCTACCTGGACATTAAACGAACATTTTATATATTGGTATATTTTTGACAGTTCTTCATAAAACCATACTAATTGCAAAATTCCATTTAATTTATAGGATGATGAATCTATCCGCAATATTTCTGAACAATAATAATTTATTATAAATTTCCCAGGTGTCTTATTACAACTCTCGGAAATTTGCTTTAAACATCTGTTCGCCAATTCTAATCTCATTTGGACATTTAACAATAAACCGGCTAAATAACACATTTCGATATCGATTAAAAAAAAAACAATGTAGCTATAGAGATACCTCATGATAAAATATGCACCTGTAAAGTAACAGTCCACAACCAAGAAATAACACTGTAATACAATAATTATGATGAGGAATGCATTAGAAAAAAATTTGGATTTTAAGTACATATGTTGCCTGACACTGAATTCAATGTGACGATCCATGTTACGTAGTTTCGTAAAAATGTGAACGTGTAAATTTTGGTTCCAAACAATGTCAATAAGCACTAGATAAGATAAACTTGAAACCACTACTATATGATAAATCACTTCTATAAAATGGTTTATTACATCCGTAGCGTTGTATTTCAATGTTAAATTGAAAAGTACTCCCGCCGAAATAAAATATATCAAAAACATAAAACTGAATCCTTTGCGGAGCCATGTCTTAGAAAAATGTTTTACGGTCTTCGTGTCAGATCGACAGAGTCCAAAACTGGTTTCCACTAAAATAATTCCTTTGAAGGAAACTTCTGCATCTAATATAACGTCTTCCTTTTCCATAATTAATATACCGTAACAGCTGCCGCTACACGTTTGAAGTGAATCCCGCAGTCTATTACAACGAAAAATTAATTGGTTAATATCTTCGTAGGCTCTATAGTACTCTGTATATGGACACGATGACGCATGTTGTGGTCGAAATGTAATGACAACATAATTACGTGGCCATTAATATTTTAATAAATACCACTCAGTTGATATTATTTTAATCATATCAAGTTGTTAATGCTCATGTAATATTCAATGTACTTATGAAACACAGGTAGTAGCAATCATAACATCCATATCTATCTTCATATTTTAATAACACGAATTATCCCATTCAGTTTATTAAAATCGTATTTTTTCGGTATAATTAGTTTTGGGCAATTTCACGTTCAATGTTGACAATGTTGACAGCAATTAACATCCCAAGAACTTTCCAAAGTTTCTTGTACCGTCAATGATATTTCTTGGTTATGTCACTCGAATTACTAATTCTACTAGAAGAGGTAAAACTTACTTTTGTGGAATATTAAATGGCTTACATTTTTTACGGAATTATTTCCCTGTAATCTATTGGTTATAAATTATATCATATTTAAATTTGCAAAAATTATTTTTGTCCAATTAAAAAAGATGGTACCGTGTATTACGAAAAATTAAGTTTTAACAGTTCAATATTCTACAATATATGCTCTTATAACAATAAATGCGGTGTTTCGTTTCACTATAATTGAAATATTTCTGCAAATATAGAAAATTTATCGTAATTTTCCAGGCAATGCTAACTTAATAAATAACTAGAAAGCCTATTAATATTGTCCAAAGAATTGGCTTAATGTAACCAAATTATAGTTTTGAATAGTTTTACCAAACTACTTCGATGGCACATCGTAGATCTCGTTAACTAGTTATTACTTGTCGACTACTTTTGTTCGCTCAGAGAATTCAAAATTTCGGAATTCTTTATAATAGTAGTTGATTTTTCGCTAATATGTAAATCTCCTGAACGAGAATTACCTTATTCTCTGGAGACAGTCTCCACTGTCTGCTCGAAGTTGCTAAGTATTCATCAGATTCCGAGAAAAGGGAAATATAATCTCAATCCTAGCAAGTATAATAGTAGTGATATCTTTATAACCCAAAAACGGTGTGTGGGCGCGAGAAATAGGGGTGAAGAAAAAATCATGAATATTAATTTATTGCAAATATTTATGGTGGTAATAGGAATGTTTTACAGTGGTAAAAGGTAGATTTTTGTTTTAGTAGGTAGAACATTTTGAAGACAGTGACTTGCGTGGTATTTATAGCTAAGCGTACGTCATCAGTCAGCCAGATTGAAGTGGATTCAGAAACTTATGAGTATTGAAGAAAGTAACGAGTTAACCGTGAAAAATAAATTCAAAGATAGAAGCGGTAGGATATATATGGGAATAATCTTGGAACCGAAAATCCTTGGGTTGCATAGGTAATAAAATTTTAGGTACGGACAAAATACAGGCTTTTTCCATTCCAAAGGGAAGAAAGTAGTTGCCAAAGAGGTATTAAAATATCAGCGATGACCGGATCCACAATATCTATATTGGTTTAAGAGCATTAATGCTTAAGCCATTAATTCAAATGGATTTGGATTTTATTGCAAGAAGATTATATTTAACTTCGGATTCACAGGTATCTATTAGCACAAATTGATGTTCACTAGAAACAGATCAAGACGAGTTACCGTCCATAGTTGCAAACTTAACAACTGGGTCAAGTACCACGGGTGGCATAGAAATGTGTGACTTTAATTGATCGATATCCAATCGCCAGCTCTCCAAAGTGATAGAAGATTTTCCAATGCCCTTAGTACTCAGAAACTTCCAAATATTATTAGGAATATAATCTCCTAATAATTTAAAAATATAGTGTTTTTTGGTATTTCTGCACAATTGCGAACATTTATTTCTAAGCACTCTAAATTTCTCCCAGCAATTTGGACTAGAAAATAGCCCTATACTTTGCTTTGACATGATCACGTTCGGCCATAATTTTTCTAATAGAATCGTTTAGCCAAGCCCTCCGCTTTATTTTGATAAATTTTAGGGGACATGTTTGTAAAGCAGTTTAGCGACAAAAGTGTTGAAAACAGTGAGCTTGTCATCAACAGTAAGTGGAATCAATTATAACAACTTATCCATAAATGTAACAAATGCACTCCATCTATCACTCAACTCATCTCATCTTTATTTATTTACTTTAATGTATCTAATTATACATATGGCAGACTTATTGCTACGAGAGCAATCTATTACAGCCGGCTATAACATTAGTCCAGACTCGTTCAACAAACGGCTGGGAATCGAACCGGGGTCCCCGCGGTGCACCGCATCGTCAAGGGTCGCATGCCTTGTGATCAACCAAACACATCACGGTGACGACACCTTCAACTGGTAATCAACGCAACTTTTGGTTAATCACTGATTCAGCCGGCTATATTTACTTAGATGTGACCAAATATATGTTAATATTTTGATGATAACAGCTAACTCTAATGCTATCTTAGCTGTAATTTAAATAGATCCACTACTACTATTTACCTTATTCCCTTGAATATATTGTTATTAATTTTAGTTTTTTTAAATTTACTCTGTAATTTACAGTTTTAAAAACAAGGATCATGAGCAATTTTTAAAGAATTTAATGCGCTATAACTCTTAAATGAGAGATTATATTTCAAACTATTTACTTAACATTCTATCAAAACTTCTTGCCATTTTTGTCGTACCATCGAGTCAAATGATTTGGTCTGAATAAATAATGTAAAGAAGTTTCTTAAATTATGATATCACTAACAGCTGAATAAATTTTCCCTTTTCAAAATCCGAGTACAATGATGGAGCCGGTAGGTGGTCACAGAAACTTTTCAATCATGATGGGTATACTCATCGAGTGTGGTCTTGTTTCCTTCTGTTGACATAAGGAATAATACAACAAAGTAAATAGGTAGATAAAGTATGTACAGGTGCATACTAAAGCATGAAGAAATGAGATATTGATTTGTGGGTAATAAAGTAAGTAATAAACAAAAGCTTAAACTGGCTAAATATTAGTACGTAGGTAGGTAGGTAAATAAGTATAGAACGGTAAGTTACATAAAGGCTTGCATCACCGACTACTGTGGAGCCAAAAGAGAGAATTCGATATATTTGTCCGTATGTTTGTATGTGTGTATGTACACATGCATGTACGTATGTATGTGAAGTGTAGCATCTATCTGTCCATGTGGGTGGGCCTGTGCTAGAGGTAGGTGAAAAGCGTAAACTTCGCAGCGACTCCAAAAATCTCCATCAGTAGTAATATTTTGCTAATTTTTATAAGTATGAGTACTCATATTTAAGTACGAGTCCACATACTTTATCGACTTTAGAAGTAAAATGGACAAACGCGGGAACTCATGATAATCACCATTTAGCGTCTAATCAGTAGTTTCGCGACTTTAAACATAATTGAAAAAACCGCTTTTTACCATTTAAGGCCCATCGCTTATTTGAAAATAATCGGCACACACAATAGATTCTAACGCAAAGGTTTTTCACACCGAAGATGGACTAGAGCAGCTTTCGAAATCGACGAAAAGCTACACAAGTTTGAACAAAAGTTCGTTATCGTTTTTACCAGAAACTTGTCAATTTTATCAGAATAACGATGGCAATTTTAATTATGGTTGGAAATACTTTAATAACGGACATACATGTCCATATAATATTTTAAAAATAATTGTTTACTAGCCAACCGAGATATGATAAAATAGTAATTTTCTTAATATATTATGTATTAGATATTATCAGTAAATAATGAGAATAAAATAGTGGGAAATACTAATCGAACGTACATGTAATTAAGAGAAAGTTTATAATTTAATGGGATTAAATAAATTAAAGAAATACAAAAAAAAACACTGAAGAAGCACACTAGTAACAATACCGTACATTTAATGAAGAACTGTACCGCTGCTGCGCCATTTTTAAGAAACTTATAAAATTAGCAACAGGTGGCGTTAATTTCAGTGTCTTTTTAATATTGTAGGATGTAATTGTAACAATATCACATAGATGGCCTTAATTTTTAATGAAATAAAATAAACTAATAAATAGTTTATTTTTTCCATAAGAAAATACATTATGAAAAATGGTGTGACAATATCTAAAGTTGGTATTACTATTGCGTTCAAGAAATAGAAAGTGGAAAGTTGAAATCTATTTTATTGTTTTGACAATTTACCCAGCGATATTTTTTTTGCATTATGTTTTATATTTAGGTGATATACCTGTTCAAACGTATCATTTTTTTATGCAAGATGTATCGTATTTCTTTTAATTTAAAAGACGATGACAGAAATAAAAGATCATCATAAATATAAGAGAGTTGAATAATTAGTCTAAATCAGTTAGATATTCTTTGAAATATCTCAAAACTGAAGACGATTCCAAGATATCCAGGTACACATTTTTGCCATTAATACTACAAAAAATACTAAACCAACTAGGAAAAACTTACGATAGTTCGTTATATCGTTTTTAGAGAAAATAAATTTGTTAAAATTAAAGTCGAAATACAAAAACTATATCCCCGCTGATTATAATATCGACGTTATTTGAATATCAGTATAAACGAAACTAAAATTTTAACGAAAATGAAGAAAAACATTTTAAAACTTTTGTACTCTAATACAATGCAAACAAAATATAAAAATATTCAGCGAAATCTTCGATCCATAAAATATTTAGTTAATGTAAAAATGGAAGTGTCTTATTTAGTCCTTATGGTAAATCTTAGCTCGTTTATGATAACAGATCCCGAAATGTCAATAATTTCCTCAGTCAATAAAAATAAACCCCGTGAAAAATTGCATAATGGCATTACAGAAGAAAGAGAGGTTTAAACAATCAAATATTTAGTCATCCGAATTTACCCTGCGTCCGCAGTTTCCCCGCTGTTTTTTTTTATGATTTTCCACTTTACTAATTTCATTTCATATACAATAGGATATGGTGGATAACAAAAAAAAATAACTCATTTTATTTCACAAAAATGATCCCTCAAATTGCGAATTTATATTTTTGGACTTCACATCTAATTTGGATCAATATTAAAAATAAATATTTTAAACGTCGCCGCTACGTCCTATTTCTTGAAATAGAAGACCATGGGAAACCATTCCAGTTAGGTAAATAATTTAAAACGACTTCGGCTGAGAACCTTTGTTTTGATCATAACAATAATAATAAGAAAACCTAAATAAAATAAGTACACTAAATATTATTTCGTCGAACTTTAGCCGTAAGGACAGAGTCGATAATAATTTTCGACGTCCTTATTTATTAAATACCTTTTGTAATAAAGAAGGACGATAAACTTGTACTTAATTGATGACAAAGTATATTAAAGTATAAATTATGAGGGTGCAAGTCCATTAACCGATCGTATACGACCTTCTCGGCGTCCATTAACCGATCATAGACTTTATTGTCACTGTCAGCATATAATAAATCGATCGTAGACTGACCAAGATAATGATTTAACTAATTGTATGTCATTGCTTTGAATGTATCATAAAATATTTTGTCAAATCGATATAGTTCCAATGACTTTAGCGGTTGCGTTTTATTTCAATTAATATATTTGTATAAGCTCTTCCTTTTGTTTGAATCATCGTTTCAAGTGAGTGAATATTGTTAAATATTGCATCTTGTCCCATCAATTCAACATTTTTGGATCGATTTGATACTTGAAATCTATGTTGTACTTCATAAGGCCTTCATCAGAAAACACGAATTTACTACATCTTAGCAGTGCCTCCTATATTATTCTGTTTTTATACATGTCAGACAAAGAATTTTGCAAACGTGCAAATAAGGTTTACTATTCTTATGACAAAAAAAACTATAAATAATAAAATGCATTCGGTGACGCCCTATAATAAATTCGTCAATTCATCTTTGTTCAATTTATCAAAAATACTGGTTTAAAAATAGTAATTTATAAAAGTTGCTCTTGCAGCAATACCTGTTACAATTCACTACTTGCAGACTTAAGGCAGCCAATGATTCTGAAGCATAGCTGACGCATTCTGTCGCAATTAATTTGTAGAAAGTAAGGTTTAACAAAGTTCATTACTCGTTTTGCATGCATTTCATTAAAGTTGTATTTTGATTTAAATTATTATTTACTCAACTTAAAATAATTTTTTTCTATTCTTAAATATTTTTGTACTACTTGCCAAATGCCGAAGATTATTTACGATTGAATGTTTATAATATTGCCTGAATCTAACATGTATGTATAAAACATTTTAATAAAGGTTATTAAAATTACATAAATAAAACAAAATGATATTTAAAAACTGCAAAGCGAATCACAATTTATTTTCATAAAGTATAGTTTATTACGGAAATTGTCAATCCAACCAGCTAATTCTACTGTCGATCATTTTATTATCATAAAAATTCCTTATTTTTCACGATATTATAGATATTATTTCATATCAAAAAGAAAACGTTCTTAATTCGACGCACATGTTATTTTATTATTTTTATAATGTATGTATGGCCATAACTGGGAGACGCGCTGACCGAGTTGTATGATAAGAAATGCTATCACATAAATTTTGTGTAAATAGGATTAAAACCTGGTGGATGGACTAAGGAGTTATTCTAAGGAAATCGTCAACGGATGAGAATGCAAGGACTCTTTAAAAATGCTATACCGAGTATAAAATTATTTGACATGTCTTGGTAAGTAGTATAGGCAAAGACTGTGGCCTGGCACTAACAGATATGGAATGTAGTGAAGGTATCCTTAATGATAAAAAATAAAATTCATTGAGTTTGAGCTAGTTTAATTTATATCGACGAGTTTATTGATCTCCAGTAGTGATGAAAGTCTAATAATATAACGGAAGGACATAATTGGAATACTTAATAGTTAGGATAATGTGAAATGGCTGCATTCGTTTTATTTTCGGGCGAGTCCTTTGGTCAATGTAGTGGATAGGTACCGATTATGGAGCCAGAAGACAGCTACACGATTTGTTCATTGGTATGGATTTAGTTTGTGGACCTTGCACTCGTTTGATTTAGTCTTTTGACCAGTTCTTTGGTCACAAATGATGACCATCATCTGATGACAAAGCTAAAAGATAGTAACATGTGCTCTTCTATGGTGGGGTTAGATTCATTTGGTTTAGCTTCATCTGATTGGTTTTAAATAAAGCAAGAGATTAACCGATACGTATATAGGTACATACAAACCGGTACGATAGTCCATATAAGTACATGCAAAGGTGTGAAGCAATGAGGATATTATTAAGTAGGAACCTAAGTATATACAGATAGAAAGGCATGAAACAACTGGGATTTTATTTTATAACTAAGTATTTAGAAATTCATATTAAATTTTTTATACTATCTTTTACTATTTATTATAAGAGAAGCTGAATGAAATTCATATCATTCTAAAGTTACTCTGTCGTGGATGTGCTAAAACAATTAAATGTATACGTCGCTGTTCAGGCAAGTAAAATAAAGTGAACATACGTACATGATTTCCCCATAAAAAAGAAACGCTTTATCCAAGCCAATTCCTAAGAATAACTTACACTAACAAATGCATAACATGGTGTTAATTTTTTCAAAATTAAATTATCATTTATATTTATTTCTTTGTTATATTAATATTCCGTTAAATATACAAATTATTTACTTCTGATAAATTTTATATATTCGATAAATATATGTCTCATGCTTTCTATTTGCCATTTCACATGCTTCTTCTCATAGGGTTATGGTAAGAATTAAGAATTTCCGTAGAAATATATGCCGTGGTTTTTCTCAGTGCTTGTTTCTTAGATCATTCAAAAGCATAACAATATCATATCATTCTGGATTTAAACAAATACGTTTCGCTTTCAATGGCAGTGTTTTTATCTCTACATTTTTTGTAATAGTTTTAACGCTTAATAGTAGAAAACTGAAGTAAGTTTAAAATTTTTAAATTATTCATTAAGAATTACAATTACCATTTCGCTCCTTTTTTTATAAAAGTAAACGGAAAATATATTTGTGTTATACCTCGACGAATAAAGTTAACAGACAGGGCTGAAAGACAAAGAGATAGGGAGAAATAAATGTCATTACATTACAGCACAAGTACAGCATAAAATTAATAATAAAGCACAAGCTGAAATTGACAATGATAATTCTTTTTTGTTTCGAGGGATACATTTAAATGTGCATTGAAGGTAATTGCCATGAATTTTGAACAGTGTGATAGTGCTTTAATAAATTTATAGGGCATATTTTTTAATGTGAAATATTTCGCATCTGAAGTTACGTGATATAATGGCATTCAGTTTGTATTGTCGAAAGCAAAAGTTCATTTGCCACCATTTACAGATCATTCATTTTATAATGCACTGTATCAGGGATTTATTTCAATCGATGAAACTACAAAATAGCAATAAAAGAATTAAATCGATAATATTTGTAGCTAAATTTCTTCGTTTACGACGTTCAGTTCTGAAGCTAAAATTTCAAATACAGTTTTGTATGGTATGTGATATTCTACGATATACGATTTTTTTATTATAGAAAAAAGATACTTCTACCGATGGCCGTTCGTTATATTATGCGCAGCTATATTCTTATGAAATTAAAAACAGTGATGTAACCACAATTTAATGCGTGATATTTAAGTGAAATATCTATTGAATTGGGTCTGTTCAATCATTTTGTGGTTCTTTCACTACAATGAAAGATTATTGCGTAAGAGCTGAAAATGTAAACAGAGATATTTTTATATTTATTAAAATTAATCCAAATTGAAACCTTCAACATTACAATGTTGCAATTCAAACTGATTTTGATTTATTTTTGGCACGTTTTATGATGAGTCACCATTCGAACCAAATATTGTTTCTTTTTTAAGAACCAAAGTTACAGTAAAAATATCTTACTTTTAGTATCACCATTAGTTCGATTAGCAAATACGTTGCGATGTCCTAATGAGGACATTAATTTATTTCATAACACACCAAATATGTCCACAGTTTGACAGCTCGGAAATAAATTCGGCTTTCAATTAGACATTATTTTAGGAATTTAATGAGGAAATTTATTAAAATATATTACTATTATAATCTATACACATAATTTGACATGACAATCACTTGGATTACCTGTTTCAATGTTAATGACAGAATTTGTTGAAACAGATAATGTTGAAACAATCCAAGAAGAGTTATAATTTAATGAATTTACAAAAGAGCTATCTCAAAACAGCGTTCTATAATTAATCGCATTATTCGTGAAATTGAGTATCATGACTTAAGCTTAATTGTATTTTATATAACTGCTCATGCAAGTTGTGTTATTTGCTGGGCCCCGAATGGCGTCACTAAGGGAGAAAAATAGCATTGAGCGTCACATTGCTCTTTTAATCCTAGCGTGATTTCCATTTCCCCTAAAGAAGGTACCTACCATCAAAATTTAATATAATTTTGGCTGGAATATCCAACCATTTCTACTTAGGAAACAATTGAAATTTTTTCCTCATTTTCTCATCATTTTTTGTCATTGTAGTTCCAATTAGTTAGCTTCCTGGTACAATATCATTAGTTAAATAGTATATTTGTTGAAAATCGCTATTTTTTTTAACCCTATTTAATAAAATGTCATAGTTATTCTTTTAAAGTGTATTTCTATTCTACTGGATTTTTCCAGAATTTTTTCCCCGAAGTCAACCGTATTACTAGATTTATTCTTCACTTAAAATTATCACTCCAAGCTTGATTAAAATCAAACATCTATCTTGCATTTAATATCTGAATTATCCATTTTACCTATGTCTATTAATTTGGAATATGATGTACTCTAAGAGATAGCTTCTGCGTTAAAAAGTAATGAGATCGGTATATATATATATATATATATATATATATATATATATATATATATATATATATATATATATATGTAGACATATACAGATATGTGCACCCAAGAATATTTATAAATTGACTACGAGGCCTTGAATAAAATGTCAAAGAATATCACTCATCTCTTCTTAAATATTTTTATCTCTTTTATCTACTCTGTTACCTCTTCTTACAGTTGTTACTGCGTACCACCTTGATATTTACAGAAATTTATATTCATGTTTTTAAGTTCTATCAACCTATTAGAAGTAAAATGACTTACTTTTGAAGTTTGGAAAAATCTAACAAACGTTTCCAGTAAATTTTATGGTTTATATTTGAAGTTAGTCATCGGACGAAATCTTATTTTAAACATATTAATGCAAGCAAATTTTTTGATCATTTTCATGAAAACTTTACGAGAAATATTGAAGTTTTTCTTCTAAACCAAAATTAATTTAGGCATTATTCGACACTGGAAATTTATTGACACACTAGCCGTCTACATCTTCAGGAACGACATTGGACATCAAATGATATCGATGCTTAAAAATGACAATAATTAGTGGTTATAACTATATTGAAATACAATTCTCAGCTATTAAAATTATAGTTACATGGCTGAAACTAGTTAACTTTGAAATTGTTCATTCCTTATAACAAATATAAAAGAATTGAAGTTCATGAAAATAATCAAATAACTTTGATCAGATATAGCTAAAAGCACTTTGGATAGCAAATACTATTAAATAAAGAGGAGATCGAATCCGACCATCCGTTATTAAGATATAAAGATTCAGATACACGGATACCACTAAAACTTATAACGCCTGCTTTTTTGTGTTGCGGGTTAAAAAATAAGTTTATGAAAATTAATATGCGTTTTGATAAACACGAGCGTCTTTGTAATTAACTTTTGATATTTCTAATAACGGAAATATTAGTGTCAACGTTTATTCGCTATAATGACCAGCCGTAATAAACGACGTTCATGTTCTTGATAATGCGATCGCATGTTATTACATGTACCTATAATTTAAAAATCGAGCCTATATGTCAAATGCATATAATATGGGAATTGTAGGTCCCAATTTCACAGTTTACATTTCTACAGTTATTTATTTATTTGACTGAACAGAAGTATTGCTAAATGTTAACTAACACTTCTTTTTATTATAAATGCAAAGTGAATTTATTATAAATATTAAATATATAAAATGATAAATATTAAATATTTATCATTAAATATTCCACAATGTATTTTTTATGTAATAGACGTAAGCGAATAAAATTACATTAAATTCATATGATATTTAACTCTTTCAATATATTAAAAATGTCACGCGAAATTGACGAATTGAATCATAACAATACCATAAGTCACAGTTAAGCCCAAGAAACCAAGTAGGAGAGACATCCGTATGTTGTACATATCGAATACAGTAAATTTTCCTATTTTGTTCCAGCCAAAGAGTTCCTGTACTAGTTCCAGTTGTCTCCTGCTTTTAGTGGCTGCAAAAAAATTAAAAATTGTAGTGCACGTTGCTAACAAAGAATTATTTCACTCATTGCATTCTGTGTAGGCAGTTATTTATTTTATATATTTTCTTTAATAATGAATTACTCATAAATAATTAGAGGAATAATTGACGGTAAATAAATTTAATGTACCCTTAGTTTATTTGCGTTTTAGTACACAACGATTAGCTCGCCTGCTCGAATTTCTTTATTTACTCCAGTTATCAGATAGGCGCGCGTGTGTGTGTGTGCGTGTGTGTAAGTATAGCAAATCTTATGAACTTCACATTCAAGAATTAAACAAATATAACTGTAATAATATCGTTTATTAAATACTTACGAAGATTTTCCAATTGCACATAAACACAAAGTGGGAAAACCAAAAAAATGAACCAAATATGTGAAAAGCTTAAAATCCCTGGAATGAAAATAGATGCAAAATGAATTTAAAAAATTATGAGCTATTTTATTAGACCTTTAGAATTAGATGATCCAAAGGACATAATTATATACTTTATAGATACCTGTTGTACCGTAATATTGTATTTTATTAAAAATTATGTATGTTTCTTTACTTACATTTATTTTCATATTCTCTAGAATATGTTGGAGGGCCAATAATATGCTTAAAAACGTCAAAAATGTGTTTAGAAGCAGCTGAAATGAAACTATGATTTTCAATTATATTATTGTAAATTACAAAAGCAAATATATGATAAAATATTTTCATAAATATTCCATACCTGAACCTCAAACATGCGATTTATAAACTGCAACAGATCCAAGAGCTGGATGAATAAATCTTACAAATGGAAAATAGTTTTTCCTTTAAGGGGCAAAACAAAAAGTTGACAATTCGGATCGTCCTTTTCAGATTTAGAGTTTATTGAATATCTTTTTAATGAAGCGAATTCGGACCGAGGATTTCCTTTAATTTATTAAAGGAAATCCTCGGATTAACTAAATCTATGCGTGCGTTTACGCTGTTAACAAGTGTAAAAAATAACAACATTTCTAAATCAAAATGCGTATAATACGAAGCAATATGAAAAATATATAAGAAGTATATTATATCTTGGTTGTCAGCATAATAATAGAAATGAAGGAACATCGCAGTCGAATGGTAGGTAACAATGATAAAAATTAAAATAATATTTCGCAACTTTTCATGTTTGAACAAATATTTAAGATGAGGAGCCTCAAATCGATTATCCACTTCGCTAATTTGACGCACGAGATTTTCATAGATATTTCTCATCCACAACACGTCTGAGCCCATCAAATAGACACCGTAACCGATAGTTACGAAGTCGTATAACGATTGTAAGTTTAAATATTTACAATACGTTATATTATAGATCGTTGCGATAGTTAAAGCAATACAAATCCTGATGCAGCACAGTATCCCGAATGAAACATTTTTGTTTTTTCCGGCACCGAGCCAATATTTGGACAACATTATAAACCGGAAGCTATTTTCAAAATTATTATCATTGATTTTCATATCAACTATTTTAGTCGATGGTATCGCTGATTATCGTAATCGTATTCACGTGAGAAACAGTCCGAAAGCGAGTGAGCCTAGAGAGCAACTGAATTATTTACATACAATCGATTGTAATTTAATTAGCTGCGCTAAATTACGTATCTAAAAGCTATCATTATCTTTCATTATTAATCAATCATTCACAGTTCGTTTGTATTCAAACATGTTGTGTACATAATATTATTAGATTAGTACATAATTTACTTTGAAATGCAAAATGTTTATAAACTATTCATAAAAGTTATTATATTTGTATAGTTCGATTATACTTTTAGATTTTTACTGGCTTGTCCTAGTTTAAGAAGTAAACAATGAAACATGGCCGAGCTTTCTAACTCAGCCCAAACTTCAAAGGTGTAAGAAATTAACTACCGAATGTGAATCCATCAACATTGAAATACCATAAACGAACGCAAAAAGAAACCAATGAACGACATAAGTTACAGAGAAATAATAAACATTTTGCAAAAATTTGGTAATCAGAATTAACTAATTAAGCTGACTTACTAATTTAAAATTAAATTAACAATTATGTCAATTATGTAAACATATATAAGGTGAACATATTACTGTGGAAGCAACATCTTCTTGTAAATCAAAAAGGTATGTGTTGAAAACTTGCTTTTTCGAAAGACGTCAGTAAACTGTCATTGAGGAATTATAAAATTCATTATTTTTCACACAAAATTTAAAAGGTGACATCATATAACAGAAGAATAGGACAGGACAAAATAGAAGAAGAGATAGAGTGATATTATGAAATCAAAATTTGCCTAGCTATTTTTCAAAACAAAACTTTCCCACCTTTATGATATAAAACATCGATTCAAAATAATATTTCATGATGTATGTAATAAGGGTAATCATGGCTGCATAATTGAGAGCATCGGTATTCTGCCCGTACTTCCGGACATCCAAATTATAAAATTTTCTTTTAATTTAAAAATGCGTCATCTAATTAATTTCTATTCTTTTCACTATTTACAATATTTACACAGCCTTCTATTGAACTGAAATAGACAACAATGAACAGTAACACATTACGTAATACAAACCGAGGGCGAAGCCGTCATAAAACGTGCACGTGTTTTAAGTCCTGTTTCAACAGTATTACAAGTACATAGAGTTTTAATGAAGTATAAATTCTGTTTTCTACCGCTACTTTAATAATTATTTGAGATAATAAGGTCCTCTGTCAGAGTTATTTATTTTGTTCCATTACAGTAAGTTAAGATGGCACAGATACGGCATTTCATTAATGTACATCAAGTAAATGACCAGCGGTAGTAAAAGATGTCAAACACATTTGGCAATGCGGTTATGTAAAGTAATAACAAATCAATTCGTTATAATATATAGTCCATATCTATACCACGATGAAGTTATAACAATGTACAAGAGAGTATTTTCCCCTTGTCGATTTAATACGACTTTTCTTATATTTTGTTGTAGTTAAATGTTACTTGTTATAAAATTGTATGTAACTTTTAAAAAAAACATTAAGAAAAAATGTAATCTAAATTTTCGCATTTCACATGAAATGTTGAATCCACAATAGTCATGATATATTCAAAATATTTTTAACCCATTTTTTCTGTGTGTTACGTCTTTTAACTCACAATTGTCACAAGAGCGAAACTTACAATTTTTAAGGATTTTTCAATTCGTTAGATTCATCGTTACATAGTAAATAGATAGTAGTCTGCGCTAGGATGTTGATTTATCTAATTGAATTTCATGGCTTTTAAAGTATCATAAAATTGGTGATCAAAGCGTACTATTTCCTATAATACAAAGGATTATATTTTATTTTAACTAACATTCGTATGATAAGCCTTTCCTTTTTTTTAACGAAATATTTTAAAGGGGACAGTTCGCTGTATCACTTCAAGTTGAGCAATCGGTGTTGGTTCTATTGCTACTTCTAACCCTTCATTCGTGACGGTGTCTTCATCTCAATATTCATCATTTTCGTGTATTTCGTCAGTTCTACTTCTTTTTGAGATCCTTTTTATACAGAACGTCTACCACAACTAACTGTATGCCATGTGCAAAACACTATTACTAATAGCAAAGCAAGAGCTTACCAGTTTTCACCATAACACTTGCGCTATCAGTAATGACACCAATGATATCATTATCAAAGTTTAAGTAAAATTTCTTCACCATTCTGACACTAATCCAATGCAATTTTTGGGAGCACAGGATCCGTAAATTCTGGTCAGGCAAATAATAAAATGAGTCTTTTTTCGGTACACGTTAAGATTCATACATCTGTGGTTTTTTGGATGTCCACTCATTACATCTTAACGAAACTCTTTATTCCTTTTTTTAAATTTGCAAATTCTACTATTATATGAGCTTTGATATTATTCGCATAATTGACAATCATCAATATTATGGTGTTGGGAGGAGTCGGCAATTGGAATCCACTTTTCGCAAATAAATGTCGGGAGATTTACAAAATGAAGTTACGTAAGTGTAAACCCATCGTTGTTTACCGTCCTGGCAACCACAGCTTCCATTAAATTTTTTTAGCTTTTTTGTTCGGTTCAGTAACTATTTACTGATCATCGTCATGTTTTGATGTTGTTGCTATTGTGAGCACTATCTTATTTGTATTACGAAGTGGTAATTTGCTGTTTGCAGAAGTAAGATTGACGCAGTGTATCTTTTTTAGACGGCCCTTTAAGGCTATCTTTGAACGGTTACTGATCAGCAAATTTTTTGAAAATAAGGAACATTTTGCACTTCGACTTTTGTCCAATATTTTAAAATAATCCCTTCACTTTAACAGCTGATTACGTACCTAGTACGGGACGTCGCTGCTGTGTCGTACCATTATGTATGTAACGCCGACAATTATGTATGTAACGCAGATAGTTATTTTTTTATAAATCTTACAATAACGGAAAAAATCACCGGCATACCAGATAAAACGGTCAGCTGTAAAAGTATTAAGATTTTTTATCATAATCCTCTCACATTTTTCATGCTGAAATGGCTTTGAAATAGACATTATTCATTATTCTGTACGAATTGTGCAGTTATAAACTTATTATAGTATATGTATTGCTGTCTGAACTGAACTGGTTTGAAATTTGAAAAATGGAAATAACAAATATGTTATTGATAAATATCATTTTTATACTCTGTCTGTCTCTCTGCTAAAACATAGTTCATCTAAATTAACTATGCTATTGATTTTAATTCGGTTTTCACCATAAGTTGAAGTATTTTTTTAGAAAGATTTATATGAGTAACTCGTTCATTATATCTTTAAAAAAATATACGAGAGAGAATGGAAAATATGAAGATTTTTTATATATAATCAAGTCGTAAAAAAGAAATTTCCACTGCGCTTACGCAGACTTTACTTCTACTCGACACAAATAAGGATATATATTGTATTTCATCATATGAAATTTCATTTTTTTTTACAATGTTTATGATTTTTTTGAGTATTCATATACAATTTGGATTCACGTAACTTACATTTCTTTCGAAAATTTATTTGGGGCTACTTTAAATAACAAATTAGTTTTTACGAAATATTGTCAAATAATTGAAAAGGGCGAGAAATTGTTTTTTTTTCAAAATTCAATAACCTCTTTGTTATCTCTTTATACACTTATATATGAAGAAATGATTTTATCACATAAGAAATTGTATAAACTTCTCGATAGTATATGCTTTTTAATAATTTTATTTGAAGTAATTTGCCCGATTAGTTGATAATAAATTTAATAATTTTGACAGTGCAGCTGCGCAAATGTCATTTGTTTATAAGCCGTCTGCGTAACTTATTTATTTAGCGCACAGGACATAGATGGATTAAATCAGACCTTTAATTTCAGAAATTATAACGAATTAACCAGTAAACAAAAAACAAGGATCCAAGTGAAACCACCGAATATTTTTTGTTTATTGTCTCAATATTAATAATTTGTAAATATACGCTTCACTACCAAAGAGAACATAATAGAATTTAAAACAAGCCAGGCCTATTATACTTGTTGGTTATTCCAGATGGACAGAATAACTTGAGGGGAAAACGCAATAAATCAGTCATCATAAATAAGTTATGCTTAAATAGATGCACATATGTGCCAAGAAATAGAACGAGAGCGCTCTTTGAGACTTCGTTTTCCAATACTCGATCATCCATGCTTATTTCCTTAGCATTAATTTAAAATATTCATAATAACATTTATTCAATTTATCACCAATGTTAAACTTTACCGCAGTTACAAAATGTAAGGCTAAAGGTAAAATATATCGGGCTACAAAATATCTCAATAAAATATAAACCTGTCAAAATAGGAAGATTAACGTCCAATTTTCACATGTAGCATATGTAAGAGGTGTGGTGAACGGTTAAAACATCCTCATGACGACAAGATTCGTTCAACGGTATATAAAATATTTCTGTTTGCTCGCTTTGGTGACTTGGTATCTTGTAAAGGTAATGCGCTTTACCGTTACATTTCTAAACTGTCTTGATGACATGTAAATTCACACATAAAAAAGTGCTTATTTTATCGTATTTATTTGAGATTTAAAAAAATAAAATACAATTGTTTCAAATTTTAAATTGGAACGAATATGTCGGAATAATCTATTGGGAAAAGAAAATCAAAGCTTTGATAATCAAATAGGTTGTTAATTTTATTTGTTAAATTTAAGAGAGATAATTGCTAATACATCGGAATAAATAAAGATTTACGTTGAAAAAAAATTGATTATGTAATACAGCAATAATTAGTAGCTCTTTATAAACTCTTTCATTTGCATCTAAAATTATCTAAGAAATATTGAATATTAATAAAAATAACAAACTGATTCATGACGGCTAATTTTATTCAAATATATTTTTAATTCCTTTGTCGACGTCGAATTGATGTTCAATTAGTGATGGACTATTAAATTAGTACCTACCTTGGTGTCACATATAAGTAGAATTAGTTTTGTGCATTTTATAAAACAATTTCAGATCTTATGGTTTGAAATCTAACTTTTATCGTATTATAGTAAATTGTGCTTGATTATAATTCAATGTTTTTTTTAATACTGGTTACATGCTCGCGAAAAAATTTTAAAAAATCTATTTAAGTATCAGTCTTATTGGAATAACCTTAACCTTAAATGTATTATCAAAATTAATCTTTAGGAATCAATTTTTTTGCTATTATATCTATTATATATAATTTTATACTAACAAAGTAAGGCGTAATCTTATATATATATATATACGTATATATATATATATATATATATATATATATATATATATATATATGTATGTATAAATGTACACGTGTTTACTACTGATCATGTTATGATTCAAATTTAAATAAATCCTTGGTTAAAATGACAAAACCATATATTCTTAGTCACATATTTACGCAATAATACATTTAGCGTAAATTTTCTTCTTTAATTATGACCATTCATTTATATATACCAAATTAAAATTCTTTTCCACAATGATGAAACAAACTTTGATGGAAAAAGGACAATTTTATTCGAAACGTATTGCAACAGGAAGAACACTGACATAGGATTATTGAAATAAGAGTAAAAAATTGCAACATTAATTAAATAAGACTGAAAATAAATTTTAATACCAGTTTTTTGTTTAGCTTTACTCCGCTGCGAGATTTACCTTCCTATTTCTTAAGGTAATCGCTAAGTTATCAACGTCACTTTTTTTAACCTCTCTTTTTTGGAGTTAAATATATCACTAAGATCGATGCTGCAATTATCTAATAATGTTCGAGATTCACAGTTTCATTTTGAGGCTGTTGTTAGAGAATCTTACTTTTGAGCTGAAGAATAAATTTATTACTTACTTATTGCTACAGTTAAAATCATAAATAAAAATTTAAATTATAACAAAATAAAATGAAAAAAATAGCTTGTGGTTATCCGATCAACAAAAAGAACGTTTTTAAGCTATTACCGTCATTAATAATTTCATACCAATTTTATGAAGCTTTTAACATTTTTTATCACAATAAACCTTATTATCTTGTAGCACAAATACTTTGTATTTGTTTACTGGATCACTCCATTTGTTGGCAAGTGATTTAATAAACCCCAACTCGGCGTTTAAATGCCGTTTATTCTTTTAATCCAGACAACTATTCTTAATTTTGAGAAGAAATATTTAGAGATACAAGCTCCTGGGTTATATTGCAGAAACCTTGCCCAAACTCACTGGTAAAGAACTGAATGAATATGTTGGAAATGTAATTCAAAGGAGCAAGCGGAAGGCACATATCCAACAATGCGCTAACCCTTCATATGGGTATCTAGGTTCTTGTAGGGTTGCCCGTTTTGATAAGGTATTGCAATTGGGTCAGTGGCGAATGAGACCCTTGCGGTCCAAAGGCAGACCTCTAAGTATTAAGAAGGATTACTCCCTCGGTGTCAGGTGTGAATCAGTCATAAAATAACATGTGCCCTTTTCATTCCATATCATATTAAAGAACCCAAAAAGAAAAAAGCACAAATTCTGAAGGGTCCGTAATAAGCTACGGTCGAAGCAACGCATAGGCATCATAACAAGTAGCTACCCCGAAGTTATAACGATAAGCAGAAGTGCCGAAATTGGTAACGTCTTGAATAGAAAACAAATGTATATACACTGTCTGTAATGGACCAAGTGGAAGAGCACAAAATCAAAACTGAGGCAACTAGTTCAAGCTCATCTATGACTAAATGAACATCGGTAAAAATGGAGCTACGACCATACTATCGGGAGACTTAAAAAACATTCATTATTGTCGAAGGAGCGAGCGAACAAATAATTCCAGTAAAAATAACATTTAAAAACTCTTTTTGTAGTATGTCAGCGTACACGCTAATAATGGACAGCAAAAAAGAGGCCTTTTGAAATGACTTCTACATACAAATCCTGGCAAATTAAATTTTAGGAGAACTAAATGGACGCCTTGGTATAAATAAAATAGAAGTCGAGAAATGTCATGATGAATTTGAATACGGCATACGTTAGAGTGACCAAAACATCATTGTCCAATTTGTATTGAACTGTGACTTACCTATTATGGATAGTTTTTCAAAGAGAGAAGCACTCCAAATTACATACGAAAGTGGAAGATACGAGGAATACGCGACTCGATTAGATTATAAATTGACAAAGTGTAAGCACTTGAATAATAAAATGGTTGCGATATTACTAACGGTACAGCGGCAAATTCTGCGCGGAATTACAAATTTTGTAGGCCAACAACATTAAATAAAAAATTAATACCAACTCTTAAATGGAGAATTTTAACAGAATCAGTAACTTAACCTTCAATACAGAAACTGAATGAACATATAAATGTTATGAATATTCTAGGGCTAATATCCAAAACGGACGCTTTTAAGCAATGGCAGTTCACGAAATATAATAATTATGATAATTATAAAAAAGGACGCAAATTAAAAGGCAGGTAGCAATATCGATAGCAAAGTCAAAGAGCAATTTCTTCGACATATTAGAAGCAGTAAATTCAGAATGAATACTGAAATAATACTGAATATGTAACAAATGTAAAATGTAGAAATGATAATAATAACAAACTAGTAACTCAAGATAAAGAAATTAAAGAGAGTCCCACTGACTCCTAGCGAATATGGCTTTGTAGGTGAGAAAGGCATATCAGATGAAATTGAAATGCTTCATCAATGCTGTAAAACACACAAACCGATAATGATAACTTATACAGGGTTTTGTAAATTTGGAAAAGTCCTCTGGTAATGTTCGCCGGGATCTGAGCTGACAATCACTAAAACAAAAACTAGTACCAAAATACTATATTAGTCTTTTATGTATAGATTCATCATTGTCAAAGTCCTTAGTCCTATAAATATAAGTAAAACATTTGAAATGGAAGTTAACGTGCACCAAGACTTTACACTCTGCACAACGCTGTTTAAAAGTGCCATGGAATCCCTTACTAAACACCGCCAAAAACCGTGCAATATTTTATACGTGGATGATACAGTATTGTACTTTGACAATATAGCCAATCTTCAACAAAACTTCTATCCTTGGATTGAGGCATTGGAAAAAATGGCCTTGAAATTAGTAAAATGAAGACAGAGTATGACACCATAAATTCAAATAACGTGACTATTTCTAGGTTATTTATATATTATTACCCAAGTGACTCAATTTAAATATTTATACGTAATTCTCAGTAATAATGGTGAAATTGATACAGCTTCGACTCATTGAACTACACCAGTCAAATGAGAATAACTCACAGCCTTATATGCGGTAGAAACCACTTAAAATCAAAGGGAAAATATATGAAACTGCTAAAATACCTGCAATGTTGTATGGGTTGGAATACTGGAAGATCAAAAAATAATACCTACATAAATTGCATATACCAGAAATACGTATGTCATGATGGTGAACGGGTATCACTCCATTTGATAAAGTAGAAACCAAAACATAGGAGAGTTGCAAAGTCGCCTTGATAATAGATAAAGCGAAAGGAAAACGCCTTCATTGGTAAGGCATATCCAAATTTGTCCGGATGGTCATATAGGGAAGCTTTCCCTTAACTTGTCACAGACAAATCACATGGTTTACGATGATCGAAAGAGACCTGAAATAAAATCTTTTCGTTGAATAAGAAGGACAGGGAAGGTCGACTTTGAGTAAATAGGACAAACGGTTCAAGAGAGTAGTAGTAGTAAGAAGATCAATTATGCTTCGAAAAATATGTGGACATTCTTTGTTTTTACTATAATGAACGAGGATGAAATATTAATTTCATTTCTATGGATTTCAGCAACATTCCAAATCAGTTTGGCCAGAATTCTAAAAAACAAGTATTTAATAATAAATTCCAAACCTGGCTATATCATAAACCTCAGTACTAGGTTATAAAATTTTGTGTAATATATGTTCGTCAACTAAATAAAAACGTTAGTTTTTATCATAATTTTCAATCTTAAATGCGTAAAAATCTGTTTAACGATGATAACGAAAGATTTGTTACAAAAAATTTGCTTTGAGCTAAACCCGTCTTTATTTTCTTTTCCAAGAAAAAGCGTTTTACCTCATAAACAGATATATATATACACACACACACACACACATATACATATATATATATATATATATACACACATATATATATATATATATATATGTATATATATATATATATATATATATATATATATATATACATATAGATACTTACATACTTTTTGTAGACTTTATTTTACGTATTATCATATAATATCAGGATGGGACGTAATTTTGATATTTCCACTTTTTGAAAAACATAAATTCTACTTCAATATTTTCCAGAATTAAGAAAAATAGAGACAATCAATTCGGAAAAATCAGTACCAAAGTTGAAGTGACAGCACAATAATGGAGTGAAATATAATTTTGTGATTAAAATGAAAGCTGAGGAATGAATATTCAATCATAGCCGTAAATTGTAGAATAAAGATTTTGCTTTCATTGCATAAGTTTTATACACGGAATGAAGCTGTCATTTCTAGTATATTGTAATAAATATAACGATGTATAACATATAAATAAGTTTAAACATATATCGTTGAAAAATCTTCGGCTTATTATTAATGTTTATAAATAAATATTACAAAATTAATCATACAACACCTTAAACTTTAGCATTCTATCTATGGTGTTTGTTTATTCTCTAATGCTACATCAAAGTGACGATTGTTCCCATTCTTGGATCAATGAAGATGTTATGTGTGACAACACTGTAGATTTTGCATTCAGTTAAAATTAAAATCATCTATCATTCACGATTTGCTTTAAAAAAAAATTAAGTTTGGAATATTTAGGATAATGCAGAAAATCATAATATAGAATATGTTAAGAACACACATTAAATTTTTTGTCTGTTATTAACCACCCATACATGTTATAAAATATTAAAATATTATTTATTCACTGGTCAAATAGACGTGGCATTTAAATCAGATATCGGTTTGAGAGACATCGCTGTCATCAGTCTTATGCGTTTTTAAATAATATTTTTCTCCTGTAGTGTTGGAACTCTAAACGCGACAGAAATATACTCTCGACATTTTCGAAATTTAATGAAACATAATTTCTTTGTATTTACAATTTTCATTGTTTAACACGTTAGCAGTTTTATTAATATATAAAGATTTTAATGTAAAATGATTACATTCAAACGAAGAAATTTAATCATTACTAAAGGCGTTATTCCTATTTTTGCTGATTTTATATGATTACAAGCCAATTATTTATGAGCACTGAACACTTCAAGGAAATTATATTTATCTAATAACTGAGTGAAAAAAATCGTATCATAAGAAGCAACTTGTTGCACTTTAAGATTTGTGGTGAAATTTGTCAATCGTTAGGAAGCTGGTTGTGTTGATTATAATCTGATTAAATCTATTGATATTTTCTCATTATTAAAACTTCCTCAATAGTATTCTAAAGTATAATATTTATTGTAAAAAATGTATAGAGGATGTTTATTTTCCCGAAAAAAGATTCTCTAATATGAGATTCTGTGAGCAAAACAGAATCAAACTTAATCGTTATCAAAAAATATTTATGGAGCTATTGCAACGGCTCCTTTTTAAATTTTTGATATGAAAAACACTTAAGATAGTGAACTTAAAAATAAAGTCATATATTCATGTCAAACAGCACTCTCATCAGCTCAGATAAACTTTGCGAATAAAAGCTTTTTACTACCAACTCCCTGCTTCAAGTTACCTGTGAGAGGTATTCACTTCTGCGAATGAAGACATTAACTTCGCATACGTAAATTAGTCGTAAAACGGACGGTAGCTGATATTTTCGATGGTGTACGTTACAGCGAAGCTTTCGTTATCGGCCAGTAGGATTGCATATGACAAAAGCTTTAATTTACGGAAATATTTTAAGGCTTTGATCATTTAGAACTTTTCTCTTACCATTCTGTATATTTTCTTGCAGTTCATTTGAATAATAACGTTTGACGAGTTTTTGTTATAAAATAAATTAAGAATTTTTTTAAATTTCTAACTCTCGACGTTTAGACTTCGATGCTAAAAATCTTACATTTAATATAATGCGGAGTATAAATATGTTGAATCGTTTTTAGAGCATCATTATACCGAGATAGAGTTTCATTATACCGAGTAAAATATTTTATTTTATTGCAGACAATAATTTTTATTGAGAAATAATCATATATCGACATTTTTATTGCATTTGTTACATAAAGAGAAGATGCGCAGTGGGATGTGTTTGTATAATTAAAATAAATACTTCAACGTGCAACATTGCATGAACTGCATTTCGTTATTCTAAAACACATCACTCTGTTAACTTAAAACTGATCTCATATAAGTAAGTGGAACCAAGAAAGTATATGGGTAAACAAATTTCGCAATATCTAACCTAAATTATGTTCAAGTTTGAAGCTCTATAAATATTGCACCTCCTCTAAACCGATTGGAGAATAAAAATACCAAAATTAT
The DNA here is from genome assembly GCA_039881145.1 of Druceiella hillmani. Classification (NCBI taxonomy): domain Eukaryota; kingdom Metazoa; phylum Arthropoda; class Insecta; order Lepidoptera; family Hepialidae; genus Druceiella; species Druceiella hillmani. The sequence goes on along the minus strand of JAYKKI010000124.1, from coordinate 4,072,444 downwards.
TAGCAAATTCATTAGTAAAAATTTATCACTTAGTTGCATTAACTGGTCAGTGATGGAATTTTTTTATTTAATTTTCAATTTTTTATGGACCTTAAACAATTTCAACACCTCTGGCTGCATCTACATAAAAAATAAGGTTATCTAAGATTGTTATTTCATAGCTGCTAATAGGATAGTCAAAATTATTAATTGGTCAGTTGCAGTAAATTAAAAATTAAATTGAAGACTTTATGCAATGTGTACTTGCGTGCGAGGCCTAGGAAATTCTATTAGGTTTTCATGCTCACTTCTTAAATATAATTTCAAACTCGTCACTGCTATTTTTGATGAGAAATTAATACGGATTCGATATAACACTTTTTGTCAGTACATGGCTAGCGAAATTTATTAATTGGTCAGATCTAAAAAATTAATAAGCGATAAAAATAAACGTTTAATTATTTTGTACACACGTGATTACGTCCCTAGAGAATTAAAACTACACATTTTACAGGTTTTTAGTTACATAATTATTCAACGGTAATTATAGCAAATAGGAGTTTCTTTAAATGAAGGGATTGTTTAGACAATTTTATTTTAAAGTTTATTAAAAAAAATTATATCAAGTTTTGTATTATAATTCTCTTTGGAATCTTACAATAGTATCAGTTTAACAACGCTGTGTACTAGAAATTGCACATAAATATATATATATATATATATATATATATATATATATATATATATATATATATATATGTATATATATATATATATATATATATATATATTCGTAAAATACTTCCATTTAATAATCTCTGATAAAAACTATTTGACTTTTTGGAACATTAGTCATTTAAGATGACGTATAACCTCCCTCGGACTTTAAGTTTTGTGTTTATCAAATTTGATCTAAATCAGGTTATAAATTCAACTGTGAAATTTAACTACCACACAGGCAGAAAAACTCATTTCCGTACTTGTAACATTAGTAGATGCAGAAGTTATATTTACCTGGTTCCATTTACAAATGAAGCCATTTAGATCGAATTGTAGATAATATATTACGATGTGCAACAAAGAGAGATAAACACAAATTACAATTTAACACAGACTACATCAAGTTAATGGTAATCGTCGATCGATCCATGTTATGTCACGACATTTATATAGGAAGTAAAACCATCAGATTGCGTGTTATTGATATCCTTTTTGATCAACACTTTGTAAAATTGGTTCATCACGTTTAGTTCGTAGTTGTAACATCAAATGGCATCGTTAGCCAACAAAGTCAAAAGTTTATATGAACTAATCATATTTGTAGTTGACATCGCCACGATGTGGAGTAGACTGCTAACGATACATTGTTTCTGGATAGCGACTCTTGCCGAATGGTCTTTCGATTTAGGCAAAGATTATTCTCACTTAACTTATAAGTTTATTGTAAGTAATTTTAACTTTATATGCAATAAAAAACTCATTTAATGTTTCGTAATTACACAAAGCGTGTGTTATTTTCTAGGGAAATATTATAACTCGTGAAGTCTGCCAAAATGACCTTACCTCTATTATGGTTTATGGAGGATCTGTTCCAAACAAAATATTTAGCGAACTGAGGGAGTTACGCGTCAGCGTCTTGAGACTGGTAGATGAGGGCCAGGGAAAAACGGCTTCAGCTACTTGTAAATCTGTTGCTCTACCCGGCCTTGTGTTACTCTACGTACGTGATATCGAACAATTTTCACGCGCTCTTCTTTCTCTGATACGATCGAGTGACTGGAATCCTCACGCGAAGGTCATCATGCATTTGGAGGATAGAGTTACAGACTTGGATATATCTCGTGTGTTCTTCGCTTTCTGGTGGCATACAGTCCTCAACGTGATAATAATTCAGGTGAAGGGTTTACAGAATACCAAAACGATTACGATAAATCGCTATACTCCCTTTGCCTACGATGGTTTCCATCTTGATTTTAACTACGGCTGTTGGTCAGATAAGGAATTTGGACAAGTTCGAGGTGATATTGTGAAGCGAACAACGTGTCAAGTCAGTTGTGGAATAATTGCACGGCCTCACGACAAAATGTTTCTTTCAACTTGTATTAGTTTTGAACGTTTTTTAATGCATACGAATCAATCAGTAAATGAACTGGAGCTCTTTCCCAACAGAGCGCGTGATTTCAAGGGATTTCCATTCAGTACATTCATGAATACAATAACACCTTTCTCAAAAATCAACAGAAATAAAAGCGGGTTAGACTTTATTACCGGCCGTGAACCCTCCATTTGGAAATCGATCTCCAAGTATTTAAATTTCACTATGATTTTCCAGAGGGAAGAAATGCTACATAATTTCAGCTACAATCAAGTCGTGGGTAAAGTCATTGAAATGTCTAACCGAAAACTGGATATATGCGTGTTCCCCGTTTACCGTCTGATTCCACCACCGCTGCACATTGAGATGACATACACTTACGAAAGTAGCGGCCTCTGCTACGTTGCGCGACGTTCGGAGCTTTTGGGTTTCCATATTAATGTGCAATCAGCAATTCTTTTGAGCATTTTCACTACGTATTTCATGATAATGATAACTTTTTTATCGATTATATGCACTCAGAATCAAACTTTTTCATGGGACGCATTGGGAAGAAGCTGGAGTTATACCAATCATATCTTCCTGGCCATGCCATTAAAATGGTTGCCCCAAGGTTCCCTTGTCAGATTGGCAGTTGGCATAATTCTAGCAGGTGTTTTTTTATTGAATTTTACAACGCAGAGCGTTTTAACGTCATCATTAGCAGTGAAAAAACGACAAAACGACATGAATACTTTTACAAATGTCGCCGATTCTGGACTTTTTGTGTACGGCTTAGACTCTCCTGATGTTATGCTTCCTGAAACAGATTATCATGAAATAAATGAAATAAATAATAACTTTCATGAAATAAATAATAACTTTCGTCCTATCCCAGATGTCACTACATGTATAGATTGGCTACGCAAAAGTCATCGCGTCATTTGCGTAGTCGATTGCTCCATAGCGGCTTACCTTGCCACGAACGAGATGGATGATCGAGGTACATTTTTGCACGTGCTCGCTGACAGGATCCACAATGATTTCCTGGCCTTCATCGTGCCCAAATATTCGCCCATGTTGAAACATATCGATAAGCTTTTAATGATTTTTCAACAAGCGGGACTAATTACCAAGTGGCGCAATGTTCAGTTTGAGAAACCACAACTGGACCTACCAGAAATGAAACCATTGAGCCTAAAGGACCTTCGAAATGTATTCATTGTTTTTGGGTGTAACACATTATTATGTATTATTGTGTTTTTCGGAGAAGTGCTTTTAAAAATCAGCGGTCGCAGATTTTTTTCTGCTAATACAACGCATTAATAGTGAGATTAATATTGTAGGTTGATCAATTTAGTACATTTGTTATATCATTTAGCACCCGAATGTTTAATTTGGAATATTTTCATCACATACGGATTTTGCTGCGCGTATGTGTGTATATATATATATATATATATATATATATATATATATATATATATATATATATATATATATGTGTGCTGTGTGCACATGTATATGAATATTAAAATGATGTTGCCATTATGATTTAATATTTATTTAGCTGATCGCAAGGACATACGTTCGACAACTTTCGAAATATTAAAGTTTCTTCCTTGACAGTTTACAAAATTGAAATTTTTTACCGATGCATGGATGAAACTAATTGTTTCAGTCCTTGAGAAATGGAATCCCATTATCATATTTATATATGCCAGACTTATTGTTACGAGAGCGATCTCTTACAGTCAACCATAACACCAGTCCAGCCCCGTTCAAAGAACGGCCGGGTATCGAACTTGAGTCCCCGCTTTACGCCGCATCGTCAAAGGCCGTACGCATTGTGATCAACCCAACACACCACGGTGACGACATGGAGACATATTTAGACATGGAGAATATAATTCTAACACCAATTCTTAATTGTAGTGAATTAGTTTTTGCATAACTTTGGAGCAAATTTTTCGAGAAAGTATGTTAACTTGAAAAGCCTGTAAAGAAATATGCAACATTTTTTTTAAATGAGCTAATGGAAGACATTTTTACAAAGGTTACAGAATTGTAGGAAGTTTTAAAATATTCATACAGTTTTAGTCAACACTTTGTTCGCCGAAAATTCTGAGTATAATTTATTTTCATATTTTAAAACATTTTATTATCAAGTTTGGCTAGTTGTATTTTATGTTGAAGGCACAAAAAACACTTTTTTAACAAAAAAGATAATTAAATAACAAGAAAAGTACGTTAATTAAGCTGGTCAATATGTTTTATTATAGCGCCAAATTTTGAGTTTGCACGTCCAGCAATTTTTAAAAAAAATTCTGTGACGAATATTTGGACAGACCGACAGAGTGAGTGGTCTTATAAGGATACCGTTTGCACTTTATGGTACGAAACACTAAAAATATCTAGGTAAGTTTTTAGCTTTCAGCCGCCTCAGTTACAGCTTCATTCCTCATACGAGATGATCTAACAATGTTATTAATATATTCAATTAGGGAACTAATATCCTGCACAAATATATATAATCACATATACGTTCGAAAAATTGTTGTTATTTTAAATGGCTAGCAAACAAAGATGCATTGACGTTGTGATGTGTAGTCTGGTTCGGTTTGTAAACTCCCGTACAAATTTACATTTTTTAAGTAGTAATTAGCCCAAATTTATAATTAAAAAAAAAAAAAAATTTAAATTGGATTGGAGGTAATACATATTGAGAACTAATAAATTGTTTATCTAATTGTTATTTTTATTTATTAATCGCCGACAAAGGCGAAGCAAATTAAGAAGATGATAGTTATTTTGAGATGGTTTGGTGTTTAATTTTTCTCTTCTTCTTAGACATACGTTGTGAGGAACATATAAAGCAATCGAATAAATGGCTGATTATCTTACTCGCTTGATTAAAATAAACATAGCACATTATTAAAGTATGGAGTTTTATTTTTAATTATTGTTACATACATTCGTATCTTGAGATTTAAAAAAGTCACCTTATTCAATGGACCAAATACTTGCTTAAACGGGATAGACACAGTTCATTTATAAAGATTTTCATACGTTTGTATATATGGGAACTGAATCATATATTTTCCTTTTAAATCTGTTACAAACTTAGTAAAACAATATGGATTGAAATTGTCTATTATAACTATCATTCGTAAGTTGCAATTTTCCTTATCCACTCTAACATCGCGTTTGTGGAATACAAACTTTTTAATACGACATAACTGATTACGCGTTTGTAGAATACAACCTTTTTGATGCCAACGTTGAGAAGGACAATAGTCGAATAGGCCGGGTAAAAGAAAATCTCATAGCTTGCAAGAAGTTTACGGATATCATATAGGAGCCTAATAAACCCTTAAATTGTTTATATGTACTTAAGTAACTCTTAGTATTTTCGTTAATATGTTTCATTTTATAATTTTGACTTTAACAGTTTCGTAGAAGTAGGGATAATCTGAATTTTAAGTAAAACCTTACCTAATATTACGTATCATACTTCTTTAAGTTCTTTACAACCTAGGTCGTTGTGAAGAACTTAAAGGAAGTAGAAATAATTCTACAACATGTAGTTTCATTTAATTGTGAACAATTTTAATGTTTCTCCCTCTTCCTTTTATTTGCTTCCTCTAAATGTTTATATTATTCTGTAGGTAATTAAACATTTCCCCCTCTTCTCCATTTTTACATTACATCTACTCTAAACACTGTACACATTCAATGTTACGATCAATAAGAAAGAGAATAGACGGATACTTAATGATTATTAAAATAAAGTTTTAATGTTTTTTTTATGTTGCGAAAGCAGACAAAATAAATTTGCAATATAAAACCTAGAATATATATGTATAGAAACAGATAAATAACTTCAGTGTTTAAATAAATTGACAAGTAGAATGATATTTTTACAATCTACTGAAATGACCAATATTCTTGAAAATGAAAACCTTATAAAAAATTTCTTGAAAGGAAGTAAAGTTCAAATGATCTAGATTTAATCAATATAAGGAAATTACCTAAACATTTTTTTAAAATTAAAATTGTGGTAAGGGAACCACAATTCATCAACGATAAAAAGAGATATTACCTAAAAAAGTATACGATATCGTTAGTACCTAATTAAAGACAATACTGGACTTCAACTTCCTTTAAATCTTTCCATTTTTCTGTTCGTTACCTCGCGATTCCAATGTTTGCCCGTCACCGCCTGAATCTCAGCTATTCATGTGATCATTCATCTAGTAGACCTTTGTCCTTGGGTTAAGGGTGTCCTTTCTGCCAGCCGTCAACTTCGTCGATCTTCTTGGCACCTCATTAGAACTTCATGCTACTACCACTACAGCTTACTATTTACTCGACTACTGATATCTTTAACGCCAGTCTGATATCATTTCCGATAAAAATAGACAAGCTTAGAATCGTGCTTTCTATTGCTCTTTACGTAAATTTTAATTTCGAAACCGTTTAAAATCACTTTTATGTTTGTGAGCATCCATGTTTCACGTTCGTATATCATTTTGCTGTAATAGAGTGAAGAAAATCACAGAAAAGTTATCTTATTGGAAACACGATATGTTTCCAAGTTCAGAAATACTACATAATTTGTGCATTCCTCCAAGTACTATATAATAAAAAATTCGGTAGTTAATCGGTCACTCCATTCAGATTTTTCAAGCCTTTGAAAGAGCATATACGTACTTACGTACATGTGATTACACGTAAATGTACTACGTACCAGTGATTTGTATCTTATACTGCGGAAAACGCATCCGCTATTGGGCAAGTCTGTTTTTCTTTAGGAAGCAAAAAATTATATCTCTTACTTTCAACTAAAAATAAAAAGTAAATTTTTAAATTTTTGTAAGTTAATATATATATACATCTATTTTATAGCGGTTCCAACGTTTACTGGTCTCAAGCAGCCGCATTTTGTAAACATCTTTAGTACATCGATTCCTGATATTGTTATAAGACTGGTTTTCGTTTTCTAAAAAAATAAAATCTTTCCGCATTGAGTAATTATTTCAAATTGGTTTTACAATATTATTCTAGAATATTTATAAATGTTAACGCAGAGCAAAAAAAAGTGAAAACAATGTCATAAATAATACAAACGTCATAATTTTCGTTCAATTTAGTTTTTAACTCCAATATTCATCAAGTTTGCAGTATTTTTTGTACAATACTTTCAAAAACAATATAGAAAGCAACGATTTTTGAGGGTTCTTTTTGGAAAAGTTTAAAAAAAAATCAGGTAAAAGAAAATTATATATTTTTGAATTTGGTATTCACCTAGCTTTCATTCCAAATTTTTTTCGGTAATCCTATCACTTCTAAACACTAGTAAAAGATAAACAATATTTTACTTTCATAATTTATTTTCAAAATATAAAATTACTAAGCACTTATTATGATTTTTGTTCAATAAACACCTATTATGAAGCAGTTATATTGTATGCTATTTGATTCAATATACTCTTTTGAAAGCATTTTCATCGTATGATTATATTAAGTGCCTATCCCATAATATACATACATCTGACAGTGAATGACATTCAACTCTCTCCGAGTACTTAATATGCTTAACCCATCCGCCGGCCAGTACTATAACCCCTGGCGCACCGCCCATTGAATGCAGTGGAGCAAATTACACGCTCCGCTAAGCACAAACCGTTTTCGCGAAAAATGCTCGTCTGCATATTTCACATGAATAAATATGTACATTGTTACAGAAATTTTATAAATTAATGTAACCGAATAGGCTGTCAGAATGTTTTCTTTCGCTCTCAATATTCCTTCGTTCCACTAGCCGAATATATTGTACGCTACAATATGTTTAGGAAAGAATTGTACGCTACTATATGTTTAGGAAGAAATAAAAAGGCTCTGCTAAACTTTCAACCCTTTTATAGTTTGTTTCATTTCCTATTACCAATACGAATGTGTGAAACATGCAGTGGATACAACGCAAAAATTAGGAAATAGAAAGAATATTCTGCTTGAAGCAGGTTTAATGGAAGTAACACTCTGAAACTTATATTTTAGCTTTATCCTTGATATTAAATTGAAAATTCGAAAACTACTTGATTTCTCTTATTGTATTTTAATTTCAAATCGTTTACTGAAGAAACTTCACTTTATAATTATACTAATATTAATTTTCAATCCTATTGGATGTGATACAATGTTAACAAATACAAATTTCAGTATTCAAATAAACATTTAAGAACTATATAAAATGTCTTAGGAAAATATTGGAGTCAACCTTCATGTTTAGCACTCGACAGTGGCGAAACGGTCTTGGTACTGGAAAGTTTCGTTGACGTTTTAATTTGAAATTAAAAAAATATGTCATTCTTTAAACAACAGTTGGTTTGGCTTTTCAATGCATTCATTTTGGATAAATGTAACAAATTTTGTAAAGCACGCTTTGCAAAATTTTACTATGATTTATATTGATACACTCATCGGAACCAGGAACATTTAACTCAAAAAATGAAGAAGCGCCTGAAAAGAAATATTCTGAGAAGTACCTTTACTGCTATCCAGATAAATGGGACATAATGAAGTGAAATCTTGAACTATATAGCCGAGATAAAGAAACCGATGTAATTAAATACAATTGACACATACAATGAACACATACAATATACAATGAACACAAATGAGCCGGATACCTAATTTGAATAAATGATAACAGTTATAAAATAAAAATCTTTCTGGCCACTGAACATGCTCCAGACTTGAAGAAAGATCTACATTAGGGTACATCGACTATCTTGAACAGAAGAGTTCCCATTTCGGCTGGAGGCGGCTTTCCAGTTTTTAATTCCTTTTCGGGATTAAAAACTGGAAGGCCGGAGCCAAAAACAAATCATACTGGAAGAAGCGCCTCGAGAAGACCAGGGCTCATTCCAGTCTTTCGTGGCGTTAAATACTTCTCCATATGTACAAAGCGAGGATGAAAATGTTTTTTCGTACTCTTTGAAATAGACCGGTCAGATGGAAGAATGCATTATCTTGTCTTCAGTTAAAACATTTTAATAGTGCATCACATTGAAAATGAGAGTAACAATGTTTTTTTCAATAAATACACGTTCGATGTTCCATCGAAAATTGACTTATTGTGTTACTATTTACCTTAATGAATTTTGATGTACATCGAGCAAATATATTTAGGGAAGCATAACAATAAATATAATTCATATATATTCAGGGTTTTCGAACTCATCGATTTGTAATACAATAATTATATAACACATAGATAATCATTGTTGTTTGAAGACACATACATTTTTGTTCAATCTTTTGAAAGTTTCATTTTTCGGTTCCGTATCACAAAAGAAAATACGGAATCCTTATAAAATCACTCGCGTATCTACCCATCACACTCGCGTATCTAAACATCCGTTTATCTTAGAAACCACTTGACATTGAGGATAGAAATCCGGTAATATAATAAAACTTTTTAACCCACATACATCTCAATAGGTGATACTGATATGTAGTGTGGGATGCCGTTTGAAAGGGCTAATAAAGAGCTACAAACATATTTTTTCATGATTCCAGGGAATGTTTTTTAGAGGTGCGCTGAAAAATACACAACAAAAGTGTAATTCTTCCGCATATTCAGGTTATTTCTCATTTATAAGTCAGGAAAAAAAAGGCTGTTAAAGCCCATGCAACGGTTGTAGACAAACTACATCAATGATTCTAAATGTCAATTTTTTTTAAATATGCACTAAGTTTTACGTCTGTCAAAGATATAGTAGGCAATATATTTGTGGTGTGAAAAATTAAAAATTTTATATAGTTTAATAGAAATACTACATTCCATTAAATCTTCATAAGTGCCTAAGTGGTTTCGTAGTCCGAATTCTACTCCTGATTAACCGGTTTTTGGTTAGAATGTAGTTCTATATAAGGGTAGAATTGTGTATAATCAAGTAGATTCATGGGTGTATGTATAATGCAAAATAAAAAAAAAAAATTTAAATTTATCCTCATCAAGCTTCAATAACATAACTTTTATAACTATCGTCGATAATGAGGATGTACTTACGAGGGTTGACATTTTTGAGGGTTGAAGATAAACATTACTTTAAATTGAAATAAATCGCCACGTGGTAGCGAAAATATAAACAGTGGAATCATCTTTCAATGGCAAGACTAAATCCTTAATGAACTGTTTAACAAGCACAGAAACAATTGAATAATAATATAAACGATGCATGTAAAGCAGTGGCCTTTATAAGTTTAATTACAATGTTCTGATTATTTTGTTATGGTGAATACAAATGTATACACTAATACGGATATGAAACCGTATCCGTATTAGTGTATACATTTGTATACACTATGACCGTACATAAATACGGATATGAAAATAAATTCAACTTGATGTCTCAAGCCATACCCGAGAAAAGGGGTTTCGACAGACGAACAGATGGACGAATGGACCGGCAACGAAGTTATGCTACAAGTTTTGAAGCCTCCACAAAGGTGACAGGAAAACTGTGACATGTTGTGATTTCTATATATTCACTATAATATTATTAAATATATTCGTTGCACTACGAAGAATTTATCATTGACGACTTATGACAAATAATGTAATTTCACTTCAAACGAGGTACGAAATCCTCGACGCGCATCCTGGACACGCACCTGGCTAGTTTTTTGGCATTGACTTCTTTTAAACGTAATGCAGATATATATAGCCTATATCTATTTTAAATGACCGATGATTTTTCCGGAAATTTCAACAAAATCGGTCGATAAGATTTGGAGATTAGCCTCCACATAATAAATACAAAATATCCCTTTTTGTATAGTTCAAATATCATATCTTGATAGTAAAATATAAACGCATATCAAAATTATTAACAGGTAAGTTTATGATAAGGATCAGGTAGAAAGATTTTTTCTTGCATGTATAATAACAATTAAACCGGGTGAGCTCCTTGGAATCTCTTCCTAAACAAAATATGGAAATTGAAATTGGAATGAATTAACAAGTAATGAAAGACTGCATACACTTAAAGATATTAAACCTTGAGGGATCCTAAATTGTGGTAAAAGGGTGGTCGAAACCTTAATTTATATGAATTGTGAAGGTTTCAAATATTTTTCTTTTTTGGGTGGTAAAAACATAAAACAATTAAAAGAAATTGATTTAGGCATATTTAACCAAAATGGTTATGTTTACTCTTATATTACGGAGCGCATTTAGATATTAGCAATTTTCTATATTTTCATACGAGATAGCGCTCAATTGAAAAACATCGTGTATGATTTTCTCCTACATAATTGATAACAGATTTTAGTTTTTAAATATAAAAAGAAAATGCTACACGTGTTTTTATGCAGAAGTACCTACTTATGTGTTAAATAATCTGTGATTCCCACACCGATGTGATTTCATAAGTGAAAAGTTTTTGTAATTTTGGCATGAAAAATTTTAAAAATCTGCCATTTAAAAAATCTTAGTTTTATATGGAAATGTGCAGGAATATATGACCAAGTCTGGAAAATTTACAATTACCTGTAAATATTCTCATTAAGAAGTATTTCGAAAATGAAAAACTTTCTTAAACTATAGAAGGTCTCTCACTTCTATATGTTTCGTACTCATTCAGGCACATAATATGTTTGAGGATACGCAGTATTTCTATAAAATATTTACACTATTTTTCACTCTGTAAGTATATTGGTAAGAAATATACTTTAACAGTTTTAGTAATGGAAATTTAATATAAATTACAAATTGTTATTTATTATCTAAGTTTTGATTAACGTTCTTCTAACGTGCTCTCCAATTAATATCCAAGGGATGTATGGAATTGAAAAATAGTTTGTCTGTTTACCCTTCAAAATTTCCCTCTGAATATTTTGAACTATTGAAACAAGCCGATTACTGTATTTTACATTTGCGTCAAATTTAAAATTTCTCCGCAAATATTTCTAATTATTAATTATTTACGTACATATGGAAATTTTTTGCGGTAAACGGTTTCTGAAAAAAATATCTTGACGGACCTGCAGATGAACGCACAAGTGAGTGACCTCATATGTGTCCAGTTTTCTCTTGATAGGGACGGAACCTTCATTATATTTAAACCTCAAGATAATATGTTAAAAAGCAATCTTAAGATTAGATTAGACTTATAAAAGAATATTGGTTTATGGATCTGATAAAGCAATATTATGGACACTTAAAAAACGACTTATAAAAGTGACGCTGCCTGTCCCTATGTGCGTATTTCCATTATTTTTTGATTTTTTCATTTAGATATATATACAAACTACATTTAATACATAAAGGTGATATATAAGATGAAGTTTTTATAGTTGTAAAACTGGTGGCAGTAAAGGTATAATATTCCATCGTCGTTGAATCTAATATGTAATGTAGTTTATACCTATGTGACTCAAAAAAAGAGAGTCGCGCTTAGATGGTAGTGATTTTTTTTAAGTGTATTTCAAAAAAACTTTTTATAATATATTATAGTATTTGCTATTCATTTTCTTTATAAAGGCAATGTACAGATATTAACTTAGTCAATATACTTGCATTTTTTTATAAAAAAATTGAAATATGCAGAAAAGACTCAGATCAGATTTCTAATTTTGTATAGATAAATATGGAAGGTATGCATATATGTATATATATTTACATAGTTTATCAACAAAGGATTAATAGACTTTTTCTCAATATTTGAACTAGAAATTGCAGTTTATATTATACATTGAATATAATAAAATATTCTCGCAAGCAATTTGCATATCATTCCACGTTTATCGTCTAAATAGAATCGGTAAATACAATTTCATAATAAATAAGAAACAATTTTAAAGAACATCGATTTTCTCGAGTGGGAACATCACTGTTTAACAACAAGTTACGATGTCAACCACAAAGATTGTTTCGCTCAACGGAAGGACATAAATCAAGTGAGCAACTTATAAATTCCATAGGAATATTAACAAAGTTTTGAGGCGTCGTCACGTCGTCACGACACAATGGCGAGCCTTGATTGATTACTCCGAAGCGACTTCATTATGGCGGTTTCTTCACTTTGCGTAACTAGCGAAAGAGCTTCTAATTTCAAAGGGGACTGCCAAAATTAAAATATTAAATCAAAATCTGTATTAAAATAATAATTTTATTCCAGAAGGTATGACAAAGTGAACAGATGTGTATAAATTATATTTCGATAACTACTTATAAATATCGTGGTTTAATCTACCCAAGAATATTTAAAAATTGGTTTTTAATTATTTTAATTGTCAATGATGTAGAATATAAACCTTGTGAAAGATAACCATACGTACGAGCATTAATACTCAATATGTCGAAGTAATAAATAGTGGGGTTTTATGAGGATTGCAAAAAACAAATGAAAGTTATCACTATGTTAATATTATTATTCACTGGAGCCTTTTTAATAAAAAAACCCAGAACTATATACGACGATTACTTTTTAGGAAATACCTGAACTATTGCTTTAACTTAGCCGTGGTTTAGTTAACTTGGTAATTCCTAAAAAGGAAACCTTGTTTTTAAAAATACTGGTGGTTTTTATTTCGAGTACTAAGGTCGATGTGAGCACAATGTAGCCAAACTACTTTACCAAAAAAAAATATTCGGAAAAACAACGTAATAAACTTATTTAGAAAACGCAACAGGTACTTTCACTATTGATAGACGACTGTTAAGTGTGAAGTTATAAACTTCTATTCTAAATTTTTTCCCTAAAATGAATATATTAAACTTCTTTTCCTAAAATGAATATACGAATTGATGTGTCATTTCCTCGCATATAGTAAAATCACTATGTATTTCTCAATCCCCAATATTCCTTTCTTTTAAATTTAAATTCTGTAAAACAAAAAATTAAGGGAGAAAAAGAATTGTAAATATTGAAAACCAAAATAATTACCATCAACCACCTTAAAATTCCATAGCTGAACACAAGCCTTCCCCTTGGATTCCCACATTCGGTCCAGTGCTTCTTGCATGCAGTGGCTTTTTAAATAAATAAAAATATTACAAGCAAACCACCTGGAAATTAAATGCGTGAAAAAAACAGAATTATATAAAAATTCAATATACAAAAAAACCAGCTTTAAGAAAAAAATATAGCCAATTTGAAGAAAGCACCCAATTAAATAATACTGCAAGAAATTTGATTGAATTTTCCTTATCTTTCTTTATATCAATAAAGGAACAAATTAACGTACTAAAAAATATTTATTTCACAAAATTAATTTAATCCGTAACCCTTCTGGGTTATAACTCTTTACTAAACAACAAGAGTTTTTGGCTAATCTCGTTGTTCTGTAAACAATATGTCAATGTTAATGGTGATAATAAAATAAGGTCATTATGTTATGAAATTGTAATATTATTTTGCTTAGACTCTTCCAAAAGTAATAACTTATAATTAGACTGTAGCACCAACATCGACACTAATTATGTAAATCGCTTTAGATTCTGTTTTTTTTTTAACCAGTACCATCCATAAATATTTATGGCGACGAACAGTACACATATTCTTATTTGACTGATGTCAGCTGATGAATATATTATTAAAATACTTGCGTAGTACCGCCAAACTATACCAATATATCAGGATAAAATAATTGCTACACAAGAAGGTGAAATATGCCAACATAACAACGAAATATTTTTCCTGTCAGGAATTCTCATTTTCCTCCTTCAAATACATTTTTCACTTCAATAAACGTGAAAAAATATTCCCGATTTTCCTATGTGAAACGATACATCTTTTTTTATTTAATTACATTAAAATACGTGGTGACATAATTAAACACATTTTTCAGACCTTACTCGTTGCGCTTGAGTTTTAATGAAAATGAGGTGGCACCAGGTGCATGGTTACCAGAAATGTAGCAAAATCAAATAAATATTGTTATAGAAACTATCGTATTAGTCGAGCACAGGAGTGAGTTAGACATTTTTATAAGGACATTTAAAATAAACAAATAATTTACAGCGGCAATATACGACGTATTCGGTATTAGTCGAGCACAGGAGTGAGTTAGACATTTTTATAATAACATTTAAAATAAACAAATAATTTACAGCGGCAATATACGACGTATTCGGTATTAGTCGAGCACAGGAGTGAGTTAGACATTTTTATAAGAACATTTAAAATAAACAAATATTTTACAGCGGCAATATACGACGTATTCGGTATTAGTCGAGCACAGGAGTGAGTTAGACATTTTTATAAGAAAATTTAAAATAAACAAATAATTTACAGCGGCAAGTAGCATATGTTGTGTTTTAGTGTAGAATTATTTCGCTAATTCGATTCCTTGTATTTCTCCCGGTTCAAAAATTATTTTGAAACAACGAATGGCGTTAATTTTATACGAATATTTTTTAGAGTTCTACATCTCAAAAGAAAAAAACGGAAAAACGAATTCATTTATCTGTCTGTCACGACTGTTCTTTTTGAAACCGAATGACGTAGAAATTCAAGACAAATTTGATATATGAATAAAGGATATGAACGGGCATATATCTCAGTAACTAATTACTAAAAATATTCATATGGACTTTTTGAGGGGAGGCAATTTAAATATTTAAAATTTTTTTCTAAATATCATTTATAGTGAAGGATATCATTTTAAAAGGCTAGTTATACATAGCATATCTTTAAGGATTCAAGTTTTCCTATAACTCAGTCTGTTTCGTCCATCGAAGAACATGTTATGGTATTTTTTGTAAAACGTCAGCAAATTTTAAGATGTATAATATATAATGTATAATTTGATAAATGTGTAATACATTTGTTTATAATTCCATTTAATGACACATGACACCAGGAAAAATATATAATTGTTTGCTGTCATGCGCCAGCATTACCCTCATCCGATAAGGGGGAGTTACTTTTATATGAGAAAAATGTGGTAATCTATCATTTTTCATTATCTATTTCTCTTAGAACTTAAATATGTTGAAGATACAAAACAGAACTATTTATTTATGTAGGATTTATGGTTTCTAATAAAAAACCTTCCTGGAAATCGCAGTATCTGGAATTAAAGTAACTATCGTTATAACTATTGATAAATATCTTATGTGATAAAATACAATATGATTCATTAAAATTGGTTCAACTGATAATATAGTGGATAAATGAACATAAATTTATACATAGTAGCGTAAAAATATTAACCCTCTTTGAACTTAATAGAGTTCGTTGAAAATATGCCTATGACAAGATGGAGGAATTTATAAAACATTCAAAGCTATGAAACGAACTTTAAATTATCATTAATTATGGCCCAAAATGTCGCCTAACAAGAAGGAAATACAACAGCGACGAAATTATGAATAAATTTGTATTTTAATTTAATTGTTTATTGTAATAAAATTGTTATTTGTATAAATTATGAATAAGTTATCATTACAATTCATAAAATCTCACATGTGTTCCCACTATTTGTCAAACAGTACAAATTTGACACAAAATGGGAAGTTAAATTTAATTATTTAAAATATTCTCAATCAACAATAGGGGACAATTTTGTCAATTAAACAATTGAGGGCAATATCATCAGAGCGGCGAAATACTCGTAAATACAGATTTTTCATCTCACGAGAGCATTATGTGAACCTATTGTATGGAATAGATTATTTTTCTACTGCAATGAATTATTTATAATAAAGCACTAAGTTTACAAAACAATATTGAAAAACAAAATTAACACAAAACAATATTAAAACCAAAATAAAAGAACGATAGCCATTCGCATAACAATAGCAAACTCAATTCATTGAAACGTCAATTTGGAAGCGCCGAAATAAAATGTTTTCACTGAAATTAACATCAGAAGGACGATCATTGCAATGGACATAATTTATTGGAAAATAAATTGATATTCACGTCCATATTTCAATTTGGCTGTTAAATTTAGTATATATTTTTAAAGTCGTATGAGTATAAAGGAAATGTTCAGGTAAAAACGTTTTTATATTCATGCGGTAGCTTTAAAAGTATTCTAAGTTTTAATTCTGCGGTAATATTTATAACCATTAAAACTTCTTGAAGCTATTTTATTGGTGACCGATATGAAGTTTATATAGTCTAATTTATATTGAAAATGGCGTTGAAAAAAAATATGTTTTTTATATTTTTTATATAGATCCTTTAGTTACTATATTTTCTCTGCTGACTTGCTCCCGAAACCAATGCTTATAATGTGGAAACTTTTCAGTCTTACAATAGTTTAATTCTTGTTTGATTTATTACTGGTACTAGATATACGTAATACCTTTTGTATTATATATTACCTTGATTATACTGTATTTTAAAAAAATGTTGTATTAAAAGAAAACAAGATTGTGCATAGATTGACAGCATTATCAATTGTTTGAGACAAAATTTATTGTCATATTAGTGGAGATGAAAAAATGAATAAATTTGCTGATAGGTTATCTCATGAGAACTATTATTGTCTTAGTCAGTTCTTACTTCTTTATTACATTTTGTAATGCTATTATATTGAAGAATTAACAATCAGAGAGTTGAAATCTTTATAATAAATTAGACTTTACAAGTTCAACAAGTATCGCTGTCAGGAGATGATACAGGTCTGTACATTTTAAAATTTCGTCGCAAGCTCTTCCAACGTTATATATTACACCTCAAGAAGAAAATGGCCCTAAAATTTATATAAACATAATAGCTTTTGTCTGCGAACGAAGCCGCAGGTCGTCAATTGGCAGTACCGGCACTGCGTGATATTTTTAACAAATCCCCTTCGTTCGTTCTTCACCTCTTGCACATGAGTAAAAGCTTCATCCGCTAAAATTCTCCACCATATCCAAATTTCTAGGATACGGAATAATAAAGGATTAACCACTAAACAATAAATTATGAGTTTATAGTGGCAAAGGAACTTTTGTAATTAAATATATTTCCTTCCCAACAGTGAAATTTACTTACATAAGGATTTATAAGATTTTACAATAAATATCCATGATCACAATAATTAACCGACCTCTATGTTCAGCAATAATACTACATTGGCGTTTTTGTTTACTGCTCCACTTTGGCAATACAACAGCATAATTTTAGATAATTTATGTCTAAATGCAATCTTATATATATATATATATATATATATATGTGTGTGTGTGTGTGTATGTGTGTGTGTGTCATTTTTAATTGAATTATTTTAATGATATCTAAGGAATGTTTTTAACAAACATTAAATTTCATTATTTTACTGCTTTCAAAATGTGTTGTTTAAGTCGTTTCAAATATTTTAATGTAATGTCTATAAAATTAATGCTCAATTTTTTTGCTAAAAAACTCATGACAGAACTAACTTTTCTTTATTTTTATGAAGTAATTCTAATGTTGAACCCAATCTGGCTCACGATGAAATAATTTTTTCTTATGTATTAATTAGAAAAACATATCAATTATTTTAAATGCTGCAGATTAAATGTGTGTCACTTGCATTTATCTAATCTTGAACGGTTGATTAAAATGACTTAAACAGTTGATCGATTAAAAAAATAATAGGCGGATACTGTCATTATTTTGGGTCTTTTTTTCTTTTAAATGATTTTACACGCTCTCATTAAATATCACACCAACAAATAAAATACAAAACTCTTGTCACCTATTTTACATAGTCCTTTATTTCTATTAATTTACACCAGTCAATGTAATAACATAAAAATTACTACCAAAAGCTTCCTATAGACGATAGTTATTTATAATTTTTTCTCAATATTTGTTAAACTGATTCGTATTACCGAAATTGTTAGACGTATTCCCGAACGATGTAGTTTAACGACAAAATTTATTAAAATTTGAAACAAAGGTAATTTTTTTAAAAGTGTTATTATTTAAAATTTATTAAAGAAATATTTCTATTTTCCTGTCGAGTCAATTTCGAGAATGATTGTAGAAAATGACTTATTACTTGTAGGTATCTCACATATCTAAGTATGCATAAGGAGAGAGAAATTCTTGTTATTCGCCAACAATATTCCACAAAATTTATTGCCAAATACATTATTTATGATATGCGTTGGCTTCAATATTTAAAAAGCCTATAGTTTGTACAACCAAATTGATCAATTTCATGGGTTACTTGATGATTCCAAATGTCCTTTGTTCAGCAGTTGATTCTGCTCATTTGTTTGTGCTCTTAGATCATGTCGTCTATAACGCAAAGTTAAATGAAGAAAAAAAAGAAAGCACATGTTAATTGCCGTATCATTGCCCACAGTACCACTCCTTTGCATACCATCAGGAAAATGTGTACGTTGGTTATTATAGTTCATTCTTATATACAATACGTAAGACTATACAAGCGTCTGTAAAACGTAAAATAAATCTACTTGAAGTCGAGCATATCAATTGCATGTCTCTAAAATGTTTGTCGTGGTTCATATAATCGTATTTCAGTATCAATTATTCAACTCATTCAGCGTTAACGTTAGTTTGTAATCCCAACTCAGAAAGACCAAGAAACAAAAAAGCCATTTAAATGAGAGTCTGGCTTGCACATATAGGGTTTTCCACCTCATTTTAAAGTGAAATAAATAATGTTATTTAACACGTATTGTCATTAATATGGACTTCCTAGGCAATAAATAATTGATGACATCTTATATAATTAAGTGGAGTGGATATTTTGTAAATAATAATATATAAATAATTTTTTTTCTAGGGAGGGGCTCCGTAATTTTTTAAATGTCTTAGGGTAAATTGAAATTTGAATAGATAATTGTTTGAAATGTGAAATATGAAAATACAAGTTAATATTTAAGTGCGTGAAATAATTAAAACAAATCTAAAGAATTGTTTTCGTATCTTTCTCAATCATGTCTCCCGAACTGGTCAGAGCCATTGAAGTTATTAAGCTATGACGTCTTTATTTAAAATCACGGCCTTATTAATTCGCATGTTAAATCTTCAGTCAGTACGAGACGTTAGGCCCTAGGTTTTTTCTTTAAGATGTGCTTCAATTAAATATTAAAATTGTATTTTGAACTGCCCATTCACTATTCTTAACTTTAAATGATGTTATCGTATTTAAATATTTTATATTTTATGACTCAGAGAATCCATATATGTACATTATACAAAACACTTTCTACTTTTCTTACAAGCCATGTTACTATATAAATTATAAAGATATTCTCGAACTTTTTACAAATTACCTGAGCCCGGTTCTTCAACGAATAATATTAAAAATAAAAACAGAACATGACCAGAATATCGAAAACTTTTAATACTCTTTTATAGTGCAATACAATAGACAAAATGATACAATTCGCATAATTACGGATGGAAATTCCAAAAAAATAGAGGGAATTGTTTAATAATGTCGTTTCAAAGTTACGATTATCTATTAAAGGTAAATTTTTTTATTTAACTTTTAATTTTCCCGACAATTTAATTTTATCAATTCTTTTATTTATATTTTTTTATTTGGAACATACACGGTATTTATTTTTTTTTTAAAAATATCAGTAGTTTTCATTTCCATAATATCTCATTTACAACTCAAGTTAGCATTGAAAAATATATCATTTCTTGAAACGTACGCACCTAATAATGTTACGATAGTTACAATGCATAGATTTCGTTTATTATATATACATATATATATATATATATATATATATATATATATATATATATATATATATATATATACATTGATTATGTGGAATGAATAGTTTTAGATTAAATTATTAATATTTGACAAGTCTACATCACATCAGTAGATAGATTCTGTAGTGAAAAAATAGATTTTTCTACCGAATCCTTAAAGAATATAATAATATGTAGAAAAATAAAATATTAAATTAAAATAATTTTTTTCGAAGAAATTGTGACTTATGTCATGAGTTTAGCTCCGGTCTCGATGGATAGTTTACTTTTGTCATTAGAATTAAAGTTCAAAGAATATTTAATACATATTAGGGAAGGACTTTTCGATACGCTTTTTGGAATGAAAGGGAAAGTGTTCTTCGTTTTCTTCATGTATCAACTCACTTTAGTCTGAAACCTATGATAATCATCAATCCTATGACAATCAACCGGAAGCCGTGCGGTCAACAGTTTGTAAAGCGAAATTCTTTCGATTCAAATTAGTTCAAAGTTGAATGTACACAACATTAATTATTTACATACTTTACCAATTTTATGAGTGATTACTGTAAATATGACAAAATACGAAAAAAATAGCATAATTTTCATAATTTATAATAAAATTTTATTTAAACTGGTACTTAAACCGCATAGTTCCATAATACCGGCATGTTTGGTTCAAAAAAAGACAAAATTCCCACGTGGCCTAAAATATCCAAGTAGCGTTCTCATTTTCCACCCGAAACTCAACCAATACCCGCATTATCGTTTAAGTTTTACTTATTTTGATGATGTTTTTTTAAACTTTTGTTACTTGAGTGAATTCAAATGCCCCTATTCCATTATCTACTACTGTTATGGTGATTCTTGTATGATGCAATATAACTATGATAACTATAAAACTGACATTTATAACTGTAATCTAGTAAGAAACTTAAACATGTTGTTATATATTTACATATACATATATATAGTTTCGCCGGCGCGACGCACCGCTGGTCCCGGTTCGACTCCTGGTTGTTCGATGAGCGCAGCTGCAGTGATGTTTGTAATCGTGTAGCGTAAAATGTCACAGACCGGTGACAGGTAGGCGAGCATTCTACCACTGAACCAGTAGTGAACAACTATTTATTCGTCTATGCGCCGTCGGTGTGGGCTGTGTGGTGCGTTGGAGTTCCACAAGTAAGGCGGTTTGTACTTAGGCGCGCGCCGCTCTTGGCCAAAGCTTATAGAACTTGTTCAATAGATGCTCTGCCAGTTTTGACGGGTCTTCTGACTACCGACCTAGTGACCATTGAACAAACGGCCAATTTCACATTGGCTCGAAGTAGGAGTTTTGTTGCTGGCCCGTTGAGTATAAAATTTGTTGTGAATGAACTAATTTTGGATAGAAAGAGACGCACTCTTGATATCGTTACCGCTCACTGACATTCCAGTTGGACTTCCCCCGGTTTCAAGGGGGAAACTTATAAAGTGTGATCACTCTTCAGCAAGGCTCCATTTCGTAAATTCTATTCATCACTTACCTCTTTCTTAAGAGTAGTTAGAAAAAAATCTAAATTCTTTAATGTTGTAATCAAAAACGTAATAAAAAATTAAAATTCGATGTAATTGTTACTTTAAATTCGATATAATTGTTACTTTATGCAGGAATATTTAATATCTATTCTTTTCGTCTGATTTATTTTATAAGTTATAAGCGATCCAGAAAGTCGCAGAAAAAAATTAGGTGTTATTCCAGATTTTATAAAACGCTTATTAAAAAATATTATCCTTTATCCGTAAAATTGTGAGATTATTTTTAAATTACCTTAAAATTCGATGTAACTTTTTTTTGTTCATTTTTTGTCTTAAAACTTGCTTGCGCTTAACAACTGTAATATTAGTTATTTGTAAAATGAGATTTGAAAAAGAAATAATTTTCAGCTGTCAATATGATGAAGATATTATATAATTCCATTTGTAGTAGGAAATATGTGATGGTATTAAGGAAATAATCACTTATACTTTCATTAAATAGACTGTTTATGAAATGTTTTTATGAGAAGGCAAACATAATCTTACATAAGCGCCAAAACCAATTATTTTCATGCAAACAACAAATTTTCTTGTCTAAATAAACTTTCGTTTATTTCTGGTAAATTGATCAATTTTGTATCGAGAGAGGGGAGTGCAAAACGTATTTGATGCACACGTTATGAGCTGACAACGAGCGGGATTTCGGTCGTATCGAGACGTCGTCTGAATAATGGAAGAGGCTGGGCGGGGAAAGAAAATGAAAACGTTCTGCGTTGATGTTTTGGAGCTTGGGAGTGCCGTTGTGAGAAATCGTTTGTTGAAGCGCCTCAAAAAGTGGCCGGGTACTCATATAAACTCACCGATGGATAGCATTGCAATAGTGCTAAATACTACAAAATGATCCCTCTATACTCATCCATTTGCATCTATATATATATATATATATATATATATCTAATGTATCAACAGAAAATAATTTTTGTGTTAGAAATGTTTGTTGATTACATCCAGATACTTAAGGAAATCTGAAGCTTTCATTTTAATTTGAATTGAACCAGCGAAACCTTTGGGACCAAAATCCTATAAAGTAAATCCTGATTTATGCTAAAAGTTTTTTTTCTTTATATTTGTTCAGATTTAACCATTGAACACCTAATCAACCAATGAAAACGAGTGCATTACTTTACGGTCGACTCTCCTTATTATCATAATAAAAGTGAAATAATGTGTGTTGATTTATGTCTTTGCCTTTCTTTCATGCTCAAATAGTTCAACGGTCTTCAATAAAATATTGTCTAAAAATAATATACATTTCACGTCAAAATATGAGTTATGCATAACTGCGTTCTTATTGATGGTAAAAGTGAAACGATAACTGTTTATTTGTTTGTTCGTCTCTTTTTAACGTTTGTATGCGAATTTATGTAAATATTTATACTAATTGAATAAACAAGTTATAAATTATGACGCTATCATTTACCAGAACAAATCAGTGAACATAAACGCAAAAAAATATGCCCGCGCATGAAAAATAAATGCACTGATATTGATTTAATTTTTAAAATCAGTGGAATACCAATATGGAATACCTAACTATATTAATAGGAGGTATCCATATAACTAGGCGGTTGGATGAGCTTGCCTGCAGTAAGCGACATAAAACAAGCAGCAATACTCTTTTAAGTCAACCCTGGCCAACTAAAGCGCCTCACCTTGATATCTGGAACTTTCAATTTCTTGGAGTATTTGGTATCAACTGTCTGAAATTTTACGTCTCTCGGAGGAAATGTGGAGCTTGAGTACTATTTCAATGACCTGTAATGTTGATATTTGTGGCCAAAAAGAAGACTCCATAAAATATTTCAGACTTTTAGACTTAACGATCTGGGCTATACATTAGTATACTAGTCAGTCAATCATCTATTTTTACACATGTATGTAAACAGACCGTTAAACATGTAATCGTAGAGCAATGGATTTTAGGTTTAATATTTTATTTTGCTTTATTATTATAATTAATTATTTCTAACATGTAACATTTCAATTAATATGTAACCAATTAACCAAAAGAGAGAAGTAAAAGCATTTTAAGTATTGTAATTTCTCACATCATGGCTGGCTAATTAAAGCGTATTGTGAAATTTAGTTTCAAAAATATTTTTAACTATTGTTGAAGTATTATCGGTTCGAACAAATGGATATAAGCGATTTTATTTTTCCTAAAATTTTCTAAAGCTCATTATACGCTCCTCCTGTTATCTTTCGCAAAAAGTGTTTGGCTGGGATCAAGAATTTCTCTCGATTATTTTGAGATGAGCAATCGTTTAGAATATTTCGGATTAAGTGCTGGATCTTTTTATTGCCGTTTGGAGCAATAATTTAAGGTTTCCAGTAAAGCAATATCTTGTTGCATCCAGGTTATTCCTTTATAGGTAAATACAGTGCAATAAAATATTTAATTGTACATTTATCTTCGTAACTACAGACTAGTTGTAATATTCCATATTTTTGTTTGAAATATACACGCTTGCATGCGTGCGTGCGTGCGTGCATGTGTGCGTGTGTGTGTGCGTACGCGCGCGCATACATTCGTGCGTGTGTGTGTATATGTATACAGCACTTACTTATTTGAAAACCATAATGTAAAATAGATATGGCGGTCTTATTGCTAAAAAGCTATTTATTGCATGTAAAAAGACAAACTTTGTTAAAAAGGGTGTTTGTTTTTTTTGTTTCGCATGTCGTGTGTAATACAGATATGAGGATTCGTATATATCATATACGTATTTTTTTGTATTTTTGTTCAAAATCCCCTTCCCATCCTCGAAATGGCTAAAGTCAACCTTAAAATTAATCATTTTTACCAAAAAACTATACCAATGATTCTAAATCCTTAGATAGATATATTTTGAGAAATTCACTTTATTTTAGACCTGTGTTATGTATCTTACATTAGATAATATGTTTACATAATGAAAAATAATAATATTTGTAAATGGTTTTGCCTAAGCAACAGAAAAAAAGTAAAAAATATTATGAATACCCACTTAGGATGAGGCCACAAAACAACAAAATTTATTAAAAACATATATTCAAGCTGTTGCTATAACTAAACAAATATAAAGTAACGATACTAGGTTATAAGAAATCATAAATAACTTACAGCATCAACACTTGTCACTCAATAAATGTGAGGGAAACATTAAAGTCTCTGAAATTTGTCAATGACTTCTCTACTAATAATAGAGTTGAGTACTAATGGGTGGCGTCAGTACCACCATGAATTGCAAGTAATCCTATGCACAGAAAACATTCACATATGTCCTACATCAGTGTAAGATTTCAGAAAAACTTTTCCATTTATCGTTCAATTGATTCTGCTAACAAAGTTCGCAGAGGTAGTGCTGTTATTATTAAAAACAACCTCACACATTTTGAAAAAGAAAATAATATTCAAGCTATAATTGTAGCGGTGGAGACAACTAGATAAAAACTCAGCTTAGATATATCTAGATATAAATTTACGCAAACAAATACGTCATGCTTTTCAACGATTTAAATGGTATCTTCATCATTCGAGATGACTTCAATGCTAAGTACATCCATTAGAGCTTAAGGCTACTCAATCTTGAAGATCGTCAGTTATACAGGGCTGCTACCAGTTATGGATATGTTATCATATCCGCTGATAGAATAGCATATTAGCTTACTAATCCTAATAAAACTTCATACCTGATGGACTATTCTGTAGTTAAAATGTGTCATCAATTACATTAAAATGAAAGATCTTTCTTCAATTTACCTAACACTTAGAGACAAAAATAATCGTGACCTGATGGTACATTGACCTGATAGAAAAATAATTACATAACTTTACAGCAAATATTCAAAAAACTGCCTGGAATAATACGCCGGTCATTAAAAGAAAGTTAAAAGGTATTAATTACTTGAAAGAAATTGGAGACCTAATATCACAAAAGTGGAATTTCAAAAGAAAGTGGCATGAATTAAGAACTACACTACAAATATTAAAAACATAAAAAAAATTATCAATCGAGGTTCTCTGGAATGATGCAAAACAAAACGACTTTAGATCAAGTGTTCTCTATAAAAAACTGATGGAAAATGGGCTTGTAATAAGTTAGAAGAAGCAAATGTTTCTTGCCTAATATCTTAAATCAAAATTTCAACTGCCCAAAGGAGATGATGCTCTGCTACGTCTTGATTCTAATGATTATCTTGACAGAATTCCATTAGTTATTCCTTATTGAGTGGCTGATGAAATTAAAAATAAAGTCAATGCGGCAAAAACCTGAAGTTGATCTTGTTATAGGTAAAATACTCAAAACGTTTCAAAGAAAACAATGGTTAAATTAACTACTCTGATCAATGCCTGTATTTGACTAAACTATATCCCAGATATATGAAAAATACCAAAAGTTCTTATAATACCGAAACCTGGCTAAAATCTAAAAGTAGTGGAATCATATCGACTCATCTTACTCTTGCCAATAATGTCAAAACTATTTGTGAAACTGATTTTAAGGCATTTTTAAATCATTCCTTGATCGAAAAAATCTTGTACCATCTCTTCAATTTGGATTCAAAAGTAATCACTTGATACTTGATGAGGTTAATAGTATTACTTATGTTTTTGAAACAGATTTAGAGAACAAAGATGAATGCTCTGCTATTTTCTTGGGTGTAGCACTATAATCTCCATCGCTATCTTGAGATTGAGATGGTAGACCATATTACTTATAGATTTGGTAGTATTCACTAAGAGATAAAATAATATATTAAATTATAAATTAATTAATAGACGGTTTTGTTACTAATTTTTATCATTTCTAATATCAAAAACAATAGAAAAATATTTTGATAATGGAAATTATGTAATTTGTAATATTCAAGCTACAATTGTAATGGTTGAGACAACTAGATATAAATAAAGCTTAGATATAATATTTACGCAAATAAGTAAGTCATGCCTTTCAACGATTTAAATTGTCTCTTCAATATTTGAGGTAATTTCAATGCTAATCTAACTAAAGGGTGGGTTATATGGAACGGCTGCTAGTAATAGATGTGTGATCATATCAACTGACCAACGTATTGGCCCAAATATTCTAATAAATTTCCTTACCTAATGGAGAGTCCATTCAGTCTGTTGTTAAAATGTGTCATCTAATTACATTAAAATGAATTCTGATCTTTTTCCAATTTACCTAAGAGTTAGTGATAAAATCATCGTGACCTGATGGTACATTGACCTGATAGAACTTATAGAGTGTTCTGTTTTTAAAACGTGTCAACAAATTCACAGAAGATATTCAGGGAGCTGCCTGGGCTAGTACGCCGCATATTAAAAGTAAGCTAAAAGGTTTTAATTATCCAAAAGAAATTAGAGACCTAATTAAAAAAATGGAAATAAATTGGCATTAACTAAGAAGCTCACATGATAAAACTTTGCTTAACAGAACTGCTAGAAAACTAACTGCAAAAATTAAAAAATTCAAGCAATTATCAATCAGCAAAGTTCTATGGAAAGCTGCAAAAGAAAACAAACATTAATTTGAGTTCCTTCTTTAAAAGAACTGATTAAAAATAGGCTTGTGATTATTTAGAAAACGCAAATGTATTTGCTCAATAACTTAAATCATAATATCTTAATGTCTTAAATAATATTTCCGCCACGTGAAAGAGATAATGATTTGCCATATCTTAATTCTAATGTTTATTTTGATAGAATTACATCAGTTATTCCTTATTAAGTTGCTAACGAAATTAAAAATAATCTAAATATGGCAAAGGAACCTAAATTTGATATTGTTACAGATGATATACTCAAAATATTTCAAAGAAAACATTGGTTAAATCAATTACTTTGATAGATGTATGTATTTGTTTAAACTATGTCCCAGATGCAAGGAAAACGCCCGAAAATATTATAATAGCGAAACCTGGCTAAAATCTAAGTGAATTTGAATTATATCAACCCATCTCATTCTTGCCAATAATGTCTAAACTATTTGAGAAACTAATTTTAAATGAATTCTCGATCGAAGAAACCTTGTGCCATCTCATCAACAGACACTTCAGAAACAATTACTTGAAAAAGTCTTAGAGAAAAAAATATATGCTTTGTTGTTTTATAAAATGTAGTACAGGTATTTACGGCTATGTTTAAGGCTGGGTTTCTTCACGATATTGCCTAGGCTCAGTTTTTTATTTGCTATACGTTAGTGATGTTACAAAAACATTATGTTTTATAACAATTACTATTACTGACGACACGACAATCATGATGGTGGTAGGATCTGTATAAAGTGCAAATAGAAAATTGCAATCGACTCTCAAAAAAGTAATCATCTGGAATAAGAAATTGTGCATTAAATTTAATGGATTCCAATCGACACTTGTTGACTTTAGAAATAAAAAGAGCATGACAACCTGTCTTCATTAAAGGTGGTCAACTACCACATGCTAATACAGCTAAATACATTAGTATGATTCTTCACGCAAAGCTTCAGTGGAAATAACAGATTAGAGATGAACTCAATGAACTCAATATCAAGTTCAGAAAAATATATTGGTTGCTCTGTCGTATAAAACAATCTCATATCATATAAGTAATATCTACTTATTGCTTTGAGTTATTGAATACAGCTATGGAGCTGCGCCATTAAGTTTAATAAGTAAGGATACTAAGTTTTTAAAACAAATTGCTTAAGTGTGTTGTTAACGTGCTTGGTACGTTCGTATCTTTAACCTCCATATCGATCTTGGGATTGAGATGGTAGACAATATTATTTACAGAATTTCTAGTTCTCACTAAAAGGGATTCCAAAATAATGTATTAAATTAGGAACAAATTAATAGTCAGTTTTGTTACTAATTTTAATAAAAAAAATGGTTTTATAGATCATTAAGTACTTTTGAATGTTCATATATGCCTAAGTAAGTAATGAAACTTCATTGTGTGAGGTCTGCTTTTACTTAGTAGGTTACCTTATCAACTTTTACTTTCAATTTATAGATTTGACGAATGTTAGTACAGGAATACTTAAATATCCTTAAAACTTACCACTATCGAACCCGTATTTGTTAAATATCACCTGAATATGTGAATATAATTTATTTGCTTGTAAAGTCTTATTTTCAACAATTTTATATAATAGTGTTGATATACTTGTATGTTGTTAAGTTCACTCAACAGTCAAAAGCTGCGGACTTTGAAGATTACAATCGTTGAAGGTGATGTCATACAACGAAACCAAGGTCGTGGTAAAGAATTTAAATAAAGTAGAAATAATACCACATCACGTAGTTTCATTTAATTATAAATAATGAATTTCCACAAAATTAGCGTCAAATATATTTAATACTTATATGTTCATTAGATAAATACTCCCTTAATTATGTTATCAAAAATTAAGACATGTGCAAGATCTATCAAAATGGAAGTTTGAGATAGAATATATTTATTATAGTAGGAATTTTTATATATGGTAAGGATAAAACGCGTAGTGAGTAATCACAATTCTCTAACGGTGGCAAGATACTTTCAGTAATACATGAAAAACATGTGTTCGCTTACTTTATGTCCAATTCGTGAGCTGTAAACATAACGTAATTTACCCTCATATTCCAAACGAACGTAGTCGTTACAGATGCTGAATTAAAAAAAATTGACAATTTTAGTTTAAATTGAAAATTAAGGGAAATTAAAACTTAATAATTGTGCACGCTCTGAAATGTAATGCATTGTTGAACTAACGTGTCCAGAAGCAAAAAGCACACAATTCTTTTATCATGTACGTCGTTAATTGTTTTTTATAAATTTTTAGTCAGTTGCTATCACTAAGAATTAAATAAAACAGTATTAAATTTAAGTTTGTTATATTAGAAAAAAAGTAAATAAGTAGCAAAGCAACATTGAATTACAATTCATAAAGTATTTTATTTATATTCTAAGTATAATGAAGAGTTAAGTAAAAACATTTTTACTTTTTTGATCTGTTTAGGAAATATATCTCGAAAATAGGTTTTCCTTAATCCAAAGAGGTAAATGAAATTAAGGCTTTTTTCAAATTATCTATTTTACCCACTAATGTCAAAAACTTTTTCTTAAGAGTTAACATGCCTACATCTTCAACGTGCCTTGTGGGCAGAGGACTAAATTATTATTTAGCGATTGAAATCCTTCGGAGGAGGATGGGAAAATAAATAATCTGAGTAACCGTTTCGATATTTTTGAAGATCTTAGCAGGTTGACTGACAATATTTATCCGTATATTCATCAGGTTGGAATGAATTCGGCTTCATGGTCGAAGTAAAGATATATCCTCACTTCAACAAATTACTTTCCTGCTAACATTAAAACTAAGTTCAGGAGAAACTGATTGCTGAGCTCACAGAGTACGAAACTGTGGACTGGGAAATGGAGGTAGAAGTTGCTGTCTATTATATTGTAGAGGTCTTGTATATTTTTAATCCAACAGGTATTTCAGCTCATCTCCTTTCAATGATCCTTTTGATAACAAAATGTAAGTAAAATAAAATGTCACCCACGTTCAGTGAGGGCAGGAGGGAGGAAATAAGGAGACAGTGGAGCTTTTGCATTTGGACATAACCCCATTCTACGGAGAGTGTATCGTACTGGAAAAACTTATTTCTTAAATTTCTATGCTGTGCTCGTTAAAATTACTATGGTCAAAACATATTGCGCTTGGTAACAATCAAATATCCTTGTAAGAAATTAATTCAATATTACTTAAGCTGACTTAACCTAATACAACTGAATGTAATATATTGTAACCTGATCTAAACAAACTAACTTAATGCAAAATGTTTCAATTAAACCTAATATAACGTAAGTCACCATAGCTTAACTTTACTTAGGATAAACCATCCTAATCTTTACCCACCCACCGAAAATCAACACAGTCCCTTCTAACCCAACTTATCCTAACTCAACTCAACCCATTATTATCCACTGTTAAAAAAACAGTCTAACTCAACCTAACGCAACCTGACCCGTAAAACCTGAACCAACCTAAACCAATCGAACCTATCCTAATCTCGACAACTTAAAATTATCTAAATATACATTAAATTTAAATACCCAGTTTTCCGAAATGATGGATGAATAGTATTTATCTCTCATTCATCCTTACCATTTTACTCCCCTTAGGTCTCAAAAGTATTTTGATCGTTATTAGCTGACATAATATGGAAATTTTCATAAATAATTTTCTTAAAAATCGTGCGTCTACCAGGGGGAATGGTATTGTTATGTCTACACTTCGCTCCTCTTCTCCACACTCGAATTCAGACAATAGGTCTTTCAAACCAATACAAAAATAAGTTGAATATTCGCTTAAATAATTTTCGACCCTCAAAAGCTTTCATCCATCTGCTTGAACACAGCTAGTTCTATTCATCAATTTTAAGCGTACTGTTATGACGACTTTAAGTTTTAATATAAAAAAAAACAATTTATTTTTAGATATTATTATTTAAACGAATTATTACAATTATTATATTTTATAAAATATTTAGTTAGACTTTGATCGCGCTTGTATCTGGATTACGACTGACGCGGACTGAGGACTGGATTGAACTTTGATTATCTGAACTTCGTGAAGCTTCGGTCCAGGGTTTATAAAGGATAAGAAATGCTGATGCATCTGGGAGTGGAGTTTGCTGACGGGCCTGGGAACAGAGCTTGTCATGGTAATGCAATACTCTGGCAGCCGGATGCCCTTATCATGTTGATACGAGAATCGTGAGACAGGTGCTGTGTGCATTACTGCTAGCAAGTACAGGATATAACAGTACGTACTCTTGAGGGAACATTTGATCAAAAATGTGCTTTAAATTTTATTATATGCTTAAGCATGATCTCTGTAAACATTTAATTCAAATAGGTCAATGGTAGTTTAATTCAAATAGGTTCAAACCTACAAATAAACAAAAAATTCCTTAGGAAATAACGAAATATACATATTAGTTACTATTTTTACCCTTCTCAACAGCATAAAGAAACGCAAAACTTTGGTTTACCCTATTTTATTCACTACAAATTCTCAGCCCGAATTTATATCATTGATATGAAAATATGCTAAAATTATTAGAAACGTTTTAAAACAGTTTTGCGTTTTAAAAGTAATGACGTAATAAATTTGTTTATTTAAAAAAAAAACTTGTTTAATTAGAAAATAATCACGAATCATCAGTTAACGGTCGGTTGCTGTGTCTCCTGACTTTATTATACAATTCTATGTCTTTAGTTTATGTTAATTTATGTAATAACCATCGATTTTTCCTAACCTAGTTAGTTACTACTTTGACTTGCTTGTTGAAAATTTGAGACTGACTTGAATACAAATTATTCGAAGAGAAAATTCTTACTCAAAAAAAAAACAACACGGGGAACCAAGCTAAAATTACTTATTTAATTTTAATCCTAAAATAACAAAAAATTATCCTGCTATGCATTCTGCTTAAATTATTTGAAAAAGAACATTTATTATCAGGAATTTATTCAAATATTAATAGACAACCTGTTATCAACATTAGGAAATTTGTCAATAATACAGACATATTTAAAAAAATGTCTGCACAACACTTTAAAAATCCAGAATGAAAAATAAATAATTTACTTAATTTTTGAAATTGCTAGGTAATCTTACAAAATATTTTAATTTAGTCTCATTAAATTTTATTTGGAGGTTTACATAAACTAAATATTTCATTAAAATACATTTTCTGCCATAACCAAGTAAAATTTCATTCGAAATTATTTAATAGTAACAATATCAAAACATAAGTTCTCTTGTATTCAGCTACGTAAACAATTGCATATTTGGCTACAGTTTTAAGGGATTATTCTGGTTATGATATGTAGTACTATATTAGTTCTATTAACTGCAAAATTGAATATTACCTAAACAAAAAGATTAAGAATACTTGCTGTATTTGGAAATGTAATTTGTATTAATTTTCAAAGTTTCAGCTTCGTTCCTACATATAATGAAACAATTGAGTAATTCGAAAATTAATTTATTAAATATGTTTCACCATAAATTTTATATTAGCTCATACAACTGTATGTATGCAATAGCATACCGCGTCATTAAACCCGTGAAACTAAGCAGTAATGACGCTCTGACGCTGACCAAATTGGAAGCAGACAGGTGGGCCTTCTCGCTGGAGGCCAGAATTTTGAGGATATCATTTATGATTTTCCGTTGATCTTAAAAAAATTAACACTTCTTTAAATTAGGCAATAAATGTGGTTCGTGTAGTTTTAGTAATTTATTAAATATAGCCTTCAAAATTGCTTGTTTTTTAATTCGAAATTTTAAATGTTTAATGTAAAATAACCTACAATTCGAAAATACACTGCGATGTAATTAAAATTGTTAATAAAACCAATCGTTACCAACTGTTTTTGTGTTTTCATTTTGGTTAATAAAAAATTCTCAAAAGAAATAACAATAATTTACTAATATTTGTTTCTTATTTTTATATTCATTTCGATTATCCCACTTTGGAAAAGTATATTTTGTGGAACACGTTTCTTAACGATTAATTAATAATATCAGAAAGCAAAATAAATCGACTCCCATTGCTTGCATTTTCTATCGTATTTGAAATTTTCTAAGTAAATTGATCAGTCTAACTGGTCAGTTAACACAAAATGAATAAACGTATTAAAAAAGGCAATAAACAATAACAATAATTAAAACAGTTACAGCTATTCAGGAGATATGTAGAAACTCTAAGCTATTCTTGCAAAATCCAAACACTTGATATTTTGAATTTAACAAGAACTCAACAGTCTCAATTAAAAAACTCAAATTAAAATAAAGTCAGCGCAATTGGTACGCACATGCGAATTTGAAAAAAATAAACCCTTTAAGTACGAATAGAAGTTACACTAAGGATTCCGTACGCACCAAATACAAATTGTTTATATTTGTTAAGGGTAAGTAGCAAATACTACTTACCCTTAAATTTTTTACGATATATTAGTATTATCTTGCATATAAATATCAAGAATTTCAAGAAAAATCTTACTACAAATTTTGCGAAGGTATACATCCCAAAAGAAAATAACATCCCAAAAAATATATAAAGTAAACAAAAATGAGGACTTTACTTGTCACATTATCGAGGTATATGTGGGTTGATATATTGTACCACTAAGCAAAATTTCAAGTTTCCGTTCCTTAATATTACTGAAAAAGATAGGCTGTAACAGATAGACATAGAGGCAGGCAAGTTAGTGATCTTATAAGAAAATTGTTCTTTTTTCCTTTTAATGTACGGAACCTTAAAAATTATACCCATCTTAATATTAATTATAATTAAGAAGGTAAACACGTAAAATTTTGCTTAAATGGCGGTTCAGATGCAACCCTCTTCTCGCTTGATATTATATCCAGCTATCTAAATAATTAGACGAAGATTTTAAATTCTATCTTAACTCGACATTATTTTTTTAGGTGAGGCCGACATTATTTTCGTTACAAATTTTATTTGAACTCATAAAAAGAATAACGCCTAAAACTTCTCCACCTGTCAATATGATGAAACTCAGTTATTCAAATGAAATTAAGTTCGGGCCAATAGGGGAAAATAATTTTTCAATACGATAACAAAAAAAATATGAGGAAATAATCTAACAATAACATGCACTAGTCAGGTCATTACGTGTTTGTCTACTTGACATAATGGAAGTGAAATTGATGCACTACTTGTCATTTCATTTTGCTTTTGCAGAAAAAAACATTTTAAATAGAATTTATTATACTTTGAAGTACCAATATTTTGTCTAGCATTAACGGTAATTTAACAAATAGTTTTATCTAACTTTTTTATATTTTCACTATTGAAAATAACATTTTTTCATAAATTACTTACATGCAAGCTGAAAAAGTAACAATTTTTTTTTAAATTACGATTTTTTGTGTATCTAATAATGATATTACCACCTTAAAATTAGCATCTATTGCTACTTATAGGTTTTAAAATGGAACATCAATTTAAATTAAATAATTGTATTTTCTTTTTTTAGTTTCACAAAATATTTCACACATCTTAAAATGATACTTTTCGTTCACCTACGAATGATTTAGTTAATTAAATGAGGCAGCCATATTTAAAAATGATTAGGAAACAGCTGAACTTTTTGAAAGAACACCTTCCGAGAAACGACTGGAATAGTAAAAGATAACATTTAAATATTTGGATAAATTTATTAACAACAATTAATAGTGAAATCGTTACAGAGGGAGATAGCAAGAGGATCGAGATTATCGTTCGATTAAACTTCCGAATGCAGTAAATGTAGAATGATAGATGAAGAAAGCTTCAAAGATTGCGACAAGCTAAGAATCTTGCAAATTTTCTTACACATCTAAGATAAGAAAGGCTCAAATAATTAGGCCAAGACTTCGAAATTCGTTAAAGAGATATTTATTTCAAATTCGAAATAGTAAAATAATTCAAATTTTTTTTTTCAGATCCAGAGGACAAAAGCATATTACAATGTTACGAGATATTTCATTAATAATAGAAGAAAAACTGCCAGAAATATATAAGGCAAATAATAAAAGGAGATGTAAATTGCAACGAAAATGTTCTTTACCAAAACCCACATGGGTCGTTAACTATTTAACACCATTTTTAATTTTATACCAATAAAGACGCAATTTAAAAAGAATAGCACTGAACTTTCGATGACTGGAACACCATATTTTTATAATCATATTAATTCGTTAAAAATTCTTGTTAATTAATCTTAATTCTTTTGTAAATTATCGAAAATTTTTGCATGATTGGCAGAAAATTTACATGTCCAGAGATACAAAGAGCATATAAAACGTTATTTTTGTGATACGACTTCTTGAGTTTTGAATTGGATAGGTATTCAAGTTAAAAGTCCAGTCTTCTCAAGTGCAGTTTGAACTGTCAATACTTTATGGTTAGTTTAAGGGTTTCGAGAGTCTTTTGCACACTTCATACAAACATCCTATTAAATCATGGCGTGCATATGACTAAGAAGCCAGAAGGTAACTTTTTAAAAGAAAAAATATATTATGGAGTAGAGACGAAGGAAGACATTTTTGGTTGTCTTTTTGTTTCTCCTGACAGGATAATCAGTGGTCTCTAATCATTTCTGAAAAAAATAATCTGAAAAAAATTTCATGGATTATGTTCAATAAGAGCATAGGTACTAGGCTAGATGGAGTTAGATTGGACTAGGTTAGGTTAGGTTGGATTGTGTTGAATTATATTAGATTAGGTTATGTTATGTTCGAACAGGTTGAGTTAGATTGAACTAGGTTGGGTAGGTTGGATTATGTTGAATTAGATTATGTTAGGATATGTTATGTTGCAAACAACTGGGTTAGATTGACTTATAAGTCGATTAAGTTTAATAGGGTTAATTTAGGATTAGGACTTGATTTTTAATATATGTGGGAATAACACAATAAATAAAATAATTGAACATGGGCGGAGTTGAGTGCTGGTAATTAAGTAAATATACACAATCATTATTTACTCAAAAATAACCCGGTATTTATTGAACTTGAATGTGTTTAAAGTAATTTTTTTTATTTTTGGGGTTTCGCAACACCAACCAGGAACTCATATTTCCATCATACCTGTCTATTTATATGGCGTTTGCCGGTTAGTCTCTCATTTCTGCACCTATTTGGACTTATAGATGTAAGTGATGAAGCAAAATCAAATATGAAATAAGATTTAAGGAATATTATTTTACTTAATCACCAGAAAATAGATGGATAAAATACCCCTTAAATTGTCGGTGGACCAGTCTTTTAAAAATAAACAAAGTTTGTTTCGGAATTAAATTATTTTAATGCTTTGGTACCGAAATACTTCTTTTTAAAATAGCACTTAAGGCATTTTACCCCCACTAAATATAAAAATGTCGTTTAAAAATCTGAAATATTGCTGAAATGCACTTAATAAAAAGTACTTCAAACAGTTATCATCGAAGACCATAGCATTTATACCTTCTGATGTTTCACTTAAAAATATCGTGTATCCCTGAAGTGGGAAATCCACTTCATGCATATACGAATTTTTTTTAAGTTAAAAATAGCTCTTTTGTTTATTTCGTAAGTTAGAATGATTATGTTGCTAAACTGAATTTTTACTTATTATTTAGTAATGATAAAATATGGGCACGATTTTATAAATACATTTATCATATCTAAAATTTACAATTCGATGCCTACGGAAACAATGTCATGGGTATATTCAACACGTTCCAACTTAAACTGCGTGTGTATGTATCAAATATATTTATTAATGTTGTGGTATATAATAAAATTAACTATACAATAAAATTGTGTGTATTTATATTAACTTACCGTCATGAACCACAAACTTAATTTTGGCCAATAAACATTTAGCGTACTGAAATTCATTACTCGTTTGCTCGCTAAACGTACAAATTAACGTCAATGGAATTAAGCAATGAAGTGCCCACATTGTGGCGTGGAATTGATGTAACTGCGTCAACGTCTGAAAGTTACATTTATAATAAATGTAATATATAACAGTTCAGAATTAATGAAATCCAATTGGTAAAAACCATTAATAAATAGAGGTAGTATAATGGCGTTTTACCGCACATAGCAAAGGTCTAATACTTATAAAAAAGCATGTGTACAAAAAAGCTTTTCCTGTTAAAAATTTTGATACATATGAAAGATAAAAACATATGAAGCATAAAACTATAAACATCTGAATCTCCAGTCAACAGTGAGATTCTAAACATCCAGTCACCTA
Source organism: Druceiella hillmani (assembly GCA_039881145.1). Lineage (NCBI taxonomy): Eukaryota > Metazoa > Arthropoda > Insecta > Lepidoptera > Hepialidae > Druceiella > Druceiella hillmani. Next base: position 4,034,362 of record JAYKKI010000124.1, on the reverse strand, counting down.
AGATTTCGATATCTAAACAAGATATAATAAAAGAATCTAAGGTCATGGAAATTAAAAAAGCGAAATCGCAAACAAGAAAAATAAATCTAAAAAAGGAACTAAGAACCATAAAAATTGTCGCCTGTATTATCAACTAAATTTTCTTTAAAGTTAATTACAAAAAAACCTGTCCACACCCAATAAGAAGCCTTTATGGCTTCTTCTTGGCGAGCCAAGAAACGATCACGCAAATAAAATTTTCTCTGGAAATAATACCTTAATGTTTTTAAAGAGATTAAGGCAGTTGGATCAACGCTGCCAAATAGTATGGGGTTGCCTGATGCACCTCTTAATCTTGTAATACGTAAAGTTATGAAATGTAACTCTAATAATAATAAAATTATTATATTGTTAATAGAAAACTCCACAAATGTTAGAGGTACAGGTATAATTGAAACTTTTAAGTCCTTATTTAAACTTGAAGCTAAAAGTATATGACATTTTGTACCTTTTATTATTCAGCTACTTCTTTATATGAACAAAATAACAGAATTTATACACTTAACACTTTTATTTATAATTTGACATGCCGTTGTAATGGCGTTTTTAATTTAAATTGTTTAATTTAAACAAATTTATTACATGATTTAAATTGACTTTTGATTCAATTTTAATTCCGTTATAAATAATGTGACACAGCACAATGGTAACGATAGATACTTTGTAATTATACAAATAATATTGTGGTTAATAATTTAAACTAATTAAATAATAATAGTTAATATTACCATAAACTCAGAGCTAGATGAAGCTGTCAAAATATTGAGAGATAACATCAAGCCTGATAACTACTATCTATATTTTTAATTCACTCATATTGATCCCACTATAATTCGAAATATTTTTAAATAATTTAATTCAAAGAAAATCGAAGGCTTGTGGAGATTATCTGTCAAAGTTATTGGTTCTATTATTGATGTTATTGCTCCGCATTTATCCAATATATTCAATAAGTCTGCTGATATAAGGGGTTTTTCAGATTTTATGAAACACAGTAAAATCATACTAACATTTAAATCTAGTGATAACTACGGTCCTTCTAATTATATACCAGCGTCTATTTTGCGTACTCTCAGTAAATTTTTTTAAAAGATTATGCTCGAGCAAATTGTGTCTTATTTCAACTCTCGTGGTTTATTTCACAGCCAACAATTTGGCTTTACAAAGAATAGATCCACTACAGATGCAGCAGTGGTATAAATTTAGCATCTCTTTAGCGTTTGAGAAGAAATGCAGGACACTATCGGCATATTCTACAATCTGTCTAAAGCCTTTGATTGTGTCGATCATGGACTATTACTCTGCAAATTGAAACATTATGGGTTGAAAGATGGAGCCCTTAACTTAGTTAATTCGTATTTCGTAAACATATTACAAAACCTACTGTACCTTAATGACAGTTCTTTTCGAACGGTCTTTTTTCGTTGTAAAATTTGCTGACATAATATTGTTGGCTGATGATACATCTCTCATATTTAAAATACATAGATATGTTGAACAAATAGATGACACAAATAAAACAATGTCACAAATATTTAATTGGTTTACGTTTAACAACTTACTACTCAATGCAAAAAAAACTAAGTACATTAAATTTACTTTTCCAGATGTAAGATTGGTTGACCCTAATTAAGTATCCAATAATAATAAAATGGATTTTGTTAACAGTACAGTCTTTCTCGGTATTACTTTAGAGAGTAAACTATAATGGGGAACTCACCTTTTGCATTTAGCAGGGAAACTTAGTTTCCCTCCGTAAGCCGTCAAGAAAATCAAAGATTTAATTAATGTTGAAACTGCAAGAATTATTTACTTTAGCTACTTTCATAGTATAATGTCGTGCGGTATATTGTTGTCGGGTGGGGCTGCTAATATTGAATCCATTTTTATTTTGCAAAAGATAGCTATTTGCTCAATGTACAAATTAAGTCCTCGAGATTCGCTTAGAGAACTATTTATAGTTAATATCCTCACTTTACCTACACAACATGTTTTTGAACATATATTATATGTAAGGAAAAAACTATTACTTCGCTGTAAACATTGTAATTGTCACGATTACAACAATAGAATTAAAAATTAACTGGTTATTCCCAATTTCAGATCACAAAAGTTGGTAATTCGTTTGTAGGGCGGAGTACAAGCTTTTATAATAAAATACTAGAAGATGTATTGAAATTGCCAGAAAAAACAATTTAAACTTAATGATTATATAAAAATATGATGACGAACAAAAGTAATGATTATATAAATGACAAAAATGCCTGGAGTCATGATTCTAACTTATCAAACTAGTATACATAAATCGATTAATATAATTTCAATAATGTATGATAAATTTGATATTTGTGTATTCTTTTCTGTTTGTTTTGGTTTTTTAATATTTTATATGCTTTTGACGTTAAAAAAGGGAACACTATGTATGTATGTTGAATAAAAATAAAATTAGATTGAATTGAATATGTTTCAAAATAATAAGTTATTTTGGTATTTAAATCACTTTTATGTAGTTTCTTAATTTTGTTATTTATAGTATCATTATTATAAATTTTCATATATTCAGAAATATCGATCTAGCTATAAATATGCACCATAGTAGAGAAAAAAATCGTTTTAAAACTTAATATTGCCTAAACTGATTCCTGTTTCGAAAAATTTGTAGGCGTTTTACAAATTACTTTTAATAGCATACGACGAGAGACAAAAGCATGCCAAATTATCTTTTTAGACTCTATAAAATAACCATGCTAAATTTAAGCATTATATTTATTAAGTTTATGTTTGACATTCTTACTAATATAGTATGAATGTCAAACAGTAAAACGCTTGTGACCTACAGACGGATTCGGCTTCTAGTGCGACTACGAACCCTTATAAAAATGTACCATTCCGACTTTAAAAACTGGCATATAAATATGATTTATTCTTTAGTGGAAAAAGATTTCTAACCAACGTAAACGATTGAGCCGAAAAGAGTTTAAAGGGAAGAGAATTTAAAGGATCTATAAAAGTTTAACAGAAGATTATAAAGTAAAGAAAAACGAAAATGTACTCCATTTCATATTTTTTCCAATATAACTTTTTTGTGAAAAAACGCTACAAACGGACTGAACCAACTATTTGTATCATAAACGTGGTACCAACTGAATTTACCAATTAAAATTTGTTTCCTTTCGCTTCACACATGGAATGGATAGTTAACATTTTATTAAATAATTCTATATAAAAAAAATTAAATTGTTCTGTACTTACTCTTTCTTTAATATCATTTAACAAACCGTCGATAAATGCCAATACAGAGCAAATGCAAATAGATAAAAAGGAAAATACCTGTAAAATAAAAATACAAGGTTTAAACAAAATTATTTTAATTTGGTAGTATTAATATATCACTTTTAAAGGCTAGTTATAGTCGACTCAGATAACAAAAAAATAACCACCTCTAAACACATCAAGCAGTTACAACTCCAGAGCAATTCAAAATTTGATGTGTGTACATAATATAAGTTTTCATATCGTTTAGTCTCCAAAGCCAAAGAGAGCCAACAGTTAGAAAAAAAATTAACTAAAAATATGTCTTTTACAAAAAGTATTATAGTATACACACTTGTTTTCTGAATTTATTACTCAGGCGCTCGTTGATTTATTTGACGTTTGCATATAAAATAAGAATATATACCTTAAATAAAAATAGAAACTTACCGGGATATTAAACGAAAGTCCCACGTACAGATATATTTTCGATAATTCCTCAAGAAATTCAAATAACTGAAAATTTTCCCTTATTTCATCCGATGATATAACGGTTATCAGCATTTTTGAGCGCAAATTTTTTGTTATAAATTTTCCAGGTGTTTTATTACAATTCTCAAAGATTTTCTCTAAATGCCGATTTGTTAATTCTAATCTCATTTGAATATTTAATAATAAAGTAGCTAAATAACACATTTCGACATCGACTAGAAAAAAAACAATGTAACCATAACAATATCTTAAGACAAAATCTATGCCTGCAAAGTAACAGTCCATAATTAGGAAATAACTTTGCACGAAAATAATTATGATAAGGAATACATTTGAATAAATTTTCGATTTAAAGATCATAAGCTTTCTAACATTTACTTCAATTTGACGATCAATGTTTAGTAATTTGGTAAAAATTTGTACATGCAAATTTTTATTCCAAAAAATGTCGATAAGCACAAGGTAAGATTGACTTAAAACCATTACTACATTAATTGTAACTTCCATAAAATGCTTTATTGAATTTGTAGCCTCGTACTCGAATGTTGAATTGAAAAATAATCCCATCGAAATAAAATATATTAAATAAGTAATACTGATTCCAATGCGGAGCCAAGACGTAGAAAAGTTCCTCATAGTTTTTGTGTCAGCGCGGCTGAGTCCAAAAGCGGTTTCCACTAAGATAAGTCCTTTAAAAGCATCTTCTGCATTTAGTATATTGTCTTCTTTGTCCATCACGAATACATCACAACAGTTCCTGAAATATTTTTGAAGTGTGTCTCGCTGTCTATAACATTTAAAGATAACTGGTTAATATCTTCGTACACTTCATAAAATAATACAATGACGCATGATATAAAAGGACGATAAAATGACATGTTGCCATTAATATTTTAATACCACCACTCAATCGATATTACTTTAATCATATAAAGCCATTAATGCACATATAATATTCTGGGTGTTTATGAAACACAGGCAGTAGTCTTTACTGCGAGCACACCCACATAGCACCACACATATTATATTTTTAAAAATACAAGTTGTCCAATTCAGCCTCGTAAAATGTTATGTCTTTCTGTGTGATTAAGTTAGCTCAATTTTATTTTAACAATATTGATAAAAGTTAACATTATAAATAATATGTCAATCAATTATCAATATCTTTTATTCCTTGAACCTAAAGATTCAACCCTACTGTAAGTCGATCCTATATGTATCTTACTGTAGGGGAAATATTAAACTGTCTAAATTTTTTCATACAATTTTTTTTTGAAACCCAACATTTACAAATTAAAACTTGATAAACTTTGCAAAAAATTATTTATTCCGTAAAGAAAGAACCGTCTCTTACTGTACACAAAGTAAGTTGTAAAAATTAAAGTTTTAAAAATATTAATTGAGAAATCAACATTCTACGAGATAATTAATAGTAAGATTTGTGTCTAAATATAGGATTAAGCATCATTTTTCACACAGCACCAATTTAGCAAATTACCCCGAATAAGAACATTTAACACTGATACCAACAAAATTACTAAAATTACGAACTATATTTTTAACCAATTTTTCTGAACAATTTCTTTGATTTAAAATATAATTTTGTTAACTGTATATTATTTATAGGCTACTGCATTCAACAAGCTAATTAAAAACTATGCAATTCATTTAATGGCAGTCAACTTATATGGCTTGATTAAAATGGCTGGATGGAGGTAGTTACCATCACCGGTTCAAAGTTGAATTTTTGCTCTAAAGATTGAGCAGATTCCAAAGAAAGTAAAAGTTAGTTGCGAGTATGATAAAAATATCCGATGACGAAGATACTGTCGTCCAATCTTAGGACAGTGTGTGGTAATGGTAATTATTTATGTATATTTGCCTATAAATTTCGTACACTGAATTTGTACAAAGCTCTAGTTACATTAATGCAAGAGCATCAGAATCTCAGTCAAGTTTTCTTTTGGTTGATCTTCTGGTCCGGGTACTCTTTTGCGCAAACGTCAATATTCAATAATTGTATGGCACATTGAAATTTATATAAAGTTTTCACATTTTGTTACAGGTACAAATTCGATTCAAAACCATTTATTTTTCTCTGTCTGTCTACATCTCAACGCGTTTCTTGTAATGCTTAAATATCGTGTACTATTTTGGTCAGCATACAAATATCTAACAATTACATCCCTCGCTTTGTTCGTATATCTTAGAAGCCCTGGTCATAAGTTCCAGATATCTTACCAGGGAGATAAACTATTGTTCTATTTTTCAATTTACATTACACGTCAATTTATTTAAGGAACTTCTAGCTTTTGGACTCACTTTACTCTAGAAAGGGAACCTTTTGCAATTGCGACAAAGGACATGGCCAATTTTTCCCTAGTCGTACCTAATAATGTTTACGAATGTGAAATAGACACAAAAAAACTTAAAATAAATGAATGACTTATGGTGTTTTTTTCATCCCCAGCTTGGAAGTGAATATTTATGGAAATAAAAAAGGCATTCTTTCGAGTAACATTTTTTTTGTTTAAGTCGTTTGAACGTTAAATCGACTTTTTGTTCAAAGTAAAAACAGTACGTGGAAGAAACCCTTGTATATTTTACAGTAAAACGACGTAACTTTTTCTTACTAAAAGTAATTGTTACAGTGTAAAAGTTGTCTGAACCACGCAATAAATATAAAATCAGTATTATTAAAATCATAACGCGTTGTAACAGAATTATTTTGATAGTAATATTGACAAATGGACAAATGACATAGAGTCCGCAGTTCGTTTGTTTTGAATTCTTGCAGTGTGGTTTGTTAGCAATTTGCCTGCGTTTGTTGGCATTTTTTATTGACAGTTGGTGTTTTACATGAACTGATTTCATTCACGATTCTTTCCATATATTTCGAAGACTCTTTGCTTAATCATGAAATGCATCAACGGCAATATAGAATACGATAAGTACAACAGGTTTATAAAATATAAAACATATCCAGAGATATTCTATTTAAATGATTAGTTTTTTGGCTTTTGCAAGTTTATTGCTTCCGAAATATATTATTTTAAACAAGAATTACTCAATATCCAAGAACTCAAATGCTAACGCGTTGGTATTTGTTATTACAAAATGTATTTGTCATGTTTTGTATTTTTACTAATATTTATATTAAGACAATGTAATATTTTGTATTTAAATGAAATATAGTAAATATGTCATTAAATAACATATAGAGGAAAAAAATCATTAGAATGGAATTACTTACATCGGACGTTCGTACGTCGACAGATGACAGTGCTATTTCAATTTCTTTGTTACGTCGTGTATTGTCATTTTTGTACAGTTTTATAACATTTTTGTCATCCCTTCATATTACATGACTTTTAAAGAGTAAAGATTTGTTAATTATTTGGCGAAGTGCATAATATTCTTCAAAGAAACCGATATTCCTACGATACAGTAATGTACAAAAAAATGTATTTTATATGTATAAATATACATACATACATGTATATATATTCTTAATTACATAATATATATATATATATATATATATATATATATATATATATATCTATATATATATACATATATATATATATATATATATATATATATATATATATATGTATATATATATATATACATACATATATTCTTAATTTTGACACTCATGATTGTAGAATTCAGGATTACAAAACAGTATACATTTTTGATGGTTGCTGAAATTAGCAACCAGGCAGCGGCCCATAAAAAAATTGCCATGTCATTTGACCTGTTTTCTCGTCGAATCGATTAGCAAAATATATGTCGACAACTATAGTTAGTAGGCCAAACTTATTTAGATCTGACGGAATATATTTGGATATTGTTTTAACGCCACTAGTGAAACTAATATTGAGACAGCGTTAGGATCATCCTAATTCTGTTTTAACAATAGTTTCAGATTATTTCACTATTTACTTTATTGAATATCTTATTATCTTAAGGAGCTGACATAAATTATGAAATCGAAATACAAAATGCTCTGTAATTCTTACATATTTAATTACGTGGGAATAGGGAAGATAGTTAACTATTTAAAAAATTATTAAAAAATTCGTGTAGTTTTTGTAGTGGCACCAATTATTTACAAACAATTTTGCTTTCAATTTTTTGAAAAAATAACGAATTCGGCATAAATTATCAGGCCACACCCTTTAGAAATTACAATATTTTCGTCAATTTTTAATGTATTAACAAATATTTTAACGAAAATTGTATATTAATTGTTATCTCAAAATAGGTTTACTTTAGAATAATTCTTCCTATGTTTTCAATAAACAAATTTTAGTTTTATGTAATAACCTAAACGGTTAAGTGATTAAATTGACAGAACAATCAGAATTTAGTTTAGTAACAGTTTTCGCATGCTTTTTACAACCAGTCCATTTATGTTTTTGTATTACTCGGCATATATTTCTCCACTAACAGTAATAATATATGTAAAATAATAGTATTTATCGAGAGTTTGTTAATAAATTGGCAGACGATGTATGTGCGATACTGAGCAGGTAGATGAGTTTGGATAGTTAGAATATCCATGGTTGAAAAAACAAGAGGTTGAAAGCCAAACGAAACAAAGAATATTTTTGGCTAGCAGAACCAAAATTCTGAAGAAGGAAAAGGAAAGTTGTGCACAGCGATAATATTGGTAAGAGGGTAGTAGTATATAATGGCAATATTAATATCTATATTTATGTACGTATGTTAATAGATCTTGAAAAATACAAAAGGATGGCCAAAAATATTTTATAGCACTGAAATTAGTTATTTACCGAATATATGCAGAAAATTTACTAGAAGTGTATTGAGATAGTAACACTATACGCTTTCTATTATAAATGTTTACAGGAAGTGTAATTCATTTCAATCCAAAAAATAATATTTTTATCATGTTAGTGATATGACATGGATTTATTTCGTACTTGTGATCAAGCTTCGTATAAGTAATGCTGGACAATGATATTGAAGTGTTTTTAGTTGTAATATTTATTAAATAAATATATATGATATTGAAAATAACCATCGAAAATTTATGGTCAATTAACAGGAACACTTTAGTTGTTAATATAAAACGGCCGGTTACTGTGTACAAAATATGAATTCTGTTTTGCAAAATACACGATGCATAAACATGATGACATTTTATTTTCTAGTAAGTGTTGGTAACACTTACTAGAAAATAAAATGTCATCATGTTTTTTTCAATACCTTTACGCCAAATACCCTGTGTACGTATACAGCACCAATTTTCTGGCTGATATACTTCTTTTGCCGGGCTTAAAACGATGTTATTTTCGAAGTGAATATTTTTTATTTGAATTATTGTTTTCTTTTCTGAAAAAAAGATAACATGAAAGGTCTACTATATGTTAAATAGGATCCATTGACCAGAAATATGATGTGTAAAATTTTCTACTACAGAGTTTATTGCTCACATAACCTATGTTTTTAAAATATATTTTGTGGATTTGAAGCCATTTTTATATCGTTATTATTCGAATCTACACTGTAATAATATTTTGCGACTAGACTAAATGTCAGAATATGGGTTAGTTACCGGTATATTAATAAACACGTATTATTCATTATTTTGCTCTTAAATATTAGCGCAATTACTGGCTCCTTGTTCAGCGAGAGCGCTACCCGTCATGCCCCTGTGGTCCTTTGAAGGGAGAGGTGGTGTGGTCACTAGTTTATTAATACACACACACATATATTTACATATATATATATATATATATATATATATATATATATATATATATATATATATATATATATACACATGAAGGATAATAATACCTGGAACTTAACCATTATTAGAGTTAGAAACATCGAATTGAATTTCAAATACTTGATTTTAGCATCGCGCAATAAATTTGAGAGTCTAATGATGACCAGAATAATGACGCCTGGATCTAAGTCCGTATTTAATATAAACCTTAGACTTTAGGCTTTAATGTTCAGTTTTATTTGGCATTTCTCACTCATGCAAACTTGATGGTCTGCTGGTGACCATAATAATAATATCCAGATTTTAGACACTATTACAGCTAGAAAATTATTGAGCAGTTCTCACACCCATCAATCTGAGAACTGATAAAGACTAGGATAATAACACTGAGCTCTATTCACTATTACAGTTAGAGGCTTTGAATTTGGGCTCGAAAATGTTTTCCTTTCTCAAGCTAATACTACAATTTCAGCTAAGATTTATTGTAAACAATTGAGCAAAGTCAGCACTGACCTTCCTTCAAATCAAAGCAAAGTTTATTTTTTAAATGACAATGCTTGACCCCACGTAGCCAAAGAAGGCATGAAAAACTGCTTTCACTTGAATGTAGTACGTTTATTCACCCATCTTCAGATCGTTCGCTATTTATTACTATTTGAATTTGAAGACGAAAGTCATATTAAAATTTTAACTTCACAGGTTTTTCAATCAAAGGTCTAAAGATTTTTACAAGAAGGGAACTCTAGCGCTGATTATATATTGGCAACAAGTTTTAGATACCGACGGTGCTTAATCAACGATTGATTTTATTGGCTACATATAAAACATTGCAAAGTTTGTGAATATAGATGGCGGGTTTATAAGTTGCCAACTTAATTATAAATATATATATATATATATATATATATATATATATATATATATATATATATATATATATATATATATATATATATATATATATATATATACCATGTTTAAGTTAATTAAACACCTAAAGAATTACATGCCTTAACAACTGGAGCTGATAATAACAACTATTAATAATTATTTAAACCATTCTTTCCAAAACTAGTTTTTTTATCATATCTCATATACAAAATTATATTATTAAATAATCTCTTATTAAAGAAAAATTATTTAAAGGTCTGAATTCATCTCTATTCATTACGTTTGAATACCTGCCATAAAATTCTATTAATCTATACATTAACACCACATAAAATTGTATTAATATATCCATTAACACCATGAGGATTTTTATTAATCGACATACCAAAACGAGTCAGGTACCGAAACTTATGAATGAATGCCATGCTAAGTTTTAACGTTTCGATAATAACAAAGGTCTCAAAATAGCAAAATGGTAGAGAGCGCGTGTAACTGGCACGTCGATCGTGGATTTGGAAAATGTCCAGTAAACATCGATAAATAAGTACTAATACTAGCAAGAAAATTGTATATTTTTTACCTTCTCGTTTATAACATTGCATTGTATAAATTGTCAAAAGATTTTGGTTCGACAAAGCGATCTTTTATTTTCTTTTGATAATACTTAAATACAACAAAAAAGTTTTAAACTAAAATTTGTTAATTGGGTAATGAACTGTTACATAAAAATAACTTTGAGCAAAGTTTACCATTTTGAGATAACAATTAAATAAACATCAGTCAAACAACATTTCGGAGATATTTAGTTTTGTTTAGTTATTATTCTAAATATTAGTAAGAGTTTGTTCATGTTAATAAAATATATTAAAAACCGGAAATACCGAAAAGTTTTATTGATGGTGATGATAATTTGATTCGAAGTAAAAACTATTAGGATTTGTAGAAAATTTTGTACATATATTTTCGCACGTTACACAAGCTTACAGGGAGGAGAAAAGTGTACCAACATACACAAACAATAGAACATGCATTTTGAAATACCGCGACAATTGATGTGGCTGCGTTCTCAATTCCTAACACTCCCTGCAGAACGCAGACCCATCTTATTTATACAAGTGTTTTAAAAGTGTAGTGCCCTTAGTTTAGTTATCAGCCACCATATTATAACCATTCACCAATAAAAACTTTACTTTAGATTTAACTATGTTTTCTCTGAGAAAATGTATACTAATGCCCTTATTCACAATTAAATGAAATTACGTGATGTATTATTATTTCTACCTTCTTTAATTTCTTTACCACGACCTAGGTTTCGTTGTATTACAACATTTTCAGGTGGGATATTAGCAAAGATGCTATTACAACATCTTCAGTATTACAACATCTTCAGGTGGGATATTAGCATCTTTGCTAATATCCCACCTGAAGACGTTGTAATACAACAAAACCTAGGTCGTGGTAAAGAAATTAAAGAAAGTAGAAAAAATACTACATGTTCTACCTGTAGTATATACCTCATCATAATCTCTTCTCTTTCTTAGAGCATACCCCTTAATAATAAGCCTTGATTTAAAGCGAATAATTTCTCCCTTCTAACTGGTTTTAGTCTTAAATACTCATTTACACGATAATACACTTTCACCTGATGGCAAATCAACTAGAGATCAAGTTTTGTTTTTAATCAATGAGTCATATTCTTCTTGCATAGCTGTCTTGCACTGACCTGCATGATATGATGAAAGATCTTCATCCAGAGATCATTGAGATCAATTATTGGACAAAAGTAACTTATATCATAATAATCCTCCGCTGCATACTGCACAGCTTTGCGTGGGAGCGAATTTATATTATGCGTTGGTATCTCGATGTCAATTGAAGCGTATTTCTTGTTTGTACGGTTCTTCAGTTAACTGCATTTTAGGACTGTGGGATATACAAGGTACGTATAAATTTTGATCATAATTTTAAAATTTTCTTAAAACTCAATACCTCTACTCTTGTCCTCTACTCTTATTTGTGTTTTGATTAAGTAATCGATATCCCTTGTTAGATTCACAAGAGCCAACAAATATGTATTTACATGATTTTGAATCCCATTTTTCATATTTTTCTTTAGATGTTTGAGTCATAACTTCAATGCTAAAAATTTTAATATTTGATTAACTGGGTTTCTTATCAGATTGCATCTCCATTGGAGTTTTACCATCAATTGATTTTATGGGTAATCGGTTGATGATGTAGGCAGCTGTCGCTAGCGCCTCTCCCCAGAACGGTTTCGACAATTGAGCACCAAACAACGTACATTTAGCTCTTTATACCTTGGTCCTGTTCATTTTCTCTGCAAGACCGTTCTGCTGGGGTGAGAACGGAGTGGTTGTTTGATGTTCAATTCCATGTCTACTTAAGAAGTTTTCAAACTTTGTTATAATATTCGTTTCCATTGTCTGAGCGAAAGCTTTTATCTTTCTTTCAAGTTCATGTCATACTTTACTTTTATAGTCTTTGAAAAACTTCAAGCCCACTCATTTTGTGTTTTAGAAATAAACGTAAATTATCTTTATATCATCGTCTATAAAGGTAATAAAATATTTCATACTCCCAGTGACACTTGTTCCGTAAGTCCACATAAATCAGTGTGGATGAGCTGCAATTTTTATGAAGCTCTTGAACTAAAATTTTTAAAAGACAATCTACTCTGTTTCCCTCTGAGGCAGGTGGTACGTGTGACATTGCTACCTTTATCTTAAAAAGGTTCAACTCCTTCATAGCATTCTGGTAACTTTCTAACTTCATTATCTTCATTACCATTAATTAATAAATTAATTTTTCCTATACATTCAACGTGTAGCGGTGTCCTATTGGTAACAGTTATGTTGGGTATCGGTGGAATAGTTACATCTTACATCCAATTACTTCTATTGGTCATATGTATCGAGGCACCGGAGTTCACATACCATTCATCTGGATTCATTACCTGCTGATAAGATGCTGGAAATGCTGCAATAAAACTTTTACTTTATTCTTTCTTCTCTAAGTTCTTTTTCAAAACTCGGCAGTTCTTAGCATAATGTCTATGATTATTGCAGTTATGATACCAAGACATTTTACTGGCTTTTGTTACAGTTTTATTCCACTGGGCGGCCATTTTTCTGTGACGTATTCTGAGCTGTCGGAGCAGTGAACTTCCTGTACGAGTTTCGTTTTAATTGAATCGGCATTTATCTTGATGCCTGAGCTCTCCAAACCCATTATCATTCGTTTGTAAGTTTCAGGTAAAACAGCCAACAACAGCTTCCTAAGCCATTCATCATTAATATCAAACATGATATTTCGCAGTTTATGTGCAACTGAAATTATTTTATTCACATAGTCATCCACGCTATTATAAGATTCCGACGTAGTTGTTGTGAGATCTCTCAATAATGCCACTTTTCTGTATAACCCGCTGTCATCAAAAGCCCGTTCTAAACTTTCCCATGCTTCCTTACATGTAGTCGCGCTCTGTACATGTACATAGTTGATTAGGTCTAACTACAAAATAAGTTTTGATTTCGTCTTAATTTCCTTCCGTTCATCGCTATTAGTACCTATGATGCAGCTCCACAGTTCTTTAAGTTCAAAATAAGCTTGTACTGCAAATTTCCAACTTGCGTAGTTGTTCCTTCCAACGAGTCTATTAATATGAAAGGGTGACTCGTATTCGACATCTTCAATGCGTTATATTGCGTACATACTTTAAGTAAATACAAATTATTGAATTATATTTGTGACATATTCTTATATATTCGTAAAATTCTTAAATTCTAATGAACACGCGACTCCGGAAATAGCTAGGTTATACGGCAACGTCAAACTGTCGAAAATGTTTCCTTATGAAACTACGCCGCCAAGTTTTCTTGTCTTGTCTCACTCTGTTTTTACTTCTTACTTAAAACCGGAACCACGCTCTGCTACCATGTTGATAATTTGATTCGAAAGAAAAACTATTGAGATTTGTAGGAAACTTTGTACGTATACTTCGACACGTTACACAAGCTTACAGGGAGGAGGAAAAAACTAGTGTACCAACATACATAAACAAAATACCGTGACCATAGATGTGGCTGCGTTCTCAATTCCTGATAGATGTCTTTTGTCACATTTAACGTATTTTTTTCAAATTATTCTCTTTTATTGTCATACTTGTCACCAAATAAAATTCAAATATTATTTCTATTTCTGTTTAAGAAAAAAAATTTAACTTTAGGAGGAAAATATTTGTTTCATTAAAAGTTGAATTATTCGTATTTTTAAAATATCATTTTGGTCCTTAGAACGATTGGATAATAATTCTAATTTTCCAATAGATTCTTTACATTTTTATATATGCATTAAGCGATATTGTCTAAATAGAGTGTGCAGTCTCAGTGAAAGAAGGAAATTTAAATAAGAAGATATTTTTAAAATTTGTTTTATTATGAAAAATATGTTCAGTTCTCATTACTTACCAATTATTTACAAATTTGTCAACATTTGTTACAAATTTGTGACACCGATCCCTTTGTTCATCCGTCGCAGCCTCGCAACTTATCCAGATTTAGGCTTGGAATGTATGAAATCCTGTATGTAGATACTTCAGAGGAAGATTTAAATTAATATGCAGCAAAATATTTAAAAAAAACGATTAATTTAATGTACTTACAACAAGTTTTTCTACATTATTATAAACATATATTTTTCGTATTTGAGCGGACATAAAATAATTTCCAATTTAATTTTTCCTTCTGAAAATATCAAACTCCCTGTATATCTTATTGGTACATATTTATATTTAAGATAAGAGTTAATTTCATTAATATAACCTGAAATGATCTGGTATTTATATAGTCATTACTGTATTATGTTACCCAACTTTTCAGAACAAAGTTAAATGAATAATCACCGATGCAGTTACCTCTTGAGAAAACAAGATTTTTGAAAAAGGTTAAATTAGTATTAATATTCAAAATATCCACTAAGCGATGAACGGTGGTTAGTTATTTACAAACTAAAAAGGTAATTTGTTTAATTTATTTTATTCTCTTATTTTTTGCTCCCATTTCAAAGCGCACCTTATTTTTTACATTCGACTAACTTCATTTTATGAAAATTATTGAAATAACTTTAACAGTTTTTGCGTGATATTGGTTGGTTAATATTTTAAGTATAAAAAATATTTTCTTGGTTTAGAGGCAAAAAATACTTGAATTCAAATACTTTTTAAAAAATGTTTTTATATACTACATTATTTCAACTTACGTGAGTTAGGATAGATGTTCTCTTCTTTTTATATGAATTATAATTAACCACCTTTTAATTTTATATAGCTTAATAGAAAGAAATTAAACAATACAGGTTTTATTGAAATATAATTAATATCTCATTTTATTAAGAACTACCCACAGAAATATAGATTTACTTCTTGCTTTATCAATACGCAATATTTTAAGAATTTTTTTGCATAACACGAAATAGTTACATGCAAAAATAAAAATAGCACCACCTTAACGACATTGGCAATATATGACATTTAGAATTACGTCTACAATTTAAAACTAAACCTAATATAATTTTGCTAATGATCATTCCACAGACCATCACAAAATATCTGCGCATTCGATTGACCACTGGAATGAAATGATAAATTGTAAGGAGACAGTAACTAATGACCGTGGTAAAATGTCGCTACAGAGGCCGCGCTTTTGTTGCCTTTTTCGACTCATTTCCAGATTGATCTCATTCCGGCAAACATCCTGGCAAATTATTATCGCATCTATTTGTCAAGTATCGTGCTGGTTTCGCTTATTAGATTATTCGTCGTTTTATTATTCCAAAGTTTTATGAGTCCAAATACGCGCCTGTTCTCAATCATCTTTTAGCATAACAAGAATTCCAAATAATTCATTCCGACGTTAATTTCAAGCTCCGAATTGTGCAATAAAAGTTTCGTTGCTTTGCTACAAGAAGATAAAAGCAAAAGATAAAATGTTGTTATTATTCATCTCAGCATTTTATTAAATTCAACTTAACCGACCAAATATGTGCGGTTTTAAACGTAATAAAAGTAAGATTATAGAAATGTTATTATATACACCCAATTCGGCCCTCAATATTTTAGTGAGTTCAAACATTCAGCATTCACATATGTTTACTTCCACAGTAAAACATAAGATATTTTAACACAGATTATTTAAATCATAGCAAAAGACTGGATATAGACCGTTCCTCATCGTATATTACAAATTGAAAAGTTCTAAATTTAGAAGGAAACTGTAATTAATTTCATTTTGTCTTAATTTTTTAAGGACAGAGCATCGAGATATGTGTGAAAAAATCCACAATAAATTATCTTAATTTAGGTTCAACTTACATTATATCTTGGCGAATGGCACACGTTATCAATACACAATTATTTATCTAACATTATTAATTATTGTAAATGTGGAACTAAGTAATTTCGGTTGTTACAGTATATGCGGTAATAAATTAATACGTATGATAATATAATTGTTTGACTTTTGTCGAAAAATTATTCAGGAAAAAATATTTCAAATACGAATTTAAAAACGATGTAGCGAGTATTATCTATGTCCTTAATTTATTGCCTAATATACTTTTCATCGGCGTATACTTTTAATGTACTCATAATGTTTTATGTTATATTTAGTTCTTTTTAGCATTTGTCCAACATTTGAGAAATATTGTAGGCAAATTCATTATGTTGTGAAGTTTTTGACATAGGTTTGTTAGCAAAATGACCGCCAACTTTTTAATTTCCTCCGCCTCCCAATGCCAGTGTTGAAGAAAATTATGAGAAAAATTATGAATAATGAGCATGTATTCGAAAATCGGAAAAAAATTACATTTGATTAAAATGTAAAATAAAATTATTTCCTTTAACTTGCGTCGATGATTTTATGAGATGCGTCTACATAAACTACAAAGAGCTGATAGGTATTGTGTGTATGTCTTAAACACACATTTGGACGGCTGTTATATATGTATTCTAGCCTTATCTATGAATCAATATTAAGGATATAGCCGGATAAGTGCGCAAAATGGGACTTTGATAGAAATCAGTAAATCATTCTTGCGAAGGTTTTTTATTAAATGAAGTTTAATTTCTTTAAATATCAGTTTTGAAAAAAGTGTAATTTTGAAAAAGAAACGAATTGAAAAATTTAGATTTTCTCCTCAGGGACTTCACTAAACATTTCATGAAATTGTACTCTTATTGAAGTTTTAATGACCTAATAATGATATTTTTACAGTTGCGTACCTCAAAAGAAAAAAACTCACATGTACGTTGTCCCTCTGCCACTGCTGATCTTCTCAGAGACCGCTTAATATTGAAATTTGCAATTGCTCATAGCAATGAAACAAATTCACCCGCACATATCTCAATAGCTAATATTTAAAAATATTGATGTGAACATTTTAGGAACAAATCAATTACTTGAAAAAAATGTGAAACTTCCTATAATGTGAGGTAACGAAATGGTTTCAAGCAAAATTCTTTTATAATGTTCGCTGGTATATCTCTAGAATATTTTATAACTGGCCAAGTCTGATAAATCGATAATTTTATATCTCGTTTAAAACTAAATTATATTATTTATCATAAGATATCTTGTATTTGGACTTCCTAGACATTAAAAATTTAATAACACCTGATATAATTTCACATAATTAAGCAGGGGAGACATACATTTAACCTTAAATATTTCAAAAATTATGATATCCAGAGTCATCAATAAAGTTTACCCATAGACCTATATCGTAGTGTGCATGCGTACGTTCTGGTTTACTATTCACTATTCGATGTATTTGTATCTGACAAGAAGTGAAGGTATTGATGACTTAAATATAGGCACAAACTACTTAGATTCTTCTTGTAAAATTGGATAGTAATATCTGCTTACTTTATAAGAGACTATCTGAATATGTAAAAAGTTAAAACTCGTTATCTCTGTATATTAAAATGCAGTTTGAAACATTTCTGTCCATCTACATGCATATTTACAAAGTTTTATGGGTATATTATTTGCTTTATGGAAGAATAATTACTCAGTCTATCGTTATTTATATTTTCTATAAGAAGTTACAAGATATTGAAATTAAATCCCTTAACAGCATAAAAAATTATGTAATATCTGAAACGAATCCTTTAAAAACTCACTAACGTGACCAATTATTTGCTACGTTCACCTGTCATTGTCACATTTCTTCTACATTGAAGCATGAAATTCTTCGTAGGAATGACTTATAATAATTAGCAAATTCCTCACTATTAAAAATGCTTATTTAATATGAATGTTAGCAAGACAATTATTTAGATCCAAATCTAAGTTCAACTCGTAGATATATACAAATTATCGAACATTGATTGAATATATTTGACGTTAATTCGGTAGAAACTCATTATTCACAATTAAATTAAACTACATGATGTAGTATTATTTCCACTTTCTTTAATTTCTTTACCACAACCTAAGTTTCGTTGTATTACAACATCTTCAGGTGGGATATTAGCAAAGATCAGCATCTTTGCTAAAAGATAAGGAATTTTAGAATTCTAAAACTTTCATCTCGAAATTTTCTAACACTTACGAGAAAAAGAAAAACGCCACATATTTTTTTTTATTCCTGACTATACGCCCATGATACTAAATAAATATACCATGTAACAAAAGTAAACAACGATATGACAATTTGATAAATATTTTTATGAGAAATACTACATTTAATTTTATGCTTTAGTGCATTCTTTAACGAAAATGTTGCTAATTAAATTTTTAATTAATATTTTTGTTTTTTTTTCTCGTATGGCATAGGAAAGCATGATGGTAGATAACAAAGTACAACAAAACTATTAAATTTTAAAATATTTTTATTTAAAAGATAACGCTGTGTTATTTCGCAAAAATATTAATTTTCGTTTCAAAAATATTTTAAACAAATCAAAACAAAAATTCAAAAGTAAATTTTTAAATAACATAAATTCCAAATATTTTTTCCTCGTACATTGTTCGTGATCATTACATTTCTTTATATCATTCATGTAACTAAATAATAATTCTAAGAAATTCACCTATCCAACTGGCGCTTGTAGTCGGCGTTTTTAAATCACATTGTTTTTACATGCTATAAAGCAAATGTATAATTATATAATAAGTATAACAAGGTCTTCATTTCAGAATATGATTCATTACGATTTTCCTGTAAGATTTTGTTTGTATTTTGTAGTAAGATTTTGTTTGTTAAATAAAACTTTTAATCGAATAGTACAAATAAATAATTAGTAACAAAATTTACAATGAAATTAACATTTCCAGATTTAAATTGAAATTGGTCTGTATCGAACATTTCTTTGGTTCTAATTCGATAACAGAAGTGTGGTGTTTGGATCTGATTGAAAAACAATTTGAAAGAAATGGCATTATTTTAATTTTTGGCATTTTTTTAATCTTCTGTAATACCTTATACAATCTCTCTAATCGGGCTTATCCTGACTCTACATTTACAGTTTTAGTCGATGATGTATTACGAACTCAAAGAAAAGCATTAAGCAAAATATTTAAACCGAACATATTACAACTGAACATTTAAATAATATTTGCAATGCAGTGTTTTCGGATGATTCCTCAGCTTTTGAATATGGAAAAAATAGATATGTCAAAAAACAAGGTAAGATTAACTACAGCTTAAAGTTTTATTGAAAAAAAATTAGAAATATTTTCGTTCAAGTCAGTGACTTTGATGACTAAAAAAATTAAATGAATTACAACGAATATGAATTTTTATGTTGGTGGTTTACGAGAAGTTACGTTTTCATAATATACCCTATATTTACATAGGAAGAATTGTTTTCTGTGAAACGTAAACATTCCGCGAGCCTAACAAAGCACAATACTGAATGCTCAATAAAATTAATATTTCATCAATCGTTAAAATTGCTCCTTTAGTGTCTGGGTTGCATGATTCAGACTCTTAAAATGTTTTATTTCTTTATTCAGTGAAGTCAATGACAAAGTTGAAAAGATGATTGTACAACCGCTATTTGTTTTTCTTCATTGTTTCCCTCCTTCCAGAAGTATATAATAATATAACTTATATGTTCTATTTGTTACCACGTAATTATTGGCCACTGCGACGGACATAATTCTGTGATAGACAATGGAATACATTCTTTTCAACGTAAACCGCTTAACATGCGATAAAAACGGATAAAATTTAGTTTCATTTGTATCTTTCGTATAAATATATCACAAGATATTGGGGGGAAAAATTCCCTCTAAACACAATTTCTATGGCAGATGAATTTCATATACTAACATGTAATAAGTTCCACTTGCTTGATGCTACCCGAATATTTTACATGACAATCTTGTGATATTTCCTATTTATAATTTAAAACGAGAAATTTTGGTCTTGCAAGGTTATATAATATATGCAAAGTCGATAATAAAAAAAATCCGAATTGTGACCTCACCTGGACCATTACAACTTAATTTAACTAACTTTGTTTAACGTAACGTCGAACGATCACAAAAATCCCGTTTTAAGTTTCATTGATGTTAAAAAGATTTTGGTAAACTTCAAGACTCCTTTCAAAAAAATAATTTCACATAGATAGAGAGAGGCCTAAACTAATACTTAAGAATTTAAATGCCTTGAGCATTAATAATTTGATTGTTCTGAGGTTACGGAACTTTACTTATAGCTAATGCAGTACTTATTATCAGAATATGTTGACTTATGTATCACTGAAATCTATAAAATATATTTAATTTGAAACATGGTTGTATTGTTGCCTTAATCATTCATTAGCATAAATTGAATACATGTTCGAAATAAAAACATTATCAAATAGATGGTTTCTCACAATATTTCTTCTCATATAACATAACAAGTCCACGCATTGATATAATATTCTTTTACACTAAAAAATAACGTAAATAAAATATTAATTAAAAACCCTAATACGAAATTTTAATCAAATATTTTCAGAGAGCTATTTTCTTTGGGCTATTTTAAATCAAGTGGAAATGAATCAAATACACCTTGAAAAGGCTTTAATATATGGGCAATATCTGTAAACAATTATAATAAATTCTAACCAGAATAATTAAATCAAATAAAAAGTAAATAAAACATTTAAGTTCATATTTTTTTTATTTCAGAACGTTTTCACTAATGAACGCTCCAAATGGTTACCGGTTCGACAGTTAACTCTAAATTGTAAAAAATGAAAACTTGCACCCACAAAGTTTTCATAAAAATATTATATTGTTTTATTATAATTTTTGGTTGAACAATCTTGAAACGTCTTCTGCCATTCTGACTGACTGACTTCCGACAATTTCTAGAAGACTCAAAATGAAACCTACGATGTATAAAGCAATGTGTGAATCATGCCGTCAGATTTCAATGCTATTTGCGCAAAACGCTTTATTTGAGATATCTAACAACTTTTGGGTGATTGAAGTTCTCAGTATACATTGTGTTATTAATGTGTATCGTAGCAAATAAAATATGTTTGTAGTGAATTTCTGTATGGGGCAATTAAATATTGAATTTAACATATTTAATGCACGTGTCCGTTGTAAAGAAGATTAGCTATTATCATTTTCATGTCTAATGATGTCTATTGGTATATTTTTATAATAAACAATATATGATTTTATACAAAAAATACTTTGAATTCAAATGTCTTCCTTCATTTACAAAAGTATTTATAATTTATATTCGAAAATACGGCAACTTTTCAAAATACGCTTTCGTAGTATAATATCCTTTCTGCCAACTCGTTCAAAGAGTGAAGAATACTTTGGTGCTTTTTACTCACATATATTTAGACCGAATATATAGCGATAAATATAATGTTTGACTTTTGTTTTTTACGACTTTGATACAAATCCTTTGGGCTAAATTAATTTTTCGCGTCTGTATATTATGTAAAACCTTATAAATCCTTAAATTAGCAATATATTTCCTTTTCTTATAGATATTTAAATTAGCAACAGTGAATTAATTAAAATTCTTTCTATTCATAAAAACATGTTTTTAATAGCGTAATTTGCCTTCCAATGGCCACATTTCTTAACAATCCAGGGAAATAAATTAAAAATTCAAATGGTATTGTAATATTCAAACTATTTAATATTTAAAATGAGGTAAGTTTAATTTATATTCACTACAATTCGTAGTGAGCTCGCTCCCCATAGTGGAAAATATTGGTCCTTTGTAGTTATAAAGTTGTTACGTGTTCCAAAATATAATTTTATCATTAATGATGATCAATTAAAATTTTAATTCAACAAAAGAGTCTACTAAAAATCAAATCATAAAATGTATTTCATATAAAATTATAATAAATTTCTGACAGCCCCTCATATTTAATTAAATTGAATTTCCCTAATAGTTAACTTTTGGTTCTACCATTATAATAGATCCAGCTTTATTTTCAGCATCTTTTTCCTTTTTCCTAATTTCCCATAAAGTTTAAAAATATGTAAAACAGTCTTAGAGCCAATATACATTTTACAATTACTGCACACTATGTTTGATAAAAGTACAGCATTCACGAGAGGTTAAAGGGAGCTAATATTTTATTTTTTAATCCTAATTATAACTATGATAAACTCAACGAACAACTGAATTAAAAGAAGGTTGGGACATGTTAATTGATAGCATAAATTAGTAAATTAGAACTGACGGCCCAATATTCATTTAATACATTTAGATATCCGCAGGCATACAGTTTCCCTGGTACTTAAAGTAGATAACTACTCAAAAATTTAGTATTCGTAGTAAGATGTCTTGAAAGGGGAAGGATCATGGTGAGCTCTCAAATTTAATAATAAGGAAACGACAGGGATTTTATTTTCTATTTTTGTGTAATAAGAGAAACTTTGTCAACAAAACTTTCCTACCAGCAGACCTCACTCGCCTGGATAAAACGTGACTAAAGTTAATCCACCGAGTATCCGTAAAACGAATGTGCAACGGATATATGTTGGTTTTGTAAGCTCGCACAACATGCTGTTGCATTAATAGCCCAACACATTTTTATGCGAAAGCAGTGTTTTTCGACGGTTAACTTTTGTTTTATTTTGATGGTTTGCTATTGTTTGCTTGCTTTAACTAATGTTATGCATTCCGCGTTTGTTTTGAGTTATTTTATTAGTATCGTTTTTTGCAAATTAACTTTTCATGTTTTGTTACACACACTACATTTATTATTTTACTAGTTTAATTTAATTGTGTAGTTATTGAACACATGAAAGAGTGTTTTTAGATGAATTAAAATGAAGAGAATTATCTAAATAATTTTAAAGCGACTTTTTTCCTGGCATGTGTTGCTTGAATCATAAGGCTACATTTCCAAGATTTATAAACTTTTGAATAAATTGTGTTTGCAACGTCATATATAAAATACTCGTGAAAACACTTGTAGTATTGGCACAACCCTATATACTTTGCCAACCAAATTTTTTGATACTCTAAAATCTGTGTAAGCAGAGCTCTATCCTGTATATTTATTTTATATTTTCGTCCTAGATCGTGGTAAATAATTTAAATAAAGTACATCACGTAGTTTCAGTTAATTTTGAACAATAAAAATCTAAGAAAATGCATATTAACTGTTTAGAAACGATTGCAGAAATAATCAACAATCTTTAATTCACAGTTATTAGAAAAAGAGAAGAAATAATCAACAATTTTTAATTCACAATTATTGCTTAAAACCGATTTTGACATTCGTTGAGTTATAGTCAAAATTAATTTCTTTCTCAACGTTTTCGAATATTACGTCAATTTGTTCGAAGACCCTGTGGGTGTATAAATTCGACGGATAAATATATTTTATCTGTGTATAGAGGACACCAAGAAACACTATCTGCACTTCGTTTAATTTTGCTGGTAAAAAGACTTACGTAGAAGTAACATTTACAAACTATTATGAAAAATGACAAGATTTAGGAGTTTATTTTTTAGTTCTTTTTCTTTATTTAAAATAAAGAGTGTCACTTTTATTATAATAACACTTGGGCGCAACACTATATGGACTTTTGATGATTATCTTTCATGTCTCTAACCTTAACACATAGTTTAATTACTACTAATTTATTATATGTCTTTCTGTCTCTTTCGATTTCATCGATCGCGTCACCACCCATTATATATATATATATATATATATATATATATATATATATATATATATATATATATATATATATGTTTTACTGTGAAATAATTCTATAATAAAATTAATAGCTAATGATATAAAAAAGATAATTCTAAATGTTACGACACTGAATGCTTGCAACTATATTATAATGTTTCAATAAAAACGTGAATTAACATGCGATAATAATAATAATTATTTAAAGCCCAAATTATTCTAGCGAAATCTTCGTACTGTAAACACCAAAATATTATTCAGATTCACGTTGAAAATTTATTACATATCGATATTATGAACACGATTTATTTGTACTTCATTAACATGTTTATATCATTTTGAATATTGAATATATTTGGCGTTTATTTTGTAGAAATTCATTATTCATAATTAAATGAAACTACGTGATGTAGTATTATTTATACATATTTATATATATATTATTCTACTATATTATAATATATATAATATAGTAGAATAATATATGTATAAATAGAAAGATCACCATAAACATACTGTCTTTGCTAGTTTTGCTGTTCACTAGGCGCAATGAAAGGGATTACAAAAGACTTTAGCGACGCTGCAGCGGGACAAGTAGCCGTCCCATCAGGATAGTTTAAGAAACTTTAGACACAACATATTCAGGTAAGCTATTAGCAAAAATTAACTCTTAGGAATATCCGACAGAATTTATATGTTTCAAACACAATAGCGGAAGCCGGGTTTGTGTGGGTTTTCCAACTGCTTATGTTAGTGAGTTTATTGTAGGGGAGCGGTGTAGGTTTTATTACATTTCCGAGAGTTATACGATATACCAGTATTTTAGTGAGGGTAATAAATTCAATTGTTGTTATTATATGAGGTTGTACAATGGAAATGTTCTGGCGTATGTAATAAAATTAAATGAAAGTTATTTTCGGTAATATAATTATACAAAGGTAAAGTATCTGAAAGTTAGAATAAAGTTATACCACTAATTCTACATATCTCCGGTTTTATCTATTTATATATATATATATATATATATATATACATATATATATATATATATATATATATATATATATATACATTTATATATATATTTTTTTCTTTTTTTAAAATTTTTGACATTCATTTATTTATTTATTTGAAGATGTTGTAATACAACGAAACCTAGGTCGTGGTAAAGAACTTAAAGAAAGTAAAAATAATACTACATCACGTAGTTTCATTTAATTATGAATAATGAATTTCTAGAAAATAAACGCCAAATATATTCAATATTCATATATTATATACTTCTTTACAAATACAGTTTACCCAGAGAGTTTTACAATGTATGGAAGGTACGTGTTGTAAATTTTAAATATTTCAGAGAAATGCAATTGTTAACGTATACACACACACACCCACATATATATATGTATATATATATATATATATATATATATATATATATATATATAATTAAATGCAGCTCTGAATTGTGCCATGTAAGAAATAAATTTTCACTATAGAATAGACAATATCGAAATTTGGATTTGTAGTGTTTGTGTTTAAATTCCCAATATACTCGCGACTTGGCACGTCTTCGCATAGGTAGGCAAATATTTTTTTATAAACCGATACTACTTCACATAGCACGTTAAAAACTAATCAGCCGGCATCGTAAAAGGACTTTCGTTGCTGTGCTGATACTATGAACAGCGTGAAAAACCAGAGTTTTGATTTCGCTTACTTATAAATACCGTCCATACTTTTAAGCTGTTCGTTAAAAATCTGCGGTTTACATAGTATAGTAAGGAAATTTTGATACCCAACTTGAAGAAAATTGCTATA
Organism: Druceiella hillmani; assembly: GCA_039881145.1. Taxonomy (NCBI): domain Eukaryota; kingdom Metazoa; phylum Arthropoda; class Insecta; order Lepidoptera; family Hepialidae; genus Druceiella; species Druceiella hillmani. The sequence goes on along the minus strand of JAYKKI010000124.1, from coordinate 4,007,891 downwards.
AAATTTGACTTGAGGAGATTGTGCACAAAGAGCTTCAAAGAAATGAGTTCAAAAATTATATTTGTATGAAGAGTAAAACGTATATAATGGTTTTTATATGACGTATACACATATGCCGTCACGGACTTTATCCAAGGATGACATTCTGCTTTCTTAAGCTGAAATGTTTGTATGTTATTCACTTTAATCTCGCTAGCTATCGAGATAGGCTTTGCCACTGCAGAAAGGGACTATAGCTGCATTTTGTTTTAATGCTATTCAGGGTTCCTAAGCTGAAAATTCAAAATGGAACTTATAAGGTCAGTCAAGTGTCCATCTGTCTGTCCGCCTAAGTTATTTTTCTCAGACGCTTGAGAAAAAAACTTTAATCCTCCACACTCTAACTCTCCTTGATGTTGTTTTTCATAATTTTGATGACCGATCCGCTACTTAGTTCACAGAATAAAAAATGGTTCTTTTTATTTATAGAGTAATAAAATTATATTTTAATAAAAAATAATATACGCAAATATAAAACTCGAACATTAGGTTAATGACGTTTTGTCTAAAAATGAATATAACGATTATTGAAAATATACCTTATGGTTAATTGGAATAAAGAAAAGTAACAAAATTTAAGTTTCTTATTTTATAGATCAACCTAATTTTATTTCTTTACAAAAAGACATCTATCAGGAAATATGGATTGGAATCTAAAATTTTTTCGATTAATATTAAAAAGTATATACCCTTTTATATACCTACGTGTATACGATGTATTATATTCATTTGACGGTTTTTTAGGTGTCTTTAAACTTTTGAAATTAAATAAATATTTTCTTTAACGTTAATCGTTTTATCATAATAGTCACATTTATGGTAAAAAAGTGAACGTAGACTATCAACAGGTAGTGACCTGATTTTTTAACAAATTCCGTTCATTTTTATACACATTTATTCACTAACTAGCTCCTCATAACAAACATGCGCGCTTTCTGTCTCATTGGATATTTCTTTTGAGTAAAAATCTTGAAAAGAACTTCAGAAGTAATTTATAGTCCGCCAGGTGCTCGGCGAAATAAGGCCAAACCCGCAACACGAACGTGCACGAAAGAAAATATATAGCTGCCGTCAATCTCGAAATTTATAAGCCTAGGTAACGAAGATTATACGGCGGATGTATTTACTAGCAGATATAAATATATTATATTGAGCCACTTTGTTCGAAGTGCCTGGATAAAGTCTAAAGAAGGTTTCTACCTGTGTGACCTAATTTCCGACAGAAAACCGTCAATCAGTCTTCGACATAATTAGAATTGTTTAAGCAGACCGATCACTTAATTAAAATTATAATTGATACGACATATATCGTACCTATTTATAGCGCTTGAGAAAATATATTATTATTAGAACATTAAGGATTTTGTGACGTATCGAAAATGATATTTCAGTTGAGTAATTTAAAAACTTACATATTTCAATTTGGTAAAATATTTCTACACATTTATGGTATATAATGTTGTTTTTATAATTAAATCATGAATTAGATCAAAAATCATTTTGATAAATCCGCTATGAGCATTGATTTTCATGGTCCTTTTTAACAAATTCATCATACATTTTTTACTTTGGATTCCCATCGATTTTATAGAAATTTTATACTGAAACCTAATTTTAATCATATAATTCCTAACCATTCTTCAACGTTTTCTTATTTGGAGCTGCTATATTTACAATTGACATAGATTTAGGTCCTAAAGAAGGATACTGCAAATAATAGATTCTGCGTATAGCCAGAAAAGTATAAAAAAATCACATAAGTCTGTTAATCTGTTTATTCCCCACTTCAGCAATTCTTAATTTTTAGGATCTCATACTTCAAAAGAGACAAGGGAATCCTTGTATTGTTATTATATGGCGTTTCTCTTTATATCAATGCAGTTTCTCTCGAGATCCTTTTGATGTAGAAGCAAGGTATTTAGTATAGTAATAAGCACATTGATCTGTATATGTAATAAAAACACTCAAACACACAAAAATATTTACATGAACATTTTTATAAGGTGCAAATTACGTACCCGAAAAATAATTTTTTAAATTCTATAGTGCGTATATTCTATAGTGAAATTTTTGTAATTATACAGTGAAAGAGTTACATATGGACTTAAAAGTATTTTTTGTCATAATTTTAAGTTGCATATTTTTAGATTTACTGAAAAGAATAAAAAAACATATCTCCTCTTTCCTCTATTTCCGAAACTACTGCAACATCGTACACTTAAACAAAAATTATGAAACAATAAAATTTGTACAAACCAATGACAAAGTGGTAAGAAAGCTTTAACCATGACTCTAGAGGTCATAGTATTTTATGTTTAGTCATAGTTTTTCATGATATTCACGATAATGTGTAAATTAACCTCTGCGTAATTATATTAGGTATTTTTAAATAATTATTGCACTGAGAACTTCATGTTAGTCATGATTTACGGGCATTTTCGATGTGCAACCTACATTCACACTTGACCGTCTTCTCTCTCTTCCTATATGTAGACACATACACACACACACATATACATATGTAGACACACACACACATATATATATATATACACACACACATATATATATATATATATATATATATATTTATTTATACAAATACACACGTTTATTTAAATATTTTCTTTATATCTTGCATTGAATATTGGCAACAAATAAACGTTGTGTTGATAGCAGTTTAATTCTCTATTAAGGGCATTCTTAGATTTTTAACATTTTCTTGCATACGATGGAATATATACAGACACAAAATAATGTAATAAATTATAGCTTATTTTATTTCCAACCATAACAATACTTCTAAATCAATTTCGTTTTATTGATAAATCCAACATTGTTATAGTATACCCTATTGACACCGATGTATTAGTTTCAGTAGAATAACGTGTTCAGTAGAGAATGTGTTTAAGGCGTAAGAAGCAGATTGCTCGCAGCAATTCTCCGTTTCGGCAGCACGTCTAAAGAAGTTAACATTTACATCGAACAGCGCTTTGGAATGCAGGAGAATTGAAATTCCTCATACTGCGGGAATTTTTAAGGCTAAGAAATAATGAGTAGCACAATGCCACCCGCGTTAAGTTTTTAACAATAGCAGTTCTATACATATGTAGGGGAATACAGTAACGATAAATTAAATTAAAAAGGACATGGCTAATACTTTATAGAGCTATAAATTACTTAAATATATAGTGTTACTAATAGTTTTCGAACTATTTCACCTAAATTTCCGGGATTAATAGTAGAGGATACCCTTGTACTTACTTGCACTTTTAATAAATATTCCGTAATAATATACACAACATAAAAAATATTAAAAATTTATTACTTCATTTGCTGCATGAGCATTAGCTTATTGAAATATAAGCCGATTAATGTACTTCATCACTATACCAAATGTTAAGTTTTTACTTCAAATGTTTTCCGGGAAAAGCGACTATGGTATACGGATTTTTACGATAATTATGTTTTGCTTTATTTATTAGACGTAATTAAATAGTAATAAAAATAGATGTGCAATTATATATTGAAAAGTTAAGCGGAACCACATAAAATAAAATAAGATTAATTATAAATAGCTAGATAACCAATTATTATACATTTACGTATGTATAGATTTGGAATAAGTTAAAAAATGTATAATTTAATTACGCCAAGATTTACAGCAAACAAAAAAATAAAAAAGAGTTATTTACCACTTCAGAATTAAATCCATTACCAGCCACAATTAAAAAAATCCCGAAATTGTTTTTTTCCGCAGAATTTTACGTGAGATAATTATAGAAAAGTTGTTGAAAATGTCCCCAGCCATCTTCTCGGAAACCATTTGAACATGAAATTTTAAATTTTGCAGAATGAAAATTTTTCTTAAGACAATTTCATAAAAAAGGAATACTGAATTTTGCATTACCATATAATGCGAATACAAAAGAGACCATCATGGATAGGGGAAAACAAGAGAAAGAAAAGGAATTAATTTAAACAATTGATATTAACTTGTAGAAAATATTACTTCTAATTCAATACTACTCGTGTCAGAAAGTGGTCTACTTTCAAATAATATAATCCTGCGGTTTAAAGCCAATGATAAGCTACGCAGAGAATATATTGTTTTTTTTTGCATTTATACCTCCAAAAATAGGTGGAAATTTACTCTATATTAATTTATGTTTACAATGAATAGGAAGTCGCTGAAGATTTACATACATCAAAATTAACCCCTCTACATGGTAATATCTACGTTACGACGTAGCAAATACAAGATCGTATAACTACGACAATACCTTGCCATGCAAATACTTGGTTTTAGGCACCATGAAAGTTGATATTACGTTTTAAATTTCAAGTATTGTATCCCATGAATTTACAAGGAAAATAACACATTGTGAAATAGAATATCGTTTAATTGAAAAAATATCTTCAATTGAGGATTGAGTTATTTTAGATTGCGGTTCAAATTTGAATGGTGTTTCAGGTTAAAAATTGGCCGTTAAATCAAATTAAATTTTTTATTTTGTAAATTTTAACACAATTAAGAAAGTGGGCGATTTGTCAGTGAACAACGACGCTGTAATCCAAATCCAAACGTTTTGAATTTAGGATGTTACCAAATATAAGAACAATCGAAAATTTAACACACAAGCAAATTTATTTCACACCATTTAATAGTTAATATTATTTTATCACATGATAATTAGCAAACTGATCAAATCTCATAAATTCCATCAGTTAAGACAAACACAGCAACGGAGAAGATTACGGAAATATGACCATTATCTTATTCGTGGTAAGACAAACATGTATTAAAGTGCAAACAACACAAAAGTAGGTTCATTTCGTTTGTCAAAAATTGCCTTAATATTTACATTTTTGAAAATTCATGGTAAGAATGCAAAACAGTAGTAATTTTTATAGTTTATTCTGATTTCGGTTATCCTTGGTGCTAAAATAATTATTTTCATTAATTTATTCAAATGTGTATGATGTAGAGAATAGTGTTTTCTCACATTTGCGTTTGAAGTATGCCAAGTTTAAAATGTTTGTATTTCATTGGATTATGTCAGTAGATCAGCAGGTGTACATTCGTCATAAATTGTGAAATGTGGAATCTCCCCTTGCCTGCATAAAATTAAAGTAATATGAAATGATATGCGCAAGTAATTATTTTAGCTTTCAAAATGTGGAAGTCGACAAAAAATAATGGTCAACACTATTTACGTGATATTTGTAAATTACAGTACAAAAGCTTTTGTGACTTTATATCCAGATAAGATAAAAAGTTATATTTACTTACTTCCAAATGTGTTTCTGAATAAAATAATATCTTCTGTTGCGGCAGAGACAGATCTAAATTAAACAAATTAAGCTAAGTAAATTGGAGTGATTTTTTTTAGATCAGGAAAAAATATAATCACAATTTTAAATTTAATTGTAATTTTTAATATAATTTTAAAACTAGGAGACAAATTTATCAACAGTTAAATCGAAGGTCAATTAAAGGGTTTACTGTGACTTGCAAATCAAAATATTTATGGAAATCATAGTAATGAAAATAATTTGCAATGATTAGGGGATTTGCAGGATTTTATTATAACAATATATTTTATATTTTTAAGTTCTTCAGATGACATAAATATTTTTTTTTCCTTTTTTTTTAAATATCTCTCCGCCAATTTAGGAGCTGCAATTTTTTACAATTAGTCGGCTTGTTGATACTTATAGTATTTTATCTTACCTTTCTTTAGTAATTATTACATCGGTTCCAATAATACATTTATACATATATATATATATATATATATATATATATATGTACAATAATACATACAATTGTGCAAAACATTTTAAATAATTCAACAAATTCAAGTCAAACCTACATTTCGAAACAATATCAGTTCTATCTACATTTTGAAACAGTATCAATTTTATCTTAATTTTTGCTGATCTATTTCTTTGAGATATAACATAAAGAACAACAGGCGTATAACTATGCAGCTTGTGATTGTCAACCTTTATTGTGAGCCTGTCAGTTTAAATAAGTAGTGTTAGTATATAATATATTTAATTTATTGAATATTCGAATAATGCCTCAACATGATCAAATTTATTACAAAGTAGTACCGATTTAAATGAAGTCAAATGTTTATTATTTTAAAAGATATTGGGCCCAATTTCTTCAATAAAATATGTCCGCATAATGAGACAACAAACAAACTCATTGAACCAATCAGCGAGGAGACATAATGAGATAAAGTCGCCTGGAGCTGCTTACGAGATATCTCCCCAGATACAGCAAAGACATCGTTAAATCGGTCCAAATTTTGGGACCATTTTACAATACATTTTAAATTTTATCATTTTACGATACATAAATTACAAACGCTTCAAATAGCACGGCGTAATTTTAATACCGTTAATTTTTTGTTTCGACAATTCATTTGTTCCCAAAATTTTCATATTGTATTTAATATTTAATTAAAAATGCTGATGAACAAATTCAGAAATGAAAATATAATATTAATTGGTCTATGATAAATACACTTAAATCCATGATAATATCAGAAAAGTCGAATTGTCACTGAATATATTGAGAAAAGTCTAATGTTCGATAACATTCAAATAATGTTTTATGATAAATGGAAATATGTCGCAAATAAAGGGAGTGAAGTTATGGGTAAACGAAAATGGCTTTTTCTGTTTTCTAATAATTTGAACGGAAAGAATCTATACTTTGCGTTATAATCTATTTGTAATCATCTAGTATTATTTCCTGTATAAACATTATCCAATTTTTCAGGGTATTCAACTGCATAAGGTATCTACGTATTAATTTCAGTACTATCGGACCTTGATATAAGGGATGAATATTAGTTTTATGAAATGTATCGTCATTATTTGTTAGATCGTCTTAAATTTAGTTAGTGTAACTTATCTGCCGTGCAATAATTTTTTGATGTTACAGAAATGTGTAAGTGCCCATCCGTTGAATAAACTTCGGTATTTTAAACGGAACAAAATTGAACTCGTATAAGATCCCTCACGTGTTTTAAAGTCTACCTGTATCTTCGTCTGTCACAGCTATTTCTCTTAAAATGTAGCTTAATTAAGAGGCATATTTCAATAGTTAAATATAATAATATTTATACAGAAATTTCAGAAGAGGCAAATGAAGTAATAAAACATATTTTCTTAGCTTCATACGTCGTGTATCAAAGATCAGAAGTACATATTTTTGAAGCACTTTGTTACATTCTACCGTCATCATGACCTTGAGATCGAGACAGTTGCAGATATTATTGTTGAGTTGTCCGAAAGTTTACCGGAAAACTATGACAACAATTGTAAATATAATTGTTTTATAAAATTCAAGGTATTATTAAGTATGGGAAAGATACACGGTGAAAAGTTTTCGTAGTGGAAAGTTTAACATGAATTTAGATAGTGGAAAACTATATTAGTATTTTTAAACAGTTTAATAGAAGTAATATAAGGTTATCTAATAAGTAATGAGCGGTCATTGACGGTATATTTTTTTATTATTAATCATAGATATAATCACAATAATTTTGTATTACATGTTTCATAAAATTCAGGTGGCTTGGAAAATAAAAATTGGTCTATGAACTGTTGTAAGGGGATATTCATCGTCAAAGTGTCTTTCCACGTAAGGCATTTCTAAGAAATCTAAACAAACAATAATCACTGGGCGCAAGGTCTTGGACTTCTTAAAGGAGGTACTACATGAACTTAGCCCGAACCAACGGTAGCCACAGGCCGGACTAACCGGGTTACGTCTATGATTGTTTCAAACTTTTTCCCAAGTGTAGTAAATAATCTTTTTTTTTTCATTTATATACTCCTTGAATTTGCCTGAATTCAAAAATTTATTAAAACGTTTAATTTATTCAATACACCATCTCATCACCTCAAGTAAAGAAAGTTTTCTTTGTCTCAGTGTACAGTAGGAATGCAATTTATCTTTAAAGAGTAGATTCATTTCAAACTTGATTTATCTAAAAAAGCTCGATCTATTAATTTTGTTCCCATTATAATACGTATTTTATTTTTATAAAAAAAGTACTGCCATCTAGTTTAAAAAAAAACGACTGTAAATGGAAACACTAAAGGTTATATTCCCAAATTTATAATTTTATCGTAACTATATTCTAGATCAATTAAAGTAAAATTACATTCTAACACATAGAAAACAAAATATGCGAAAATTCCTCTGGGAAATGTTTGATGGAAAAAATTGGTAAGCTTGATCTAAATCTTAGGCCTTATCATAGGAAATCTCATTCAATTCAGTTTGGTAGTTTTTATATGCTGCTTAAATAAACAGAGACAAACATTATAAAAAAGGTATTTCAGCGTCTACCCAACCCCAGTTGTGGTGCAAAATATTCTAAAAATGTAATGAATATTATTTAGTTGCGTATAAAGTCGCATTTCGTATATCGCTAAGTTCATTGAACAGTAAACGGCTGAAATACCATGGAAAAACTTTTAGCAATGCACTGATATAATAACTTATACTTAAATACAATATCGATACTGCGCTTTAGGTGTTTCTGAAGTTATCTTCGTCGATCAAGAATCATTAATTTTAACTGATTTATTAATACTACATATTTATAATGTGTAATTCCAGTATAAACAAGTGCATTGTTCGTCGTATTTTTGTCTGTTAATTAACTTTACAACGGAACAACAAATCGCTCGGCTTTGTTAACACGGAATAATATAACCACGTAAAGTACGTATGGATGTTTTGTCAACCAACCATTTAAACGGTTGGCCTGATTTCTATGAAAATTATTGTTTTTATACTTCATGATTAAAAACGACGCGTAATTTTTTTAATGAAAGTGTTATTATTTATATATTTCTTTGATAAATGCACAATTCAGCAATAACTTACACCACTGGGGGACACTTGCTTTTATCGCTTTACCAGAAACTAAAAAACAAAAAATGTGTTAAAATAAAATCGTCTAAATCTAAATTTTTATATACATTTACAATACGGGGTGAAATATTATAACTCTCTAACGATGGCAAGATCCGTTCACCAATACACGAACAACATATGCTCGTTCGCTTTAGATCCAATTTATGAACTGTAAGCGTAAAGTAATTTACCGTCACATTGCAAACTGCCGTAGTTCTTACAGATGCAGAATCAAAAAAGGAGCTAATTTTAGTTGAAATTGAAAAATTCAGGAAAATTAAAGAAAATAATTATTAAAAATACTACGCGCTGAAATGTAAGGAATTTGTAGAAGTAACATGCCAAAGACAAAAAGCACACAATTTTTATCACATACGTCGTTAATTTTTCTTCATCAGTATTAAAATTAAGTATTTTATTTTAAAAAGAAAGTAATTAAATAGCAAAGAACAATTAATAACGACATATAAAATATTATATTTATATAGAACCTAAGCATAATAAAAAGGTAAGTACAATAATAATCATAAACTCGATTTATGATTGTTATTTCTAATTAAAAATATTTTAACTTTATCTCTTTACGAGACATCTCAAAAACAGGTTTACCTTAATTAAAAAGGGGATTATTTTAATGAAATAAAATAAAAATTCAATTCCAAAAATCCACTTTTCCTCAAATAATTTGGAAAACAAACGTATTCTTCTCTTAAGATAATAAAAACGTAAAACGTGTGGAGTTTAGATACCCTGTGAGTTGTATATATTTGGCAAGATATTTAGGGAATCATACGCTCGAAAATAATTCCCAGTAACTAACAAACGGCTGTTACCCTAACACTGCACTGGAGTTGGAAATAAAAATGATTTCTTATTCTCATTAATTAGAACTGTTGCCGTCAGACTTTTATATATATAGGTCATCGAGTGATACTTTATTTGAAAAAATATTGAGATTTTTTTTACTTGCTTGTACTCTCGATTAGAGACATTTTAATACTGTTTTAAAATTGAGTCGGTGTATATATATATATATATATATATATACATACATATATATATATATATTTATATATATATATATATATATATATATATATATATTTATAAATATATATATATATATATATATATATATATATATATGTGTGTGTGTGTGTGTATGTGGTATACACTCATATACAAATGCTCCTACTCATTTTTATTTTTTCTTTGGGATTTCGCTCCTAAAATAATGTTTCTTTCGGCGTCCTCTTTAATAAAAAAATGTAAATAAAATCAATAAAGTCTCATCCGGGTTTAATGAGGACAGTAGGAGGAAATGAGGAGGTAGCGGAGCTTTCCCATGTAGTCGTAACTTCATTCAACGGAGATGTGTATCCTGTTGGAAAAACTTATTCTTTAAATGTCTCTGCTGCGCTCGTTAAAAATACTAGTCAACAAACGTACCGCACTCGATAACAATCAAACACCCTTGTAATCAATTAATCCAATATTACATAACCTAACATTAATCTGACTTAACCTAACAAAACCGAATCGAACGCAAAGTAACTTAACTCACATCAACTCAATTTAATCTATTGTAATATAACATAATCTAATCCAACCTAACCTAATGCAATATATTTCAACCAAATTTAATCTACGTCACCATACCTTAACTTTACACAAGCTAACCCTTAATCTAACCTAACTCAACTCAATTGGTTATAATACACTGATACAAAAAAAACAATCTAACTCAACCTAACGCAACCTGATCCAACATGAACCAAGCTAGCCCAATCTAATCCAACCTAATCAAAACTAACGGCCAATGAACTTAACAATGTTTAAATATAAATTTAAATTAAATACCCAGTTCCCTAAAATTATGGATGAAAAGGATGCATCTCCCTGCCTTCTTTACCCTATTAATTTCACCCCTTAGGTCTCGAAAGTATTTTGAGCGTTATTAGCTGGCACAAAAGGGATATTTTCAAAAATAATTTTCTTAAAAATTATTCACCTGACGGGGGAATAATACTGTTACCTTATCCTTCCCTCCTCTTCTCCACCCTTGAGTTTAGACCCCACATCTTTCAAACCAATTCAAAAATAACTTAAATATTCCCTCATACAAAGTTTACTTTTCAAAAGCATTCGTCTATCTAATTTGAACTTTAAACTGAACAGTTGTAATAGACACAGCTAGTTCTATTCATCGTTTTAGGTGCACACGCTTGACCTTGTTGAATGAGTGCTAATAAAAGAACTCCAAAATCCTGAGGGAATATTTGAGCAAAAGTGCACTTTAAACTTCATCATGAGCATTAGCCATAATTTCAGTTAAGGTTTAATTCAAATAGGATCAATAGGTTTTACGCGATATTCAAACAAAGTGGCAAATTGATAAATAAGAACTTATAAACAGAAAAAGTTTCCTTAGGAAATATCCAAATATATATGTTAGTTATTATTTTTATACTTTTCAATAGCATAAAGGAACGCATAACTTTCATTTATTAAATTATTATCACCATGAATTCTCACTCTGAATTTATGATATAATTATTATTGATATAATTATTATAAAAGTTTAATATTAAACCGTTTTAAAAGTGATATCGTCTTAAATTTTTTTATTTAAAAAATATGTTTTAGTTCAAACTAATAACGAATGATCAATTAATCATTGTTATGTCTTCTAACTTTATTTTATAAGTCTATGACTTTAGCTTATTGTAATTTATCTAATAACCATCGATTTTACATACACTAGTTAGTTACTACTTCGACTTACTTGTCTTAAATTTGACACTGACCTGAATACTACTTAAACGAAGAAAACATTCTTTCTGGAAAAAAAACAATAGGACGAATCAAGCTAAGTAGGACGCTGACAATCTATTTTAAATTCTGCTCATGTTCAGGAAAATCTCTAAATAAATTATAAATTAACAACTGTTAATTCGTTTTGCTTACATAATAACGTATAACTGATTTTGAAACAAAAGAAAATCCATAATCGAAATAAAATTATTTTAAAGCTTCTAGAAGTTATACTACAATATTAGTCCAATTTTATTCAAATTAGTTATTCAATTTTAATCCTAATACACAAATTGTTCCACAATGCATTCTGCTTAAATTATTTGAATTATAACATTTATTACAAGGAATTTATTCAAATATTAATACATAATCTCTTATCAACGTGACTAAATCTGTCATTGCTTTCCTTGTGCTCATTTAAATCATTGAAACATACAGAATGAAAAATAAACAATTTACTTTATTTTTGAAATTGAAATATTTTATTTTAGTCTCATTAAATTTTATTTAGCGGTTTAAATAGATTGAATGTTTCATTAATGAACATTTTCTACCATAACCATGTAAAATTTCATTTCAAATTATTCATTGGCAATAATACAAAAACGTCAATTTTCTTACATTCAGCTATCTAAACAGTTATACAGCTAGCTACAATGTTAAGAGATTATTCTGGTCACGATATATAGTATTTTATTAGTTCTATTAGCTGCTAAATTGAGCATTAGGTAAACATAATATAGGCAATTATATGGAACAATAAAAATGCTTGCACTAGTTGAATAGTTGAGACCAGAAAACTTGCACTAGTTAGTAGTGCGTAATAATTTCGAAGGTTTTAGTTCTTCTTCGACATAGTTTGCTGTGTTTAATAAAACAATTGAATAATTCGACAATGTATTTATTAAGTTGAAATTTATTTTTTAAATTGATTATTAAATATTTATTAACTTATTTCACTACAGATATTATATCAGCTCATACAACTGTATGTATGCAATGGCATACTGTGTGACTAAACCAGTGAAGCTAAGCAGTAACGACGCCCTGACGTTGACTAAATTCGAAGCAGACAGGTGGCCCATCCCGCTGGAGGTTAGAATTTTGAGGTTGTCATTTATGATTTTCCATTGATCTTGAAAAAATGAACACTTTATTAAATTAAGCAATAAATGTAGTTCGTGTCGTTTGACAATTTATTGAATGTAGCTATCAAAGTAGCCTGTTTTTTAAATGCACAAAATATGTGATGTAAATAACAAACAATTCTGAAATACACTTCAATGTAACTAAAATTGTTAATAAAACTGTTTACTAACAATATTAATTACATCAATGTAATTACAATTACAATGAAAATTGTTAATAAAACCATATTTACAAATTGTTGATAAAACCAACTCACAAGGTGATCGAAGTCTTACATTTTCGTTAATAAAAAAATTCTCGAAATAAGGGCTAACAAACATGTATTAATATTTGTTAATTTTTTATTCATTCTGATATTAAAAACGATATTTTTTGGAACACATTTCTTAAAAACTAATTATTAATATAAAAAAAAATCAGTCGACCCCTATTTCTATCACATGCATTTTTTAGTTTTTATCATATTTGAAGTTTTCTAAGTAAATTGGACAGTGGTCAGTTAGGGCAATACAAATATACAACGATAATAAGCAATTACAATAATCAAAACAGTTACAGCGATTACAGGACATAAGTAAAAGCTCAAAGCTATCCTTGCAAAACCCAAATACTAAATAGTTTTTAGTTCCAAAAGAATTCAAGAGCAAAACAAATCGAAATTGCCTCCAATAATAAATATAATTTAATATAATTTAAAATAAAGTCAACAAAATTGGCACAAGCGAAATATGAAACCATGAATATTTTTCATAAATTTGCGTAAACGGTGGCTCCGGTACTATTCTCTTATCGCTTGCTATTATATACGCTTATGCAAATAATTAAACGAAAATTTTAAATTATATCACAATTTCTATTCAGGTCGAAATAATTTTTTTTACAAATTCTGTTTGAACTTATAAAAAGAGTAACGCCTAATACTTTTTTTACCTATCGATATGATGAAACTCAGTTACTCTGGTAAAAATTGTGGAATCTTTCTCTTCAAAACGAAATTAAGTACGACGCAGTAGTTGCAAATAATTTCCAAATATAAATAATGATGATGAGATATTCTAAGAATAATATGCACTAATCAGGTTGCTACATGTTTGTGTACTTGAGATCGTGGAAGCAAAATTGATCCTTACGTTATTTGTAATCTCTACTTCGTTTTTGCAGAGAAAAAAATGTAACCAGAACTTGTCATATTTTTAAATACTATAAACAAAATAATGTTTTTAAAGATAAGTTCTGTAGTAGTGTGTAAATTTTAATTATAATATTTTGTCTAGTATTTACGTTAATTTGACAAAGAGTTCTATTTACCTTTTTATATTTCAACTATTGACAATTAAATTTTCCGTAAATTAGCTTATAAACGAACTGAAACAGGAGCAACATTTTATGAAATGTAAATTTTTAGAGTATCTACTAATAAATGATATACTTGCATTTGCCACCTATTGCCACTTACATACTTTATAATGGGAAATCAATTTAAATGAAGTGATTGTATTTTCTTTTTTTTTCAGTTTCAGAAAATATTTCACATATTAGAAAATAATAATTTTCACCCCTCAACAAATTAGTTAGTTAACTAAATGAGTCGAACGCATTTAAAAATTATTAGGAAACAGCTGAACTTTTTAAAAGGACACCTTCCGAGTTTTTGTAAGTGCATAGAATAGCAAAATAAACATTTAAATAATGGAACTGAAAAAAAATTTATTAACAGAAACTAAAAGTGAAAACTTTTATGTAGAGATAAAGCAAGGGGATCAAGATTATCATTCTATAAAACTTCTGAATGCAGTAAATGCAGAAGACTTCAAGGATTGCAAAAAAATGTTCTGTTTAGAAATTTTCCTGTACGGCTATGAAAGGGTCAGATAGTTAAGCCTAGGCTTGGAAATGAGTTAAAGAGATTTATATCAAATGCAAAAATAGCAAAACAATTAAAAAAAACTTTTTTTAGACATGGAAGACAAAAAAATATTTCAATGTCTTGAGAAACTCGTTCAATAATAATGGAAGACAAACCGTCAGCAACCAATTATGTAAATAATAAAAGGGAATCAAAAATGCAATGACTGCGCTATGTCAAAACCCGCATCGGTTGTAACCGATATACCATCATTTTTAAATTGTTTTCTCATAAGGACGCAATTTAAAGAGGAGAGCACTGGAATTCAGTGATAGAAAAAAACGTATGTTAATAATCAGGTTAATTTGTTATAAACCCTTATTAATTAATCTTAATTAGCTATTCTGTTTTAAATCACCGATTATTTTTTTCCCATGACTCATCTAAAAATTACAACATCTTAACAGATACCAAGAGCATATAAACCGTTATTCTTGTGATACGACTTCGAGAGTTATAAATTGAATAGGTATTCAAATTAAAAGTCCAATCTTTTCATTAGAGGTTTCGAATGACTTTTACTTCTTATAAACATGCTATTTAATCATGGGAAGCATATTACTAAAAAGCAAGAAGGTAACTTATGAAAAAAAAATAGACAAAGAAAGAGATCTTTGATCGTCTTTCTGTTTCATCTGACCGGATAATCACTGGTCTCTAGCTATTTCTGAAAAAAATTCTGAAGGAAGTTTCATGGATTAGGTTCAATAAGATCATAGGTAATGAGATTGAATTAGGATTGGACTGTGTTGAATTAGATTGGGTTAGGTTATATTATATTCAAACTCATCCTGGGTTAGATTGACTAATTGGTTAAATTTTTTTGATTTTTAAGGTTCAGTAACACTAACCAGGAAATATAATTACTTTGTCAAACCTGTCCATTTGTATGGCAATTGCTCGATTAGTCTCTCATTTCTGCACCTATTTAGACTTATACATCTAAGCAATGACGCAAAATCAAACATGATATTTAAGAAATATTTTTTGACTTAACCATCCATGCCAGGAAATACATGAAAAAAACCGTATAAAGTCGGTGGACACGTCTTTTAAAAATGGACAAAGTTTGTTTCGGAACTAAATGATTTTAATTGCTTTGGCACCGAAATACTTCTATTTCATAGCACTCATGGCGGTTCCTCCCTACCAAATAGAAAAATATTTAAAAAAATTATAAAATGCAACTCTTTAAAACTGTTTCAAATTAAAGTTATTAATAAGTTATGATAGAAAATTTATAACTTTTGATTATTTTCACGAAAAATTCACTTCGTGCCTAGACAACATTTTTTAAGTTGGAAATAGCTCTTGTTATGTATTATGTAAGTTAGAATGGTTATGTTGTAAAACTGAATGTCTACTTAGTTATGATTATCCTATACGAGCATGATGTTAAAACTACATTTATAATACGTAAAAAACTTACAATTCAATGCCTACGGAAACAATGTTATTGGCATATTCAACACGAAACTTTGTGTGTGAAACTAAAACTGTTTGTGTGTGTATGTGATGCGTTTATTTATGAACGTTATGAAATAGAAAAATTAAAACTATACAATAAAATTATATTTATTTATATTTACTTACCGTCGTGAACCACAAACTTTATTTTGACCAATAAATATTTAGCGCATTGAAATTCATTACTCGTTTGCTCGCTAAACGTACAAATTAACGTCAATGGAATTAAATAATGAAGTGCCCAAATTGCAACGTGGAATAGGTGTAATTGGTTAAACGCCTGAAAGTTCCGTTTTAAAATACATATATTATATAAAAGTTCAGAATTAGTAAAATAAAATTGAGAAAATCATTATTAAAACGAAATCGTATAAGGTCATTTTACCGCGCTTGGAAAAGGTCTATTCCTTATAAAAAAGCTTGGGAACAACGAAGAATTTTCTATTGGTAGTTTCTAATCTAAATATCTAACAATATCTGAAATGTCGCAATTGAGAAACAACCAAAGGTTTACCTTTAGATCTTCTCGTTCTCAAAATATATTTGAACTAAACCAGAAATTAAGATAGAGTGAAATGCGAATACAAAGATGATTAAGAAGATATATGTCTATTATGTTTAGAAGTACTCAATCCTTAAAACTTCTTGCAAGGATCCTTGAAATATCCTGGAAAGTTCCCCAATTGTTTCAAAGTTGGACAGAAATTATGAAACATTAAATCGCAATAAGTTTATTCCTATGTTTTTCTTTCCAATCGACACTAGTTTTTATACGCATCTAATTTTTTTTAATTTAAAAATTGTCTGTAATGTTATCATAAAAATATAGGAGAACCCATAAAATACGACAGTGACTTGCGATAAATGATAAATTTGTAGATAAAATAGTCACACCTTTTCAATGAATTAATGTTTTTTGTACACTTTCATACATTATTTGTCATTCTTAGTATAACTTTGGTACTCTGTTGGTACTAGTTCATTAGTAGTATAAAACTGCTGTGGGAAACTGTGGGAAACGTGGACGTGTGGGAAGAAGGAAAAAAAATTATGACAAAATGAGAGCAGTTATATTGGTACAATAATTATGCACAGATTAGTTTAGATTTTCTTTTTCCTCTTCACACATGGTATGGTTAGTTGACGATTGATTTAATCAATCTATGCAGAAAAATTAAAAATAATTTTATACTTACTCTTTCTTTAATAATAATTAATATACCGTCGATAAATGCCAATATAGAGCAAATGCAAATAGATAAAAACGAAAATATCTGCAAAATAAAAATAAAAAGTTTAAAAAAATTCATTTTATTTAAGGGTACAAATTTATTAGTTTTATGGGCTGATTCATATTTTCTGAATTTATTAATCAGGCGCACATTAATTTATTGAAATTTGCACTTCAAATAAGAAATTCATATTGAATATAACAGAAACAGCAATTGAAATTACAAATATTTATCTAATCATTGTTTGAGCTGCATATTTATTAAAAGTACACGAAAATATACATCTTAAATAAATAACTTACCTGGACATTAAACGCATATCCTATACACTGGTATATTTTTGATAATTCCTTAAGAAACTCAAATAATTGAAAATTTCCCCTTACTACATTGGATGATATATCAGTTACCGACATTTGTGAACGCAAATTTTTTATTACAAATTTTCCAGGTGTTTTATTGCAACTCTCAAAGATATACTCTAAATGCCGATTTATTAATTCTAATCTCATTTGAACATTTAATAATAAGGTGGCTAAAAAACACATTTCGAGATCGACTAGAAAAAAACCAATGTAACCATAAAAATATCTCAAGACATAATCTACACCCTTAAGGCAATAGTCCACAATTAAGAAATAACTGTGTATTAAAATAATTATTACAAGAAAAACATTAGAATAAATTTTCGATTTCAAGAACATAAGCTTCCTGACACTGAATTCAATGTGTTGATCCATGTTTAGTAATTTGGTAAAAATTTGTACGTGCAAATTTTTGTTCCAAAAAATGTCGATAAGCACTAGATAAGATAAACTTAAAACCATTACCATATTATTAATAACTTTCATAAATTGTTTTATTGGATCTGCAGTATCGTATTCGAATATCGAATTGAAAATTAACCCCATTGAAATAAAACATATTATTAAGGTAATACTGATTGCATTGCGAAGCCAAGACTTAGAAAATTTCTTCATAATCTTTGTGTTAGCGCGGCAGAGTCCAAAAGCGGTTTCCACTAATATAAGTCCTTTAAAAGAATCTTCTGCATTTAGCATATTGTCTCCTTTGTCCATCATAAATACACCACAATAGTTCCTGAAATGCTTTTGAAGTGTATCTCGCTGTCTATTATATTGAAAAAATAACCGATTAATATTGGTAGATTCTATAAAATAACACGATGAGGCGTGTTATGAAAGTACGATAAAACCATACGTTTTAATATTTTAATACACACCACTCAATCGATATCTTTAACTTTTATCTTTCATTATATGGCGTTCGTTCTCTCCATCCAGACACTCAATCGAAATTACTTTAATCATATCAAGTTATTATGTCATTAATACGCATATAATATTCTGGGTGATAAATATATATAATAGATGGGTGGAGTAGCAACTACAGACAGTAGTCGCTACGACACCCATCTATTATATTTTTAAAAATAAAAGTTATCTAGTTTAGCCTATTAAAATTGTATTTTTTTCTGTATGATTAGGTTAGGTCAATTTTAATTTAACAATATTGGTAAAGTAAACATCATAAATAATTTGTTAAGCTCTTTATATATCCATGTGTTTTATCTCTTGAATCACTAATCCTACTGTAACTGGAATATAAAATTATCTACATTTTTTTCATACAATTATTTCTGTGAAACCATCGGATTTACAATTTAGAGCTTGTTAAAGTTTGCAAAAAATATTACCCTATTACTTGCCTTTTGGTCGATATCCTGTTCCGGCTACTGTTTTACTTAAACTTATGTAAAGTTTTCACATTTTGCTACAGGTACAAAAACGATTCAATACCTTTTATTTTTCTCATAGTGTTTACATCTCAACGCATCCCTTGTAACGCTTCTATATCAAGTTCTGGCCCCTATTTTGATCAGCATACAGATATCTAACAATACCTTCACTCGTGTTGTTCGCATATCTTAGAAAACCTGGTCAGAACTTCCTGAAATCTTTCTTTAGTCTTAAGACGGAAATTACGAAATAGAAATTCATAATGCTTTGTAATTGATAAATAATTAATTACATGAAAATAGACAAGACTATTTAAGAATTAATTAAGATGATTCTTATAGTTTTTATCGTTTCAAAACTTATTTACGAGCTATTAAAGTTTTAGTAATGGTAGTGAATTCAGTATAACTTCTCAAACCACACCCTCTTTAGAAATTTCAATATTGCTAAAAAAAATTACATGACCCAATCATGGATTAAAAATCTGGGATTTCATATAGTTTTACTGAATAAATAATAAATGTCTAATGAAATTTTTTTTATTAATTTCTTTTTCGAAAGTGGCTTAATTCTGAATAATCCTTCCCGTATTCTGAATAAACAAATTTTAGTTTTATGTAATAACCTAAATGCTTAGGTAATTAAATTGACAGAACAATCAAGACTTAGCTAAATAATAGTTTTTGCATACTTCTTACAACCAGTCGGTTTATGTTTTTGTATTACTCGACATATATTTCGTCACTAAGAGTATTAATATATGTCAAATAACAATATATCGAGAGTTCGTTAATAAATTGGCAGACGATGTATGTGGGATACCAAGAAGCAGTTTGGATAGTTAGGATGTCTATGGTTGAAAAAACAATACGTAAAAACCCCAAACAAACGATGAATATTTTTGATTAGCAGAGGCAAAAAATCTGAAGAAGGATCATCATAAAAAGAAAAGTTGTGTACAGCGATAATATTGGTGAAAGTGTAGTTGTATATAATAGCAATATTAATGCCTATATTTACGAACATATATCAATAAATATTGAATAATGCAAAAGAAGGGCAGAAAAATTGTATGACACTGAAATTAGTTATTTGCCGAATATACGCAGAAAACTTACGTGAAGTGTGTCAAGATAGTAACGCCATACGCTTTCTGTTATAAATCCTTACAGGAACTATAATTCATTCTGTTCTAAAAAGTAATGTTTGTAAACAAAACAAAATTGCAGATCGGGTATTGTATACCTTTTTGTTGTAATCATATTAGTGATATAATATGGATTTATTTGGTACTTGGATTTTTAACGTATGTAATTTTTTTATCGGTATACATATTCGCACTTTACAAAGAATGTACAAGATTACATATCTTTTGAAAATCATTGCTATAAATCTGTATAATATAATACCAAGCTTCATATAATTATGCTGAACAATGATTTTAAAGTTTTTTCAGTTGTAATATTTATTAAATAACTATATATGATATTGAAAACAATGATCGAAAATATATAGTCAATTAACAGGAAAAATTTAACTATCACAAAAAATAACATGGAAGTATACTGTATGCCACATAGATTCGATATATTAGAAACGTGACGTGTAAAACTTTCCTCGATAGAGTTTATTGCTGAAATAACCTATATTTTTAAAATATATTTTGTGGAGTTGACGCCATTTTTAAATACACTACACTACACTAAAATAAAGACTTTAATAATATGCAGCGGCAGAGCTAAAGGTTTCTCAGAATGTGGGTTAGTTATCGATATTTTAATAAAAACGTATTTTTCATTTTTTTGGGCCTGAATATTGCGCAAGTACTAGCGCCTTGTTGGGCGAGAGCGCTACCCGACATATGTCTGTGGCCTTCGAAGAAAGAGGACAGAACACATACTCACGCGCGCGCGCTCGCACACAGACACACGTGCACACACATACGCACACACACGCGCACACGCACACGCACGCACACACACATAGAGAGAGGATAAATAGCTTACTATTAGAGCCAGAAACTTAATTTTAACGGGCAGTTCTCGCGCCATAAAATTGAGAGTCTGATGATGATGAGACCTAGATCAAAGTCAATATTACAGCTAAAACCTTAGACTTTAGGCTTTATTATACAGTTGTATTTGGCATTTCTCACTCATGCAAACTCGATGGTCTGCTGGTGACTAGAATAATAATATCCGGATGCTAGTTCCTATTACAGCTAGAAAATTTTGGGAAACTGGTTATGACTAGGATAATAACACCTGATTCTATGCATTATTACAGTTAGAAGCTTTGAATTTGGGCTCTAATATTCAGTTTTGTTGCGCAGTTCTTAAATATGCAAACTCGAGGGTCTGATTTCGATCAAGAAAATAATACCAGGATCTTAGCCGATATTACAGATAGAGACTTCGAGTTTAAGTCCAAAATTTTTATATTTACCACTGAATTTTTACATCTACAAATCCGAGGGTCTGATGATGAGTAGGATGACAACACCCAGATCTAAGCCAAAGTTAGAAGTTTCGAATTTGGGTTTTAATATTTTATTGAGCAGTTCTACACACAAACGCACACAAAGCACAAATCCGAGCGTCTGACGATGACTAAGATAATAAGAACTAGATCATAGCTCTTATGACAGAAATTTTGTGTTTAGGTTCAAGTATTCAGTCTCGACGTACAATTCACTTATTTCACTTATTCACATACAATCATTAGGATAATATGTGAGTATTTATTTGTTTTTAAATTTCAATAGGTATTTAATATATTTAACGCCGTTGATATATACAGTCGACTTATTGCTACGAGGGCAACCTCTTACAGCCAATCAAAATATCAATCCAGCCCAACTCGACAAGCGACCAGGAACTGAAATCGGGGACACAATCAAAGCTCTAAGCCGGTGATTAATACAATAAACTAGCGCGATGACGACGATGATAATATTATTAGATGTTAGCTTCTATTATTATACATTTTAGCTAAAATTTCGCCAGGTTTCATAAAATGAACAAAAACGCCTTTAGATAGTCGCACGGATTGAACAATTTGAACACTCCTGTAAGTTGTGGGGATGGTGCTTGTTCTAATTTGAATTACCACTTTTATCCGGGATTTTCTTAGTTTCTTAGTTTTCTGAATTTATATTTTGCGGATTATACACACATCATTAGAGTATGCATAAATACATAAAATGGAAATAAGTGTAATGTCCAATAAAATCTCGTTCACTGAGAGAAGGATAACTGAATTAATTCAGCCGTTTCATTCAGTTATCCTTCGAGCTAACTGAGAGTTTTTAATGACAGTGTACTGCAAGCATTAAAAGAAATAACGAAGGTACTGTCGCCAAACAAGTCTTGGCTAAGAGATCCACATTTAAAAACTCGTACTTACCGTTATTATATTATAATATTTTCCTTAGAATTTACTAGAAATATAAATAAAAATGTTAATGATGAAAGCTAATTAAAAGAAAAATAACAATTAAAAATTATTAAAAAATTACGTCTCTCTCAACAAAAATACTCAGTTTTATTTTCACCTTACTAGGACAATTTTTTTTAATGATTGATTAGAACGAAGTGAAGTTAAACATTTTTTTAACAAGCTGGTCCAAAGATGTCCATAAATTATGTTTCTTCTACTTTCACCTACAAACTATTCGTAAGACAGCTCTCTAGGTAGAGCAGAACTGACTTTTTAATTTTTTTTCATAGAGAGAATAACAATATACGAGATCGTTAAAATTACCACTATTGGACTCATTTTATCACATGAGTGCTTAAGTATCTTGAATTTCCGTTTTATATTGCATGTATCCGGTATTATAATAATAAATGTCAAGAATATATCAAACTACGGCATTAGTTATAAATATGTGTATACACATACACAAACACACACGCACACACACACACACGCACACACACATATATATATATGTATATATATATATATAGCGACTGCTCACAAAATGTTCATTACATACATTAAAAAATTATCACCGTTTTTTATCTACGTTAGGAGTATTGAAGGGTATTTTAGTATCCGCAATTTGAACTTTGTGTCTTCTCTTAAGATGACTATATTCAGCTCTTTTCATTTTCTGCCCCAATACATTCATACTTGCGAATAGTTAATGATAGTTGTGTCGCTTCTGTAAATACTTTTAGCAGTTTTAAGGAAAAACAGAAAGCTCAAAATCTCTCATATATCTGTTTGTCTGTCTGTCACAGTCATTTTTCTTAGAAACAACCTGACGTGAAGTCTTTAGATATGGTATAGTAATAAAACATATTAACCCGCATATATATCAATAGACATATAGCACATATATCTATTGAAATATATGCGCTACATATCTATTGATAATACTCAAAAGTCTTTCCCATATATATTATGGTGTATCGTTTGAAAGGGCAGGTCAATATAGAGTCTCAAAAAACCTTTTTTTATTATTTTATGTTGTGTTAAGAAAGACTAAAGGATATGCAATAAAATATGCCTTAATTCCAAAACTATACAACCTAAAATTCCTGAAAAAATAGTCTTTGGACGCCTATATAAAGGCTGTAGGTAAACTGTAGCACTGAGTTTAGGTTTTATCATTTTCAAAATATTCGCCTTATTCTTAAGCCCACGAAAGTTATTCAGACAATATATTTAGATAGAGAAAAATTAATGTTTGTAAATAGGTTAATAAAATATCATGTAGCTTTAAATATTCACAAATACCTAAATGTGTACAGAACTCTCTTACACACTTGGGTACTTATAAATGAGTTCTACTCGTCCCTAAGAAGTTCTTTTTAAATGAAAATCCTATTTGGACTACAATAGTTCGCAACAAACAATCACTCTACACGCAACAATCACTCTACTCTACAATAGTTTGCAATAAACCAGCAACACAATCTTTTAAAAATTTGTTTGCTTCAAAATTGTTCACATTACAAGACTTGTTTAATAGCTGAAATTGTTGTGGTATTTCATGGAACAATTGTGTACTGTTGTAATGTGTTTTATATATTCAATTTTTTTTACTTTTTCCACACCTCTATTAAGATATTCTATGAATATAAGAGAGAAAAGTGATAATTCATGATTAATATTTTTTAGCTCATTTCTTTTTACTTACCAATTACTTAATAGAACTAAATCAGATATTTTAGAATAAATTCCAAACTGACCATTATATAGAAACATAATTGACTTCGGTGTGGCTAATCGGAAGAAATTGCTTCTTCAGTAATAAGTTTATGTATGTATTTATTACATGAGTATATTAAATTGTGAAAACTGTAATTAAATATGTAAGTGATTACATTAACGAAAATTTTTTCCAATCTCAAAAATAAAATACGTAAATTTGTAATCGTGACTCGCGCTACTTGCCATTCACTTCTGAGTTCTAAACTCAAGTAAAACCATGAATAGGCGAGGCCTTCTAACACCCAACCAAAAAAAAGCTTTGGCTAGAACAATGGAATTTAATCATTATCACGAATATTTGTGATATGTTTTCACGGGTTCAATTTAGAATGTTTTTATTTTTCCTTTCTATTTTTTTCGTTTTACTTCAGTTATCATCACTCACGTCAGTATCGATACGCGTTCGAAAGTTAACGATTTATTAACTTTTATTTTATCGATTTGACGCAAATTCCTCATTATGTTTTCACTTTACTATTATACTTTATTACTATTTCTGACTATACAACTAATCTAATTCGAAAAGGACTACTGAATTTTCACTATTGTTTTCAATAAAAGGTAATACAGCGGCAGTGGAACTCGCTCTTGAGATCAAAATTCCTACATGAAATGGGATTTAAGTAATTCATAACTAGTTAATTTGGATTGTTTGTTCTAACACTTTGCAAACAATGTATACTGTTCATTGAATTACAGTGATATTTAAATTTATTACGAGTACCTAAATTTACTATAACAAAAAGTAGGTTGCAGTTGATCCAACTTAGACAAAATAATTTTTTAAATGATTTATTAATATGTTAATCAAATGTATAATTTAGCAAACTTTGATGAACTCTAACTAATTAATAATAAATTGTACTAAAATTATCATTAAAAACAATTATATAGAATAATAATATCGTAATAGATATTTACACAAGTATTTCTAACAATGATAAAACTTAGTGTATCGATTGCTCTTTTTGTATATTTTCCTATATATGTCATAAGAGTAGTTATTAATAATTTAGACAATGTTTTTAATGGGACTACTTATTTGATATCTCAACCGCCAAATTACATAACATGGGACTACTTATTTGATATCTCAACCGTTCATCTTTTTTCTCTAATATTTAATCTGATAATGAAAAAAAATTCCGCTTGTCAATTCGACTTACATTAAATAATTTTCTATTTTATTTATTTATAATTGAAACCCGGAAAGGTATTTATAGTGTTTCAGTAACAAAACGCTATCGTCGCGTCATCTATCGGCCAATTTGTATACTGTGATAGTCGTTGAAATTTAAATATGGGCTCAAATAAAGCACTTTTTATTTTATGACAGTGCGAGTAAATATCGCGTCACAAAACATTTAAAAACAAAAGTTATTTTTCACAGCATTTAAAATGTATAGTTCGTCCACAATAAAAAAGTTTCACCTAAAGATTTTTGCTTACAGGTTTATATTTTAATTTCTTTGTCCATCAATTATTTTTAACAGAATGCCACTTCGTACTTAATTCTTTCATATACCAGAAACGAATTATTCTACAATTAGAGTCTTTTAAATAAGCATTTTTATTACTGAGTTTATATTAGCATAATCCTGAAATCTGAAATATCAAGAAACTACTAGATTAAATTTCAGCATAAAACTGTAGCCTTGTAAAATGCGTATACATAAAAATCAGCAGTTGTCTTAATGACCGTTGCCCTTTGTATTCATATACCTAACAGAAAGTAAGATAGAACGAATAGTCTACTCATACCTGTCAAAATTATTTGATTGAAAATTCAGATACGAAAACCATAAGATTTACCATAAGAATTGCTTATGTATTGTCAGAGGTAAACAAAATTCTTTCAAAAAAGTTAATGGACAATCGTAATGTTTTATAGCTTTTAATTCGTATTTTAGTAGTTTAAAAATAGATGAAAATAAGTATATCTAATTAGATCCTATCGACGTAAAACGTTCAATCGGAAAAAATATTTACTTGAACTGGAAATCTTCAACCTGAAAAAGTATATACAGAAAAAGAAAGATAAGGCGTAAAATAACAATTAATTTTTAAAATTCCTACCATAAAGTACTCTAAAAGATTGTCTTGTCTATGAAGATTTTTGCTTAGTTTCATTCAGTTAATTCAATTCTTGAAAATAAAGGAGAAAAAATCGCTTCCCATGAAAAGGAATCTAATCAAATTTCCACAATGGAGTGCGTATCTGAGCGTACCTCGGATATTGTTGTATAAAATTAGGCAATTCCGTCATGTTTTGTGAAGCCACATATGACAAGGTAAGATAGCTTAAATTTCTTGCTCATATTCTTTTTTATTTTATATACACAGTGTATACTATATTACACCTTTTTAAAAGACGGGGCTTTTTGCTGAGTGGATAAATTTATTTTTATTTACATGGTTCTGTATGAATACTTCAATCCTTCACAACACCATCGTTTAAAACAGGAGTTTCTAATTTATATTATAATATTGCATAAGTTAATAATATTAAAATGGGATTACACTTGTAAAAATATATTGAAATTTTATTAAACTATTTTATCAGCAAGATTGATTTTGGAAAAATAAAGTTAACGATCACAACACATAAAATGACTGATTGATACCATGATGAATAAAGACTTATTCTGGCCCACTCGAGGCAAAAAGCTCAATCTCCCAAACATAAATGGGATAATAAATTGAAAATATTTTTTGTGATCCGTATAAAAATTAAAAACCCTTATATTTCGTCTATCTGTCCATCCGTATGTGTGACACAGTCGTTTTACTTGCAGACTGTTAGTATTATAAAACTGAAAATTGGCATAATTGTACATAATTAAGACAGCAACGAAATAGGAAATAAACTATTTCAAAATTGTTTTAAAGCGTTTAGGGTACCTCTCCTACAGTGAGTTATCGTTGAATATGCCTCAAAAGATAATTATTTAGTGCGACATTTGAACGTATCTCACATACAAAAATATAACGTTATCTTCTTAGTACTTCATGTTATGTCATTACTGTATTTGCTAAAGAATATTTTAATTATGCTTTATTAAATATTGATACATGAATGCTGACTAGTATAAAGCGGTCGTTGTGAGAAGGGAAGAATGTAAAACTATATGTGAAAGAAAAAATGTGATTATAGAGCAAGAAGTTTGAGAAGGTTTATTATATTGTCAAGAAACAAATGGACAGGACATGCCTTGAAATTATGTGTATATGACAGATACAATTATATGCGCCTTGAAGAAAGCTTTAAACAAAAAAAGCATGTACCTTAATCAAATAAATCTAACTAAATGTATCACATACATGCATTCATTCGAGATAGAAAATCGCAAAATATTATTTTCCAATTGACTATACAAACTGAACTAATTTCTAACAACACGAATAGAGTTGTAAAAGAAAATACGTTAAAAAAGAAGAAATTGACCAAATGCTTTTTGAATATGAAAATTCATATGGAAATAATGTGTCAAGTTCTGGTCGGTTGGTAATTAAACAAAAGCTTTTGTTTTAAGAGTGAAATTTGAACTTTTTAATAAGCGTTTATAACTAATTTTATCAATATGGAGTTCTGGGCCGTATAAGCACAAATAGTTGCAAAATTATTTATTAAAGCTTGATACTGAAATTTAATTTCAAATATTTTGGATTTTAATAATTTTTACATCCTTTTTTCCAAGTGAGTATTTTGATAGGATGCAATCCTATATAGGGAATTCATTTGTTGTCGAATACTGCAAGTTGATCCAACAGAACTGATATTAATCCACTTAAACGAGTTCTTAATGAATATTTTTTTTATATAAAGACTGTGTTCTAGTAGAAATAAAACAAAAATTTGGCGAGAATTTGAAAATTCCTGATTTAAAAGAATCCATGTAGGCTTGAATCAATCAAGAAAAAAGTTGCCAAGTTTAAACGTTAGTATTAAAGTGAAAACGTCTTTTATTTTCGTTGTCAGTATAAAACCTTGATAAAATTTTAAATTGAATAGAAACTTTTGCTAAATAGGGATTTAATTTTCTTTTTAAATTGAAATTCAATTTTTTTAGAAATTTTATTGTTTATACTGAATGTAGACCATTTTACATTTTGGAGTGATCTTTTTTCAACCATCTGACGTCTGGATCGTGGTAATAGAGGGGTGGACAGAACACATTACGTTTAAAATGTTATAAAATATTTTTAATTTAAATATGTGTCTAATCATATCATCTCTCTACTCGTTTCAAGATCTTCCACAAATTTTTACTATTTTCTTATGATTTCTCATATATAAGTAAGCTAAAATGTATCATAGGTGGCATATGTGATATAAAATAAATGAACAACAGGTCAGCGTAAGAAAAATTTGCGCCATTTGTGTTTCGTACCAACGTATAATATATATACATTAGTAAAATACGACAAAAAATTATGACATTCTTTTATACAATTTACTATGGAACATCGGTTTTATTTCAAACTAAAGAACTAAAATTTTGGCCCCAAAAGTAATTAAATATAATAATGATAATTCGTTAAAATGGACTTAATCTAATATATTCTTTATTTTTTTCGAATTTTCTATTTTGTTATGTATTTTTCGGATGAGAGTGATTTTTAAATTTGTGAAAATCAAAGAAAATTGACATTAAAAAAACGAATTAATTACTTTTGAACTAAGTCTTTTATATGATATTTTAACGGCATCTTTATAAGAATTTTAAATAAAATTATGAATTATGGTTTTGAAATTTGTATGACTTACATTTCCAATTGATACTACAAGTCACATGAAATTATAAACAAATAAACTGTATAGTTATTTGCCACTTTAAAGTTTCAAACTTATTATTTTATACTTAATCTCTGTGGCAAATTTCAAGTGATTATAAGATTTCCATTTCTTTTTCTTCTTCGGGCACGCCCCTTTAAATATTACCCAAGTCAGAATACATCACATACAAACTAGCTTTTTCAATTTCAAAAATGCATTTCAAATCAAAATTAGAATTTTCCTTTATGATAAGATCAAAACTAAGCATTTGTTATCCTAATCGCATATTTGAGAAAATAGTAATTCAGTGAGAAAATATGTTTGGAGAATATCTAGTATCAACTAAGCTCCGTTCTTTTGAATTAATATAAAAATATAAACAGTCTCTAGAGTTTTGCTTAAGAGCATAAATAAGTCACCATGTCTTCATACTGTGTCAATATCAATGAATACTTGCGTATCTATAAACTACAACGTGTGAGTACGCTGAAGATGAAAAAAAGTATCGTCTAAGAAATATGTTGATCATTATCATTCGTATGACATCACAAAGGACACAATAGAATTGCGTTTTGTGAACGGTTCCCGGTTATTACCGGCAAATTGATCAATTTCACATCGAGGGTGAGCAGTACGTCGCGTTCTTGATGGACATGTGATGGGCTGACAGCGAGCAGGGTCCCGCATCGTAACGAATATCCCTTGAGTAATGGAACGCCAAATGGGGTTAGGAAGATGAAAACGTTTCACGTTCACGTCACTGAGGCCGGATGTCTTGTTGTATGTATTTTTCTTATTTGAATTTGAAAAAGAGACGTCTTTGATCATAACCATGCAGCCGATGTGATAGATTTAAGTTTAATAATTCGATTAGAAATTATTAATAAATGTTTCAATATAGATTTGCACATATAAAATGATTCTAATATATTAAATATTATTCCTGTTAATTCAATATTTTGGGTTTTCATTCAAATATAAAAAATACCCTAATAAATAAAAGAAAATATGACAATATCATAAATACTTCAATTATAATCATGATCATTTTGTTTGTACAATAATTCATTAATATCATACAATCATTAGCTACAATTGAATTGTACTTCCCAATTGTTCAATAATTTGATAATGTCGTTTATATAACAAACTTTCTGGTTTTATAAAATTACTTCAAATATCAGAATATAAACTAAAAATTCTCTTTTCTGCGATTCTCTTCTGTAATTTTATTATATTTTGCCTTTTTTTTTAAATAATCCCCAAAGCAATGGTTTTGTCGGGTGAGGTTTTTGACAATGAAATAAATCGATTTAGTTTGTTTTGTAGTAAATATAGAAAAGTGAAGCACCATTAATTACAACATGAAGCACAGTGTTTCAGCAAAATTATTAATAAGGAAATGTAAAATTTTCACAAAATGAATGAAATTCAATAATAACGTATTCTTTTAATAACATCAATATTAAGTAATACTAGAAAATAACTGCTAAATGTTTTAATATTATTCAAATTCAAACCAAAGTGTTAAAATTTTAACTGGCCTCTTAGAAATTTAATTTAAATAAAACTACTTAATTTTCAATTGGGTGGCAAAGAAAAATGTATAGTAAATTTATTACGACTGAATATCTCATTTTGACATAGAAATTATTTTCTTTTTAGAAATGTTATTTGGAGTACATTGCACTATGGAGATCGGTATACTACTACCTGTTTATTGGACTAGAATGGTAGTCTTTTTGGTAATAAGTATACCAGTTTAAGATTTTGAAAATTGTTCAAAAAGATATTAAAGGACATTTATGAGCTTCAATTACAATTGAATATTCAATGAAATTGACACTTCCACTCATCTGTATAATACAATTATGCGGCATTAGTATATTTGCAAACTTAATATATTTATATTTAGACTATTCCAAAGTGTTTGCGGCAAGCCTATACGGGCAAAGTCAATGATTCTCCTTGGAATGCAGTTCTCTGCTGAACGATTAGGAGCGACCATCATTTTTTACAGCAATATTTGTGGTGGACGGAGGTCCTGAATTGTGAAAGCAACAATAAACCCATTTTTTTACTTTTCGGATCTGACAGGTATCCATAAACGTGAACATCTCACAGAGACTAATTATCCAATTCGAGTGAATCAAGTATTCACCAAGTAATTTCAGTGCCATATGTATCCTATTTCTCCTGCCACTACACCATATTTAATAAATATTAGATACAAATGAATATTTATTTCAATATATATAAGTCACATGTGACTCAAAACAAATTATATTTAATTTTAATATAATCTACGCGCCTGGTTTTGAGGAATTAACTGCGACAGTATCTGATGCCGCAATTATTTTTTTGTACTTTATAATTTAGAAAACTATTTTATTAAGTATTAATGATCAATTTGGATTAAAATCAGACCAAACTATCATTATAATGACGCAATGCGTGCTTAATGCACGCATTAATAAAATTACGACCCGATTAAAATGAAATATTAAAAAATTCACAGTATGGTTTTCTGAACATAGTACGGTTTAATCTCGAATTACGGGTTTCACACTTTATTAATTACACCAGCAAAATAATAAATTCTAAAATATGAGTCATCAAATAATATAACCATAGCAACAAGAAAAATTAAAAAAATATCACGTGGAATATCAGTGTTTTTCTGGTATATGGAAAGGAATGAAATTTCCAAAACCGTATGACCAAATTAGTTTTTCTTTAGTTTTTCTAGAAATATTAGGTGCCTTGAGATAACTCGGAGAAAAACGGATTTCTGAGCACGGAACATATCGTTTTTCACTGAGCGCTCTCAAATAAATGAGCCTGTAGTAAATCGGATACTCCATCCATGAAAGCGTGCAAGCGTAGTAGGTATCTACATACGTATGTACATAATGACATACATGCCTACCGACATCGACCTGATTCGCGCGTATCCACTAACGTAAGCGTAATAAGTAATATCCCACCTGAAGATGTTGTAATACAACGAAACCTAGGTCGTGGTAAAGAAATTAAAGAAAGTAGAAATAATACTACATCATGTAGTTTCATTTAATTGTGAGTAATAGCTAGTAATAACTGGATATGATAAAACCAAGAACAAGATATGATCAAACCAATTAAATTAGCATATAAATGTAAAAAAACTATTTACCAATATATCAATATTCATTTATTTTCAAAGTATTTAGTAGATGAAAAGTATTTATTTAATATTAAAACGCAAGGAGCACAAAAATATTTTTTTTATAAAACTTCAACAGATTTGGTCACATTTTCGATTAGAAAGCGATACTAATATGAGAACCTAGTTTCAGTTATGCAGATTTCATAAAAAATTTGCCAAGTAAATTGTAATATTGAATTATATCGAAATACTTTTACTTCACTCGATACTGCTTCTTTGTGTTCTGCATTGTAAAAATTATTTCGCGAATGAATTGACAATTAAAATGTGTGAATAATGAGCAATAACGGTTAAGGTGATTTTAATATCTGGAAATTTATCAGGTGAAGCCTTGATTTAAAATTATAAACCGTTAAAAATATGTGGTATTTAATATCGGGAAATTTATCAGGTGTAGTTTTGAGTTAAAATTTTAAACCATTATAAACATGTCAAATACTGTAGAAAAATATTATAGACGAAATAAAAGTCTTTAAAAAAGTTTCATGATATGTATTGCTTTTTATTACAAATAATTTATTTGATACCATTTTCTGATGAACAAAAAAATTCGGGATGTATGAAAAAAATAAGCTTAAGATGGCGAGAAACGTTTCTGTCTTAGAAAATTGGGCTGTACAGTTTCGCATCAGCTAAAAATAAGTAACTTAACTATTGAAGTTAATAACTTTACCGTTAACGATTCTTACACAAAAAAAGTGAATAAAGAAACGCAATCATGATCCTATTTTACCAGACAATACAGGGACCGAAGCCAGTGCATGCATTAAATTATAAGAAATCTTGAAACTATCGTTTAAAGGTATTGAAACTTTGATAGTAATGGTTTTGGTATGTTTGATAAAAGAACTGCAATGGCTGTGCAAGACTCTGGATTAAGGAAAAGTCCTCTTTACCTATACTCCTTTCGGATCAATCATGAAATCAATGCCGTTCGGTGAGAATCAACAGCTTACGTACCATAAATGAAAAAGTTATTTCACTTAATTCCAGATATGGGAATTTAACCATTTAGCTTATTAATATACGCTCTCTGTTTACAATAAACCCTTGTTATTTAGATTTAATCTGTCTTACAGAAGCGAATATGGTTTTAACACTTGTGAATTTGATGTAAAGTAATCTATTGGTGCCTAAAAATTAATTGTAAACTAAAAAAAAGTATTCAAACATTTCTCGCTCACTTATGGAACATGGAAAGGCGTATATTTATAATAGAAAAAATTGTGCCAAGATTAATATTAAGGCACAGAAAATATATTTCGTAATTACATGTGACTTATTGCCATAGATTTGCAGCTTCAGCATTTAGATACAAGTTTCATACTGGTTGATTTTAATATAACGGGACACTTGATATTTCCTCAACACCATCAGGAAAAAAAATTTTTATTAAAAAAAATTGCCGTGCAATATAACTCTGGCTGACCAAACGATTTGGACGTTCAAACACGTTAAAGGAATAAGGAATAAAACTTACGATTAAAATTATGCTAAGGGGACTGAGAGACATTTAGCCGGTGACGCGTGCCTCTCGACATACACATTGAGTATATGAAAAGTTCGACCTTGCCCGACAAAATTCGCCCAATGGCGACTTCTGACTTACCACCCACAAAATTCATTCGTCTGAGTTACGCGTAAGCGAAAACAACTAATCGATTTGAATAAACAAAGAACATTCCGTAAAGCCAATGCCATGTAAATATATCGTCACGGTGTAATTAATAATCAAATTATTTCTGGGCAAAAAATATTAAACAGTGACTAACATGACGTTAATACAATTTTCAAATATTCGTTATTTAAATATTACTTTGTTCATCAGTCAATCAAAATATATTATTTTCTCAGAAACATGAGAAAATAATTTAGAATAAATAAGTCCACGTGGAGAAGCTGATCAAAGCTGAAAATTCCGTGTACATATATTTAAATAAATATTTAATTTTTTGGTTATTATACTAAGGGTTCACAAGGAGCGAGAAAATAAATTGTAGTCGCACAAATTTAATTAAATATTATGTTTTTATTGAGAAATATGTTGCCACATGAAATTTATGGTTCATTCAAGGAAACTTACAGGACAAGATAATTTAACAACATGTTGGTATTAAAAGAAATTTGACTTATTTCCTGAACGCTACAAGAGGACGGCTCATACTTTCCATAGTTAACAATTTAATCGACCAAATGTTAATTGTTAAGCTACCGTTGATTAACTTACTTTTAAAGTTTTCAAATATGTCAATCTAAACTTCAAAAATAACTTTAGATTTGGATCAGCAATATATAAAATACGTCTAAAATTCAAGTATGTAATGTTTTTCGTTTGGTAGTAGGGCTGAAAGTGTTGTTACACTAGAGTTCTATTCAATGTTATTTTACTCTAATTTAATTTTGGGACGCAATAACTCAAGGACCATAAATACATGCATAAAATACTCACAAAACGAAAGGTATATTCATTTCGATCTATCTGTAAAACCCACTTTTTTAGTCTTAATTAAATAAACAATGGTCAGAGAAGGCAAAAAATATAAAAGTTAAAAACAGCAGCGAGCGATAACAAGAGGGAAGGAGGTCCGCGCAATAGAAGACGTGTATCAGTCGTCAAGTACGAAAAAGGTAGTTCTTGCATAATTTTTTTTTTTTTTAAATTACCCGAGTTACGGTAAAACACTTTACGTGAGACATTAATTTTTTTTTTTATTTAGTTAATAGTATCTATCCCCTATACTAAATCATAAGCTTCTATATCGAACATTTTCTAAAAAAAACTGCTGTGATGGACAAGGAAATGTACTATTATGGTATGAAGTAAAATTGTGTACTAAAGATGTAAGATACATATTGACATATTTGATTGAATGTATACAAATGTAGATTTTATTAGGAGTGAAAAATATAAGTTTTTCTTATTTCTTCGTCTCTCTCTCTCTCTTTCTCTCTCTCTCGATATTTATATATATATATATATATATATATATATATATATGTACACACACACATATATCTATATATATATATATATATATATATATATATATATATATATATATATATATATATATATATATGTATATATATATATATATATATATATATATATATATATATATATATATATATATATATATAATGGAAACCTAATCATCAGATTCTGGTAATGTTAAAGTCATTCATTTGGAGATTAATAAAATAAAAAAGTTAAGCTGTTGTTCCGGGTGGAAAAGTATCTTACTACAAACTGAAATTATTAAATTTAACAACGGAAATTCTAAATAAGATGACATTCATTAAGAATACGTTTCACGAACGCACGTTCGAGTGCGCAGAACCTATAAAGTCTTATTAATTATTCACAGCGCAGTACATTCCCCTAATGTACTCTTTATTGCTCTTTGAATAAAGGTCTCGTATTGTGATATATTTGCTCCTATCTGGCACTACTTCTCTATACTGCTATTAGGCAATATAGAGAAGTAGCGCCAGACAGGAGCAAATATATACTGCTATTCTGGCGCTGCTTCTCTAGCTGTCTGATTAGTTATTGCTTCGAAACGTTTTATTATCTACGTGACGGGAATGAAGGCATTACGATATGGAATATAACTGCAGAAATAAACAGTAACGATAATTACAATTGTATATTAATTTGGATCGATACCTTGTTCCATTAACGTCTTCAAAGTAACAATACCAACAAATATTCAAGTTTTATTTTATCATATGTGAAGGCTTAATAATTGCATGTAGATAATATAATCATTTTTGCCTTATTAGCCTGCAGTGAACGAAGAATAAAGGTGCTACAGTATAATTACATGTAGATACTCGTAAATTAGTAAATCGCAAGTATTTAACAAACAACTGTGGGGGCAAAATTCACATACAACATTCAAAAGTGGATTTACAGACAACAGAAATATTAAATATTTGTCCTTCGTACATTGTTGACGATCGTTACATTCATTTATTATAATTTCAATCATAAATACAAATTCGATGAAATTCACCTACACAATTTGCGTTTTTAAGCTATATTGTTTCTGTATGCTATCAAGTAAATAAATAAATATATGATGAGTGTGAAAACGTCTACATTTACGAATGTAATTTATTAACACTTGACCATAAAAATTTTATTTTATTTTAAACATTTTAATGATAATTTTCAAATAAAATCTTTCAATCGGATAGTTTTTTATCAATTAAATAACTAATGACCAAATATACAATGAAAGTAATTTTACATATTAAAATAAAGTTTAGAAATGTGATATTTGTATCTTATTAAACATTATTTTGAAAAAATTACATTATTTTAATTTTTTTTAAATCTCTCTAATACTTTGAACAATCTGTAATCGGGTTTGTCCTTACTCCAAATTCGCAGTTAAAGTCGATCACGTATTTTGAACTTAAAGAAAAGCATTAAGTAAAATATTTAAATATATTTTATGACAGTTATAACTGGACATTTTAAAAATGTTTGTTATGCAGGGTTTTTTGTATGCTTCCTGAGATTTTTGATGTGGATAACCATAGATAACTCATAAAACCATATTAGTTTAACTAGAACTTCAAGTTTTATAAAAGAAAATTAGAAAATTTTGTTAAAGTTACTGATACTGATAACTTCTTATGAAATGCGGTTTGGGACAATCTTATTAAATTTATGTAATTAGATATAATTTTGCGTAATACACTCATATCGTAAAATTACATTTCTTCTCACTGATTTCTACTAGTTGTTACTGAAAGGAAAAATCATTAATTAAATCATTAATCACATTGACGGTTTACGATAAAGTATATATTTATAAAGAGGCATATTTATATGCTTTGCAGCGGACCTAACAGAGCACAATGCTGAGTGCTTAATGAAATTAATATTTCATAAATCTTTAAAATTTCTTCTTCTAATAGAGTCTCGGTTGTATGAATCAAACTCCAAAAACGATTTCTTTCTTCATTCTGTGAAGTTAAAATAACAAACATAAAATAATAATTGTATAACCGATATTTGTGTTTGTTCATTCTTTCTCTTCTTTCAGAGGAGTATATTACTTTAATTTACATTTTTAAAATAATTTATGGTTTTGATCATTTCCCCATGTGTTTTTCCATAAGTATCGACTACGTTAAAATCTTCCATAGCAATATTCTCATTAATATAATTAATACAATAAACCAGAGTAATAGTTTCATTTAAATTTATACCGCGCGTTACATTATATTTTTCAACAACGTTGCGTACAGAATAATAAGGCGCTTATATTAATAATATGTCTTGGTATAATTAAATTAATAATTTGATTTCAGAATTAAATGAAACTACGTGATGTAGTATTATTTCTACTTTCTTTCATTTCTTTTTTAATATTAGCTAATATCCCGCCTGAAAATGTTGTAATACAACGAAACCTAGGTCGTGGTAAAGAAATTAAAGAAAGTACTGCATCACGTAGTTTCATTTAATTGTGAATAATGAATTTCTACAAAATTAACGCCAAATATATTCAAAATTTTATTTCAGTTTAGATTTAATCTAAAAAGGATATCACAATCGAGAAAAATATGAGATAGAATTAGTACCATGCCAGAAATCCATACAAACTTTAATATCTATCTAAACTCTATCAGAAGAATTTGGTTTATATAAATAAATTATTGGGTTTAATTAAGTATAAATAATTTTAAATGTTTTTGTATCAGAAACAAATAACCAACCAAATTAATTTAATTTCTCTATTTCTATTTCATTTAAATTTATAATTGTTCTACAATTAATAAAAATTATTTCAGTCACTCTTTTTGCTTTAAAATTATTTGTATGTAGATCTTTGAGTTTTTCTTATTTTAGAATAATTCATAAATATCTCTTAACATCAACAATATATATATATATATATATATATATATATATATATAATTCTTTTGATATAATATAAAATGATGAAAAAAACTCAAAGACGAGCAAAAGACTTTAAAATTTTCCAAATTCAAAACCTCCATTAATAATTAGGTTTTTCAGACACTCATATTTTCTCTATTCATTCCTGGAAAAAACCTAAGAATGTGAAAAAATGATTATGGAATATTTTACTGCAGTAATCATGATTTCAATCGTAGGTTACATTTTGAATATAGCTACGATGCGATGTTTCGTCATTTCTTTAACCGCGTTTGGAAGTTTCAATAAATTTTATATAACCCTCTATTTTAAAACTTCTATTGTGATTATTTTACGTAACCGTAAGCCTAAAAATGATATTTAATACCTGTAAAGAGTTGTACGAGTTTGTGAGTTGAAGTTGTAAGTGGCGAGTAAATAATCTAATATGAAGATAGTAAATTAAAACCGACCATGAAAAGTTACATGCAGGATTCAGGTCAAATTACACATATCTTACGTGTGTTGACGCGGATCGATGGAAGGTCCCGAGGTAGTAAACAATATATTAACTACCATCAGTAAATGGCTTTTAGGATCAAGGCGATTGCCTGCATTTCAAAATTCGCTGAACCTCAAGGGATTTATGAAGGTACAAACCCAAAACAAACTCAATGCCTGGAAAATAAACATGGTTTGTAACTGTACATTATGTAAATAATTATATATCAAAGGGTTTACATAAGTTTTCTCTAGACGATGGTTCTTACTTAAAAGGATACGCACCGGTGTGAGGATGTAGTACTTAGTTTTATAGAAACAATAATTATTTTATTACTTCATTAAATAATAATGAAAAAATTATGAGATTTGTGGCGGCAGCGGAAGGTCATTACAACCTAGTTTTATTCTGTAAATCATCACAAAAACTCCGGTTTAGATCTCATTATTTTTATGGAAAATTTAAATAAAGAAAAAGAAAATTAAATTCGCTGCATACTATGGAATATCATATGAAAAGACTGTTTGTGAAGGCCTTAAAAAATGTTTATAATTTTAGTTAGTATAACTTTAGAGATATACCGAAAAATTTATGAGAAAAATATCATCCATTCCAAATTATTTATGGAGTACTGAATCTAGCCTTTAGGAAAATTATAATGATGATCACAGATAACATAGACTCAGGTATTCATGATAACAGATATGTACATATACTCCTGTTTAATTATATTATAATGATGATCACAGATAACATAGACTCAGGTATTCATGATAACAGATATGTACGTATACTCCTGTATAATTATATTAGCTATTAATTATTAAATATTTATTGCTCTATACGTTAGTCATAACTCTATATTATTGAAAATTTATTTTGAATATAACACTTTTTGTTAAATATTGTAAGTTCAATTCATACGAGTCATGAAACCTTTGATTCGCAAGCTAGACTGTCAGTTGGCCTGTCCTTTTTCTATTATAATTACGAATTATAATGCCGTCGAAATCATCGTAGTATTTATTGAAATTACATTTGCATTTGAATGTAACGAGAGCCGAAAGATATAATTTCAAGTGAATGTAGATAATATTGGTGAACAAGAAATATTTTTCTCGTTTCACTGCGGAACTACCACGATGAATCAATAGAGCATCTCTCAGCAAGCTCATCAGGGACACCGTGTATTAATAAGGCTCGTTGTGAAATTGATCAACTTGCCTGAACTAACCGAAAGCTTTCGCATACAGTATCACTGAAAATATGCAATCAGAAATATAATACGTCATTTACATATAGATTAGTTACAATTTCTGCGTAATATATTTCAATAATTTTATTGTCTTTGCCCGATGAGATTTGTCGACAACAAAGTTGCTGTTGATAACATTACAGCACTGACTTATGGTTGAGTAGAATTTTTCACTTTAATCTTTTTCGACGTTTTCTCTTAAAAGAACTTTTCTATGTTCATCTATATATCCTCGGCTGCGTTAATTGTTTATTCAACTTCGAGTTTACTCTTGGTCATTAAGTAAAATTACGTAGAAATGTTTATTAATTACAAGTCTATGCGAGGAAGGTATCGAGTAAAATTTGTTTACCATAAATTGAGATTGAACACTCTCACTTTGTATATTTATCCTTGAAACTTCGCTTACACTTATTTTATACTTATTCAGCTTCGATGTCACGTATATCTATGAAGAAAATTATGTTGAACCAATGTATTGTGCCGAAAAAAAACATTTACCAAAACTAATTAAAAAAAAAACAAAATTTTCAATAATCAGTGACATCGGGACAATATCGGTGGAATTTGATCTTTAAAAGTTATTACAAAATACACAAATATACATGTACACAAATATATACATTTTAAAAACATAAAGTCTAGTTTATTCCCATTCAACTGTATGTGAAAGGAGCTCTGTAATGAGTCTCCAAGTTGTCTGTTAATATTTGATCACATTCATTATAGGGCACTCAGCTCTGGCGTCACATACGAACACCGCCCAGGGGAATAACTCGAATTACCAAAGGAAATAATAACTAGCGAGATACTGGCGGCAGTCACATAGTATATATTTGGCATTAGATATTACACTACAGGGAGATGAAGTTTATTATTTGTGTCCTCTAATTTGTCACAAGGAGCGCAGAAATTCGATGTAGACTAATAGGTTAATGAAATATGCCTAGACAGTGTATATATATATATACACACACACACCCACACACACACACATATATATATATATATATATATATATAATATATATATATATATATATATATATATATATATATATATATATATATATATATATATATATGTATATATATATATATATCTTTTTTTTTTAAATTTTGCATACAGGGTTGGTTAATTATTAACATTTTGATTAGCCATTTTGTCTAAAGATATTTTAGATGAATGTCGATTCTTCAAATTCATATTGTCCGATTATGAAACTATTATTATTCAAAAGTATAATGTATGAGCTTACATATATGCTAGAACTTACGAATATTACATTTAATATGAGAGAGTTAGGATACCTGAAAATAAATATGGAGTCGATGCAGGATAAAGTTCCTAATTAAGTTTAACGTCAAACTTTGAATTTCAATTTCAGATCGATAAAGCTCATTTCGAATACTAATAGCTTCAGATATAGCGTTTGAGTTGGTCTTGGAAAGTGATTTCTGAGCTTTTCAGGGCTGACATTTAGGTAATTTCAGTTTAAACTTATTTTAGATTTATTAATTTTATTATCAATGCACACAGACAGTGTGCATGATGATTTATATTGTCAAAATAAATTTAGGAATGGGACATTTACGTCTAGATAACTACTAAAATATTTATCGATATGCTTCAGCATCGTTTCACATCATAACACAGTCACCTAAATTTATTTAACTTAATTACCAATTTCGCTATTCAGATATTTTACAACATTTTGCTTATAACTCTATACCCAAAGACACAAAACATTTTCAGGTTTGCAACATCAGTCCTCGTTCGGAAAATAACATACACAC
The DNA here is from genome assembly GCA_039881145.1 of Druceiella hillmani. NCBI lineage: Eukaryota > Metazoa > Arthropoda > Insecta > Lepidoptera > Hepialidae > Druceiella > Druceiella hillmani. The sequence continues at coordinate 3,965,911 of JAYKKI010000124.1, read as the reverse complement.
ACGAATAGACACACTCACAAACGCGCACACAAAAGCACACACACGCATACACACCCACACACACACATAGGCACGCGCGCGCACGCACGGATGCGCACACACAGGTAGACACATAGCCATAGACACATGCGCACTATGGCGGACTAAGTTAATATTTAAATAATATATATAAAACATGCCCCAAAGTAAAAAATTTTCACATAAAATTTTACCCCATATATATATATATATATATATATATATATATATATAAATCGCTTTAGTATAAAAAAAATAAATTAAATAAACAAATAATAAATGCGCTGTCCATTACAATTTACGCACGGTTTTTCATTTCATTCTTTATTTCATTGTTTACTATATTTAAAACCCTTTTTATTCGTGCTATTTCCTCACGTCCAACAGTTTTGGTCTATCTGTATGGAATGAAAAACTATATAAATAAATTCGAATTTTGAAAAAAATATTGTTATTTGTCATTTTTCTTTTTTTTTATGTTGACATAACGTGGAATGGCAACTCAGGAAGACCTACAAAATTTGAAGAATGTTATCACCTACAATAAGTGGCGATAAAAATATATTAAATTCGGCCAATAAAAATATATTCTCATATATCTATATGACGCGGAAAAAATATTGTAACAAGAATAAACGACAAATTAGTTACGAACCCTCCTTATCAAATTAATTCAAAATGAAAGGCAAGAAAGTATTCAGTTTGTATTTCATCTACTTAAAATTATCTGTCGACAAAGAGCTTCAGCTATAATGTAAATAAAAAAAAATTTATTACAAAACGAACAATCCACGCCCTAAAATATACAATGAGATTTTCTTACCTGAGAATCCTCTCAGTTAATTCCAGCAAATTGATCAAATTGATCAAATGCCCTAAAATATACAATGAGATTTTCTTACCTGAGAATCCTCTCAGTTAATTCCAGCAAATTGATCAAATTGATCAAATGCCCTAAAATATACAATGAGATTTTCTTACCTGAGAATGCTCTCAGTTAATTCCAGCAAATTGATCAAATTGATCAAATGCCCTAAAATATACAATGAGATTTTCTTACCTGAGAATGCTCTCAGTTAATTCCAGCAAATTGATCAAATGCCCTAAAATATACAATGAGATTTTCTTACCTGAGAATGCTCTCAGTTAATTCCAGCAAATTGATCAAATTGATCAAATGCCCTAAAATATACAATGAGATTTTCTGGCCTGAGAATGCTCTCAGTTAATTTCAGCAAATTGATCAAATTTCTGTCAAGAGCAAAGAAAAACAAATCGTTTCCTTTAAAGCCGTCCATTACAAGTCATTGCGTAATTTTTCCTTCGGATACACTGCAAGAAATTTTTGGTGAACAATCAAGTTTCACTACAATAAAGTAGAATAACTTTTTTTTAATTTATCATTTACCAATTGGTAATTATTGTGGTAAATTATTTATCCTTACCAACGTATATATTTGCAATGACATAATAAAATCAGAAGGTTTCTTCACAAAAAGTTTGCTCTCAAATTTACCGCCGAAATTTAATATGAAATCTATTGAATATTGTAATTAAGGTTATTCCGGCTGATGTAATGCTATTGTCTAAATATTATTACCGTGTTTAATGCCATGTGAACAAATAAACCCATTACATCGAGATACATATTTTTAAATCGTTACAAATAATCATTTTTGTAAAAAATATGTGTACGAGTATTTAACAATAATGGAATAAAAACAGATCTTAATTGGTCTACTGTCAAGTACTTCTTCAACATTTATCGTAACAAATTCTGTTACAGATAAGAAGAATAAACCAACCTATTAAGTACGAGCAGAAAACACACTAAACGAGTTCCATACACACTTAGGCGTATATGATGATTTAAAAGGAATATAATATTATTATGAAACTGTTTAAAAATATTGAAATTATATTTCATCACCTAAATATTTTATATAGCAAATCTCCATTAAGTTTAAAAATATTATTAATATTACATAGATATTAATGCATAATTATTATGTAATCGAGTTTTGTTTCATTTTTATTTATATTATTTAAAAATTTCATAAGCCCACCTTACACATTGCGCATTAAGTATGCTCTATGCTATGTAATAGATCTATGTAATAGATTTTCGAAACGATTTTTACAATGTTTTAAGGCAAGCCTAAATTTAACTAACATTATTATTCGTTTTTGTTTCAAAATGTTTAATTTTGTTGCTTATAGGGGAACTTCAGCACTCGCCTCTTTTGTATAAGACTGAGTCGTTACGGGTCCCTAAAGGGACCGTGAGGCAACTCGGCTGTTGGAGGAAATAGTGATCATGATTCATGTAACATAAAGTAATTATGTTTACAGAGGTGGTGAAGTTATTGTATTGAAAGTATTTTACTTTGCTCCTTAAAGAGCTTGTCAACTGTTTCAACGCGCGTCAGAATTATTTTAAAGTCTACGTTTGTATTTTATCATTTTTGGAAAGGAATATTGCGCGTTACGCCAGAATCACAGTTTACGTAATTCTAACACTAAGGTAGTTGGTTGCAAATGAACCTGAATTATCAAGGTAACTGATTAATTTATCAACAGTCCTTAACAAACTACAATAAATTACTGGAAACAATAATTAACTGGAATAATCTAGCTTTTCTACCGAGAGTTTCCAATTTTTTTTGTATTGCATGATCTCATTTTCAGGGCTCCGTTCCTCTAAGGAAAAAAGAAACCCTTATAGTCTGTCTGTACGTTAAGACCATATTCCTATGGAATTCATGGACGTATCAAATTCAAATTAATAGCAAATTCTTAGATTTATGATCACACGAAACTGCAAAAAAAAGCAAGTTTCTAAGTCAACACAATAAAAAACCCTAAAGATAAAGATATTTATTCCACATTTTTTGATACTGGTCAATAAATAAAAACCTAAAGAGTAGTTTCCGTTAAACTAGAATCATGGGATTTGACAAAAATCAAAGTCTCAGAGCAAAGTAAAGAAAAAAATCCGAAAATCGTTAATTTGTAATTATATCATATAAAAAGAAATTAAGTATGTGCCTGGGAAAAATTTAGTATGCGACATGGAAATTCAAAAGTTGACATAGCAATACATCTTATTAACCCACATATCCACCAACTTTTTTAAATACTCGTAAAAATGGTAAAGTGGAATTAAATAAAGGTCTTAATTTTTTTTCTTCTCATTTTATGTATCATATGGAGAATCATTTCAAAAGCTTTATTATAAGAAATTAAAAAAAGTATTTCATACTTTTAAATTGCAGTAGTTCTAAACAACATGCAAAATTATAAAATTCCGCTCTCTTACTTCCGAAACTTCTGAGTCAAAAGTGATGAAAAAATATGGTTGATAAAGGTTGACTGAAAGATTACAGGAAAATAATAGCGATTATCCTAGAACTTATCATTTTTGTAATGTGCACCGTGACTTTACACGTTTGAAAGTTTATCGTATCTTATAAGCTGTAATATATTTGCGTCACAAAAAATTAATATTTTTAAATAGTTTAATAGGAATGCTGCGTATGCTCAAATGTTTTTAAGTGCCGAAATATGTATGGAACCCCCGTGGTGCGAATTTTATTCGTGCTTTACAGGTTTTGTTTTATATATTGTATTTTATTTATTAATTGATATCCATTATTGTTTTTCTGATCAAGTCAATTCTTATTTCGTAGTACGCATTTAATTTAGACGAAATTCGTCATGTACATCCGACCGATTGTATGGATAGTTTAGATTTGAAACAACTGTTTTTGTGTGAGCGCAATAAACTCACGCCGTTGCCTGATGCGTTCAAAGAACGATTTCACTCAATTGTTTATTTAATTAGAACAGTTCAGTTTCTTGTAAAGTTACTTTTTGCGATGACTACCAAGAAAGTACTGGGTTAAATATCTTAACTATATAAAAACTTTAGCATCGTTCAACGTTTTTCACGAGACCACTTGTACGTAACTTTGTCACATATAACATCTAAACACGATCTATTCGTTTTGGCGAGAGAGATAAATAATCTGATGTATATTAATCAGACACTATCAATATCCATATTCTTTTGTACGGGTGCGAAGCCGGGTCCATTCTTTATTTATAATACCTAATTATACCTTTTGAAATTATAACAGAAACGTTATGTAAAACGTGTATATAATGTTAAAGTAGTGTGTAAATGATGGATCATTTCACAGACTTGGCTTAATTATGATTATCACACGTAAATATAAATGTGTTACAAAAGTTAACCCATTTATGAGATTTACTTTAATATGATTTTATATTATATTTTTATTTCGATTTCTAATAAACGAAAGACAAAGTTTTCAGACAAATTACACTTTTATGTATGAGAAAAAATTGCACATGCAGAGGTACAGAATATAATGAAAATTTATCATGTTTGGCCTCCATTATTTCCGTGAGCAAGTTTTATTAAAATATAGAAAAGTTATGAATAAATTATTCGAAATATACAAGTTTAGTTCGTACAAGTATTGTCACATATTTATTTTGTTGCCTTTTCGATCTCAATTCTTAAAGCGACTCCCTCTAATATGAAATTCATTACTTTTTAGTGGCAATTAGATCTCTATTGCTATGAAGTTCTGAGCCATAGCTTTTATGGTCTCATTATTTTACTAATTAATAACCCTACCATGCGGGTAAAAGCTAAATTGATAACTGGAAATCCTTGTGTGGAACATTCATCAAGTGCTAAATGTATGGGAGACTGTGGTAAGACAATTTAAGTGTATTGTTATGAAAGCAGTTGAATTTTAAAAATTTTGGATCATTTTTATCTAAGTGGATTTGTGGCTAATTTACCCATTCCTAAACTAATATGGATAGTTGGCAATAAATAAATTATTGTGTTTTAAAAATACTTCACTTTATAGTTTTTCTTTTTGTCACGAGTAACCACGTGTAATCATTAACTGTCGATTCCGTTTTCATTCGACCAACTTTTCCTAACTGTGATATAGTACTAAATACTTCATCAGGTAAAATGATGAACTTTTTGCTAAATTATGAATGGTATTTTCATCTTTAGAATTTTTCTATTTTTTAAATCGTAGGACGATCGGCCAGATTCACAAAACATTTCTATCAAAATTATATAAAACCGTAGCAGTATATTCCTAAATACAGTTCAAATAATATTTTGCTCATCGAATGGGAATTTTTATTCGTTTTAAGTTGTTTTAAAATACATATTTTCTTATTTTTTTCTTTAATTACAAACAACAAGCAAAGCATAATGTATAATCAACGATTTGCCTTTTCTAATCAACTTCGGCAAATTTAAACATAAACTGAGGATATAATAAAATTTTTACTTTCCAGAACAAGATGGTGATGAAAGCTCTCATAAGTTTTATCGATATTTAGTTTTGTTTACATGATTTTACTATTTCTTGTATTATCTACGTATTTTATTTATTAATTGATTATTATTTAAATAATGATCCAACTTGAATGACTAAAAATGTTATTTCTTATTCACACGTGGATAATTTTTCATTCAAAACCCCTGTGATAGAATACTCCTGTAATAGAATTATATAATATATATCTGACCTAGACTAATGTATTTAAATGAATTTAATTCCGTAATTCTTCTAAAAATAACAATATTGCAAAGAGATGGGATATTTTAGACTTACCTTACACCTACAACATTCTTTTCAAGTAAAAAGAAAAACTAAAACGTTCCTTTTTGAAACCAAAAAAATTGCTAAAAATTTTTCACCGCAACAGAAAATTACAACATTAATGAAACGTGAAATTATTAGCTTTTCACGATTTAAAACTATTTCTTTTTATACTAACTGAAACAAAAACAAACTCATGTACTTTTTGACTTTAAGTAATTACTTAAAATTATAATGTTTAGCAGCTCATAATCAATTCGATTAGAGGAATATTAAATTTGAAAAATAAGTCTTTTCTCCTTTTAGTCTATTTAGTGAGGTACATAAAGAAGACTAGCTCCACTAAACATCCGTTCGGTGGGAATACTCGTAGGTAGTATAAGAAAGTATTGTCATGCTATGAGGAAAAGAAGCTCATTCTTCTGCTTGTTTACTTTCCATACCTATTTGTATATGTACATCATTTTTCTCGTGTTTTTCCACTGAACGTTCCGTGGAATTGACTTTTGAATTAAATACTGCACAATATTTGTACAAGCCCACCCAGCTTTCATTTTCTCCTTCGCTTTCCATAAATGAATTTTTCGTATCTCTTGAAGAAATGTGTTTCATAAATTGAAAAGCATTAAATTCAGAATGTTTAGCACGATAATTCGTTTTGACTCGTTCATCTTATGGACAACTTGATGAACATGATGTTAGGTCAGTTTTATTTTCTCCAATCAAGTATAAATTAGTTCTACTATACATTTTTTTGTTGAAGAATTTCCGAAAAAAAAGTAATATATCGGTTTAATAATATCTAATCATCACTCGCCCTCCCTACACTTACTTTTACAAACTTTTTAATACAATTTTTTTAATAAATGTTCTAAAAGCTTCCTGTAATGCATAGGCATTGAACACATTATTAATCAAAAAACAACATCTGATAAGTATCATCATCATCATCATCATCATCATATATATTAATACGCTAAGGTTAAGATGTTACACTCCCTTTTTAGAAAAAAACCTCACAACTAATCCAAATAAATTATATATCATTTTATAGATAATTGCTTGCTCTACCGGCATCCACAACTAAAAAATTTATTATTGCTATTGTTTTTGCAAATTAATTAATTATTAAAATTATATACACAAAACAGCAATGCTGCCATCTAACGGCTCAACGTCGGTCGGAATTTTACACACGTTATTTTAAAATTTAGAGGGCGAGAGAAAACATTTTTTAAGAGTTTAGAACCACATATCTCATCAAATATTAGCTTAAATACAAGTTATTTTGCAACCTGTATATCATGTTTAAACCCACTTAAAGATATCAGACACATCTATGTGTACTAGATTTTTTCTTCATCTTGTAATTAAATGTATAGAGTGCCACCCTTAATATTATTCTTTTTTATAATTCTACTATTTCATTGTATATAGATTCATAGAAAACATTTACAGTCCAAATTTCATACACGTTTATATAGTACCAATAGTCTCCGAGTCACATGGCTGTAGAATACAGACAGACGGACAGGCAGGATGAAATTCTCATTTTGCCATTTGTCTACGGAACCGTAAAAACCGATCACCTCTATCTTTATGATTGAGATATCTCGCCATCATATCATTACAGGTGACGGTTAGTCGTAGTGCAAGTAAACCAAAATAATTTTCAAGTATTACTAAAATTAAATAGTTTTGTAAGATTGCTATTCTAACGTTGTTAAGAGTATAATGGACGCTATAAATGGCTAATAGTTATTATACGAAAGCTAAGGAGCTGGAACATCCCGAAGTGACTAAATATATAAATTTACATGGAAAATAATGAAGAAATGGAATAAGAACTTTTCTAAAATGGGTAAAAAAATAAACTCAATAAAGAGCTTTATCATGTTTCTAAAACTTAAAAATACAAGGCCTCAGTACTAAGTACCCCTCTTACGTAAATAGCGTGTAGATAATTCTTAGGTAAACGAAATCGGATTATCTAAAGTTTGCTCCATAAAATGGGACTTACAAATTTATTTCTCTCATAATGTAATGCCATTTCAAGCTATCCGAGGAGTTTACTTGCTGGCTACTTTTTATTATAAAAAGAATATTAAATGTTGTAAAAGTCTACGAATAATATAATATATTTCCTTTACAGTCCAAGTATTGTTAGATTCAGATTTGTCTTCACACTTGTTATTTTTATTATCCGTTCAAATATAATCTTATGAAAATATTTGTCAACATAGAATTTTAACCACAAATTCTTTTTTAATTATTTGCAATTAATATCCGCCCTTCACCAGTTAGTGGATTGACAATAATGATACAGAGTATAATGCTGAATATGCTACAATACGTTATTTAAAAAAAATTAAAAAGGTGTTTTTCCTTTAAAAAAATTTAGTCACTCAGCGAGCATGGAATGGACTACGCTCGTGGTTTGTCCACAAAATATGATCTATAATTAGTTGATCTCTACGCAAACTTAGGTTATCGTCATAGCTCGAAAAGAATTAACAGACTAATTGGCAATTGGCAGGTCATACAGCGCGCAGAGCCGACGACCGTTGGAGGAGAGACGTTCTCAAATGGCGACCACGTACCGGAAGATACAGAGTTTATGGTTTCCTGTTAGTTGGGCAGATGACCTGGTAAAAGTCATATAAAGTTTTTGCATGCAAGTGTCACGAGACCGATCTTTGTAAGAATTAATGGCGAGGCTTATGTTCAGCAATAGACGTCTTCTGACTTATGATGATAATGATATAATTTCATGTACACTATTATTGTAGCCAAGGAAACGGGAAAAACATACTTCTATAACTGCAAATCCAGTATAAAGTTGATGAAACACAATATACAAAGGGTGAAAATTAGACATGCGCTGTCTATTTATTTACCGGCGACAGATTTTTAATTCAGAAACGAAGCAAAATTACCAGATAGAATTTTTACAATACTTGAAATCGGTTTGGTCAGGAATTATAATTCTATAATATATGTAAAATCGGCTAAAATTTTTATTCTGAATTATCGGATATTTTTATTTATTTTTAAAGATAAGATGAGGTTTTAAAATTTTTAATATTTGCGACGACAAGTGTTTTATGAGACTTTCATTCCAACTGATCTTTCAAGCACAGAAATAAAGAAGAAATATATTTTAATTTATTTCTTTTCGGAGTACTTCCCCATACATCAAATTTGGGATTGAAAACTTTTTCCGATGGAATTTCATTGAAATCCAACTGGGTAAAAGTAGAGAGGCCTTTTCAAATGCTATCGAAAATAAATAGTAATATTTCTTATTATAAATATTCCATTCTAAGAAACCATTCAATTAATTCACTATTACGGAATCCATAAAAGTTTTACCGGATTTTTTTCCTCCTTCTTAACTTTTGATCACGTATTTAAAAATTCTAATGAAATAATCTGGATAGTTGTACTTAGTAATAATTTCATTATTATGTAAAAAATGCACATAACAATATTTTCCTTAGACCAGTGAAAAATATACCGGGCAATAAATTTGCATCGTGAAATTATTATTTTCTGAAATATTTAAAAAAAAATGCAATGCATCTATAAATGTTTAAACCTGTATATACCTGGATATTTAACAATAACCAGAACAAGAAATGAAATAATAATGAGAAATTAAAAAATTGTTTCACATTTTAGGTTAATTGAAAATAAAAATTCTATACCTGAGTTGAACTCGAATTAGACCAATTTACGAAACAAACACCGTAAACTAGTATTGTAAGATCGAATGTAAAATTGTATACATTTATTTGTTGTTTGGATATTGTTAGTTAAATATTGATGTGTTTAATGCTTATATTTTGTTAGAGGCGTATAAATTATCCAAGTTTTTGGCGACTTATAATATTTTATTTGACAAAATTTAAAACTGAAAATTTTAAACTAAAATAGAAGTTTATGTTTCTGTTGTATCCAGAAGCTTTATATATTTGTTAAGATATTGATCTTGAAGCAATATATTATAAATATTTGCATACATTTCATTTGTTTCTTTTCAACGAGTAAACCCTTGGATTCACATTGATGACACGCGACTAATAGTGTAAGTACTTTAGCGTAACTAGTTAAAGGTTAAATACAAGTACACCGATTGATATTCTTTTTTTTAATAGAGTAAACTTCCTTAATACAAATACAAACAATTGTCCCTGCTCCCACTTTATCTTTAGTTTCCAATGTTGAGGTATAGTTAAAATTTCCCTAACGTATATTAGAATGTATACATTAAACCCTTATCTTAAATTGAAAATTCAAAAATATAGTTAAAAGAAGCACAAAACAATACTTCTAAGATATTCAATGGTTTAAAAACGTTGCGTTTTATCAAATGCTCACAAAATTATCACCTAAGTCCCATAATAACTTTCCCCTCTCACTCACCTTTTTTGGAGGTGCTGAAGCGTAGGTATATGATGTTTACAATAATTTCTAGTTTTTAAATGCCATAGACTCTAGCTTTCTGGAAAGGTCTTAATTATAGGCATGAGAAATAATTTTTCTCCTGTTACAACATTCAAATATATACGAATCACATTGATAAATGGTAAATTATCATGAAAAAATACTTCATAGTTAATTTTTTTCTTTTTTCGTTTCTTATTTACCGTAGATCGCTACCTACATGATATAACGTTAAAGAAAGCACATTTTAAATTTTTGATCACTCACCATTTAATTACTTTCGATCTTCTCAAAAACAGTTTGGCGAAGAAACATGAAATTTGGCGTAATAATATATCATACAGACTCACATACTTTAAGTAGCTAACCCTTTAATATTTGGAAAGGGAAAATTAAATACTCAATATTTTTTAGTTTAAATTTTTAACAATTTTAGGCGGCACTCCCATAAGCATTATAAAACAAAACGTACAAACGATTGCATCACAAGAATTAACATTGGTAAAAACTAGCTGGATGATTAATAGAGAATTACATTAATTATTCTATTAAAGTATTTTCAGAAATTAAATTTTTACGCCCGTTTATGATATAACAGGCAATGTATTAATATGGGGAAAAATAATATTAACATTTATGAATAATTTATTACAAATTCTTTGCACCCTTTAATAGAATTTCATCAGATAAATTCTATTTAAAGATGAAAAATAGATGAACCTAAAAGTATAATATAAATTAAGATTTATAATAAAACCAAAAAGTTAAATTTAAGCTTGGCGCTTATTTTCATTTACTTTCCTGCCATTAGTTTCCGCCTCCCTCGCGGCCATTCATTTTTCCGTCTCCGTATTTACATATTTTACCTTATCATATTTTGCTAAGAGTATTTTTAAATATCGTAGAATTAATATGATTCTACGAAATAAAAATATATTTCTTTGAACATTTTAAGCATACTGGTCTAACAGCGACTACGTAGACATAAGTAAAAATAATTTGTTTTTCCATTTTAAGTCGGGTCTGACAAGAGTTATCAAAATTGTCCTAAAAATTGTCTCCTTATCTGTAGATAAACTGAAGAGATTACAAAAAACACCAAAATAAAATCAGTTAATTAATTAGAAAAAATAGAATAATCTCTAATTTCAATTAATTATTAAGCAAATGATGTTTTATTATTTACTTAATGACGAAATAATTTGAGTTATTAAAAATAAATTCTCCTTAAAACATATGCTAATATGCTATTCAGTTATTTTTCGAGTTCTTCTGACAAAAATCGTCTCTTCAATAAAAAGTCGCACTAGTCTTTTATCAGTTTTTAATACGTGTAGGGTATTGATACAAATATGGCAGAAGTCGAAGAATATTTCTCCTGTAAGTGGAAAGTAGAGAGGCAATGATCACCCCTTGTGTTTTCACTGTTAAACCTTATTAGCCCTATAATGAAGATAATTCTACGCGGGGGAGACCGTGGAGCATGGGTACGTAATAATGGGAGGAGCGACTGAAAAATAGTAATGAAAAGTCCTTCACATTGAGGTTGTAGAATAACCACATATGATCAAAATTTGTCATGAGAGTATGATTGAAATGGTGCAAGTAATAATCGTATAACTTTAGGATTAAAAATTAAAAACCTCAAATAAATTATAATATTCTATGTTGGTTTTAAATTTATATGTAAATATTGGTATCACAGAAAAAAGACGAGGTCATATTTATTTCCCAAGGAAGTTTAATAGTAATTTTACCTAGAGTTTTAGTCCCATATAAAGACAATATTTGAATTTGAAAAACATTCTCATGTGCGACAAATGCTCGACCATCAACGATCCAAGACCTTCCAATGTAATTCGTTTTACTTTATTACGATTTCGTAACCAAACAGTAAAAATAGGGTCCTTATAATTCAATGTTCATCCTTTTGTCTGTCTGCACACTTTTGCATTTTCTACAGTACGATATTTTGTAATATATACATAGTAATTTTAAAGGAGGAAAATTTAGTGATGAAATAATGTTCATACATTAAGAATGACGAATGCAACAATTTTTTCATAATTTTAAGCGGCCTTCTTCCAAAAAAGTACATTCAGCCCGGTTTCTAAAACTTCGGAACCAAAAATCATGACGAAAGGGTGATTCATTAAATGTGACTAAAAGATTCCAAAAAAACTGTAGCGAAAGTAATATCATTCGCCTTATATATTTAAGGAAGTCATGATATTTTACGCCTTCGAAATGTAAAGCAAACAATACATCAATAACCTAAAAAATTATACTGGCATATTTAATCAGTATAATATATACGATACTTACCCTTATTTATATTTTATTTCTACCACTATTTATTTATATACTTTTATTCGTACCTAAGTATTTAGGGAATGATTGTAGTACTTGTTTTCCACCAACTTAATAAATTTATATTCCATTTGGTTGACTATTTCAGCAATATATCCACCATATTTGACTATTTTCGCATCGAACTTTGAGGACTGAGAATTAGTTTGTAACTGCATCGTCTTTGACTTCCTACTTTAAGACGTAATTGAATATCTTTTTTTATACGAAGCTGGAATATTTAAACGTATAAGACAACATAAAATTTCAAACTACACATTTCAAAACTAAATGAAATCCACAAGTTAAAGTATTTATGTTACCTAACAAGATGCTATTAAAACAAAACAAAAAGACTTTCATGCAACACTTATAATTTATAACATTTTATATTTCAGCGTTTCAAATTTTATAAAGGAGAAGACAATAAAATCAATCATAATTATCTAGTAGTTCTTGAATGACAACATGTAGAGATAAGAGTCAACAGAATCTTATCCTCATATTAAAATAGTTAATTGGCTTTAATATTCTTATATCATGTAAATAATGTCTCTAAAGTAATCACATGTAAATTTATACCGATGCGACTAATGTCATAAATTGAAATATGCTCTTTTTACAAAGCGCAGAAGAATTACATTTTTTCTGTCTTAATCTAAAAGGTACGCCCATTTTTTTTGCATTTTTCAATTTAGTTAGCAAAATCCGAATCCCTATTAGAATTTGGACCACAGTCTGCAAGAAACTGTACATGTTTATGCTACTACTACTTCATAGCAAGTAGGTAAAATACTTTTCATAACACATACTTCTTTATTTACCGGATAGTATAACAATGGAAAAGTCGTTAGAAAACTTCTCATTATGTATAATTCTCCTCATCATTTCAATTTAAATGTGACAAATTTGACATGAGACATTCAAGATTGTAATGGATTTCTTAAAAGGAAAATTTCAATAAAGTCTGTACAGGACTTAAAACTTCCGATTTGTTTAGAGTTAATTTTAAGCAATTTTTTGATTTGTCTCAGCGGTTTGTCTATTTTAATGACGATACTCGGTAATAGACCAATGTATATTTTTGTTACTGTAACATTAAACGTTGGCTCTGTTCAATATATTTTACAGCATGGTTACGAATTCCTCGTGCGTTGGTTTTCTTTAAATAACGGCTACTCTTAGAAATATTACATTAATTTCTTTAAGAATTAATTTGAGAATAACAATTAATTACGGAAAATAATGTTTCAAGAAAAATTTAAGCGACAAAAATTTACACGGTTCTAAATTCGAAATGTCAGAATAATTTTCTATAGAATGCGCGAATGGCAATGACAATATATTTTCTACAGAATGCGTATGACTTATATACCTTTTGGCGCTACACTCTACACAATATTTTTAAAGATTCGAGATTTATCACTTTATTACCTTCAATCAATTTATTCGATGTAACATTTGGTTACATCGAATAAACTCGGCTTTGTTATTTATTTTTTAAAATAAATATCGTATTTGCTTCGTACAATATACACCAAGCGATAGGCAAGTGCACGGTGTCTTATGCGACCAGTTGAATTGGACGTTCAATGATTACGAAGCTTGATTGAAGAGGACCCTCGACTGACGAGTTGTCAATTGGCATATGAGCTACACCACAGACATGGCACCATAGAAACATATTTGCCTACATTATAGACTGAATCCAGAATAATCCTTCTTTATAAAAAAGGAGATCCTAACGATGTTGCTAACCAAAAACCAATAAACCATTTAAATACCATGTATATATTGTTTGCCTTGATACTGGAAAAAAGAGTTGTCCCCGTTTATAGGGAGAGATCAACCAATAGAAAAGGCTGGATTTAGGAAGGGGTACTCAACAATAGACCACATTCAATCACTAGAACAGATTGTAGAAAAATGTATAGAATTTAGAAGACCGCTATATCTTTACTTTGTAGATCATATAAAAGATTTGGACTCCATATCTCATAATAACATTTGGTAAATGTATATGTAAATATCCAAAAACACATGTATAGCCACAGCACAAGCAGAGTAATACTTGATATAATGGGATCTGAATTAAATATACGCAGAAGAGTTAAGCAAGATGATTCATTATCACCTAAGATATTAATTGCGGTTCAAAAAATTGAAATAAAATAAATAAAAAATATTGTAAAAGATTAGGATTAGCCAAATAGATCTATATACATCAAAGAAAAATATCTAAGCCATTTGCGATTCATTTGCGAAACAACTCCAAATTATGCTAAACCAGCTCCACTAGACAAATAAGGTGATAGGCTTGGAACTTAACACATCCAAAACAAAAGTTATGTCAAATAGGATAGGCCTAATAAACAACAGCCCGCTAGAGTATGTTGAAGGAAATATCTAATTGGAAAAGCAAATGTCGTATCGAAATACTAGAACTATACTGATAGACTAGCATGGACCACTAAGTACTCGTCGATAAGGCAGGCCATAAGAAAGATGCGCTGATGACATAATCTCGACTGCAGAAAGCTGTTGGATAGAATAGCTTAGGATTTAACTACATAGAATGACTTGAAAAATGCCTTAAAACTAATAGGCGTTCTTCAAGTACTTAACCTAACTTTTAAATTTTAATTATTTATTTTTAATTAAGGGAATTGAAATTTATTTTTATATCATTTAAATATTAATTGTAATTTTGTTTAAGAAATAAATGGCTTATTATTATTATAATTTTATTGAGGGATGAGAGGTAAAGAGCAAGCGGACCTCAATTTGTGTAGTGACATGGGCAGGAGGTAAACGTAAACAGATTTAAAATTTGAAAAAAAGAAAATATTCTGAGCTTATATCGCTGAGCTCGGAGTTTTAGTTGCCCAAAATCTTATTGTAAAAGTAGTTCCAGGTGTGAATTGTCTATCGCTTTTGACAGGAAAATTATAAAAAATATTAGATTAAATTGAAGAAATGACATTGAAAAGACAGGAAATACCGCATCAAAAATATAAAATTGTTCCTTTTGGGTTTTTAATTGTTAATTCCTTCCGAGTTTTGTGGAGAGTCATAAGTGTAAAACACAGCTTTTAGAATTGGGGCGTTGTTATTCGACCGTCTTTTGCGAACTCCATTCTAACTGTACATACAGAAGATGTAACATAAACTTCTCTAAACGTGGATGAACTTGTACAATCTAGTTGGCTACAAAAACGAACTGCTTCTGAACAGCTTCCGCTAGTCCGTTCCTGCGCCCGATTAACAAAAATTGCTGCAGTTGTTTCGTCATTAATAGAATATTTCAAACACTTGTTGGACACTTCTGACCAAAATTCTGATGGCTTATTCGAATTCCGGACTTGAAATACTACTGGAATTGCCATTAAATATTTTATTAACAAATCATGTTGATTAGTGTTATCTTCCAAATAAGCCAATGCGGCTGAATCTAAAAAGATATTTGTATAGTCCTGGTTTTACATCCTTATTTTTTATTAAATGACTTGATCATTAATAAATACATTTTATCATTGCGCTACAGCCCATGAAGGATAATGGTCTGCGCCAACACATCATACTATCCACACAGCCATTCGCATGCGTCCGTCACCCCACTCAACCTATATCATCAGGCCGTCGACCACATCTTCGCGGATCAGGGTCTTCCTTCCCTTCCATCTGCAGATAAGCTCTGCAAGACCAGTTGAGTCGTTTTATTCTGCATTATGCACCCCCTTGTGTTTCAGAAGTCATATGTTTATTTTGTACCCATTACATATACTACTCGACTTAATTTCCTTTGACACGTCGCAACGAAACATTGCTAAATTCCTAATAATTAAGTACATAGCCGCTATCACAATCCAATTATTATTATCGTTTTTACCATTGCGTAATTTAATATTTTTCGAATAGTGTAAACATTACTACACGTTCAGGAACATAACAATATATTCTGAGTCTATATTTTGTATTATTTTCCTTATATAAAGTTTGAATAAAATTTATAATAAAGAATATAGTCAAAAAATATCGATGGACCCGACAAATAGAGCGATTATCGCTCATATGGCACCATGAAAAAACCCTTTGAAATATTATTATACATTGCCAAGATAGCAGAATATTACGTTTTCAAAGGAGAAGCATACGAACGTTGTAAA
Source organism: Druceiella hillmani (assembly GCA_039881145.1). NCBI lineage: Eukaryota > Metazoa > Arthropoda > Insecta > Lepidoptera > Hepialidae > Druceiella > Druceiella hillmani. The sequence goes on along the minus strand of JAYKKI010000124.1, from coordinate 3,949,269 downwards.
GTAGAAATTTGTACATATTTGTTTTCAGGGTTTACCACAAATATAATTTGTACCCAATTAAATGAAACTACGTGATGTAGTATTATTTCTACTTTCTTTAAGTTCTTTACCACGACCTAGGTTCCGTTATATTACATCTTCAGGTGAGCTATTAGCAAAGATTACAAGAAGCAATGGAGCATATTATAATCTTTGCTAATAGCCCACTTGAAGATGTTGTAATACAACGAAACCTAGGTCGTGGTAAAGAACTTAAAGAAAATAGAAATAATACTACGTTACGTAGTTTTATTTAATTGTGAATAATGAATTTCTACAAAATTAACGCCAAATATATTCAATAATTTGTCCCATTAAAATGTTACTTTATACATTTGATATAGCGGAATATGTAACCTATACACAACGTATGCATTGATATATATGTATATTTATATATATGTATATATATATATATATATATATATATATATATATATATATATATGTATGTATGTATACATAAATATAAACGTTATGGGTAATATATGTAAAAATTTAAGAAATGTTTGCCAGATGTACTCATATCTTAAATTGAACATTTGCACCATGACAGCAACAACAAATAATATACAAGGTAATATTGCAAATGATTTATGTGAACTTTGCAAATTATTACGGATTGTTGTTAAAGCGCTTTTTGTTTTAAAATCCAACCAAAAAAATATTTTTGATTGTAACTAACTAGACGGTTACAGGTACATCAAAATGCAGTTTTAATAAAATGTTTACGACAATGTAATACATAAAGGGTTGCAGAAAATGGATAATCACTAAAGACTTTTTTATAAACGTTTTCACATTACAAGGTTGGACAGGGCAATTCGGCATACGACAAAATCAAAAGAATCTGTAACTTAAGAGTAAAATTAGAGATGAATGATACTATTTATTTTGTCTGTGAATATATGAACACACAAATATATATATATATATATATATATATATATATATATATATATATATATACATAAACATGTTAGTAAAGCAAACATTTTATCTTATTTTTTCTGAAAATTATATGACGGAAATAATTTGTTCCATTTTTGGATTTGGTACCTTATTAAAGAGAAATTTATTTGGTACACACAAATTATATTTTATTCGTAACAGTTTCTAAATTATATTTATATTTAAGCTTTATTTTAAAAAAACCTTAATGAAAACATTGCGTAATAAATTTTATCTTCTTGCGGTATTATTTCAAACCGAACGAGGTGTCAGCCTTGTCGCATCCCATCGTGTTGATGATTCCGAGCACTGCAAAAAATTATGTAATCAAATAAGCAGCACTATGATAGTTTTATTTGAACACAAAGTATTTCTTAAAACCTACCAAATAAGTATGATGACCTCCTAGAGTCCTAATTAAAAGCATTATGACAACTGCGCGGTATGAAGAAGCAAACGCTGTTTGGATAATTTATATTTGTAAGGTCTTGATGTTCAAATGCGCCTTCGTGTCATATATAGTAGGTACTAGTCAATCCAGAGGGACATGTGAAGCTAATTTGTTGACATCAAAATGTATTGTACAAGGTGTGTTATAATTACTATAGTTTCGAACGTTTTTTAATTAATTTATTGTATAAAAAAGGATTAAACTTAATTTTCCTCAAATTATCGAAAGTTCCACAGATATACACACTTATATTGATAAGACTCAATAAATATTTTTTCAATAATTTAATTAATATAGCTCAGGTAGTATTTTATTTATAATATTAATGCAATATTTTATCGATTCAAAAAGTTGTATTTATTTTCCACTACTTTGAATTCTGGACAGCGTTAAGAGTCCGGCTAGGTGTCACCAGTTATATAAAACTAGGACAAAAGAGGGGAATTTCAGAGGAATAAAAGAATTATTATAATTTTTTATAACCATTGCATTCTAAAATAAATTGTGATATTTAAAAACGTTTTGTTGATTACATTTTGGAATAAAACGAACTATGGATGTTTGATTAATGGGTTTTGAAACCATTACGAATTTCATTTACTTGTAACTATTGTACTTACCATCGATTGCGCATGAACATGTGTTGCTGTCTAGACTTTAATATTCTCAGTTTATTTCTCATGTGAATACGATAATCAACAATGCCTTCGACTAAAGTAGTTGATGTGAAAACCACACATTTATATTTTGAAAACACCCTCCGGCCTATTTTGTTCTGCAAATATTTGCTCGGTGTCGGGAGAAACAAGACGAATGGATTGAAAATACTATGCTGTATCAATATTTGTATTGCATTAACTATCGCAACAATCTATAATATAATGTATGATAAATATTTACACTTAGAATCATTATACGATGTTGTAATGACCGGTTACGGTGCGTACTTAATGGGCTCAAACGTACTGTGGAAGAGGAATATGTATGAAAATCTATCGCGTCACATTAGCGAAGTGGATGATATGTTTGAGTCTAGTCATCTTAAAAATTTGTTCAAACATGATAAGTTACTGAACATAACTTTAATTCTTGTAATTATTGCCTACCATTTGATTGACTTTTGTATTTATTTTTATTCTCAAACCGGGTACCTGGAAATAATACATATTTTATATGTTGTTCAATGTACCACTTTTAATATACATTTCAATTTAGAAATGTTATTATTTTGTACACTTGCTCACAGCATCAAGAAACGCGTGCAGTTGGTTAATTCGTATTTTATTGTTGCTAATCCTAGGTCCGGATTTGCGTCATTAAAAAGATATTCAACAAATTCTGAAGCCCGAAACGATGACCCAAATTGTCAATTTTTAGATTTACCTCTTACATGAAAAACAATTTTCCATTTGTCAGATCTATTCATCAAGATTCTGGATCTATTGCAGCTTTTGAATCGCATGTTTGAGGTTCAGGTATGTAACATTAATTGATTTGTTTCCTAAAATATTTATTTTCTTCAATTTACGATGTTGAAATGACAACGATCAAATTTAATTTCAGCTGCTTCTAACCTCATTTTTGACGTATTTAAATATACTTTTCACCCTTCGTTATATTCTTGAGAATATAAAAGTAAATGTAAGTAAAAACTACATATCATAATTTGTAAAATACGACATTATTGCACCACAGATACTTGTAAAATATAAAAATAAGTCCTGTGGACCTTTTCATTCCAAAAATTAATATAATGTTTTATATTTTAATAAATTCATTTTGAATATATTTTCATAAAATAACAAGAAAATATTCCTTCCAGGGATTCGGAGTTATTCTTCTATTTAGTTCATTAGTTTGTTTTTTTCACTTTGTGATATCGATGATTGGAGTATGTGTAGTTGGAGAGAAACTTTACGCAGAAGTAATAAAAATAAAATTACATTTTGCAGAATTTGTAATTGGGAATAATGTCGGTACGTATTTAGTTTAGATTATTATTATGTTTATACTGATATAATTTACACAATGCGGCTTTCTTCTCTTTCTAAAGATTCCCTTCAGGACGAAGGTGTATTTTTATATGAAAAGCTAAAGTTAAAAAAAAAAGAAATTCCGATGTCTGGAAAATAACCAGAGTAAACTGAGATAGTGGGTTTAGTAGCCGATACCAAAATATAAATGTATACAGGCACATACCGATGTGTATATATATATATATATATATATATATATATATATATATATACATATAAAGTGTTTTTGAATTTAATCAAATTTGTTATAAGCCTATTTGTTTTATATTCGCATATTAAGATAAAAATAATGCACAAATTATGGTGAGGTTTCAATATGGGGTACGTTTTATCTCGGTATAGAGTCGATGAAAGAAAAAATAATATCTATTTAATCTTCTTTTCCAAACAGACCGTTCATTTCATATAAAAATTCAAAGCCGATAGAAATTAATTTTTTTCTGTCATCTTGCCTCAGGTCTACAAATAAAGCTAATTAATTCTATATATTAAATAGGTAAATAAATAATCAGTTAGTTGGAAAAATGAGAATATGTCAGTCTAGTAACCACTATGATGTAGTTAAATATCTAGTAAAGAAACAAGTTCACGACAACTAACTAGACATTGTATATTACAGCGAATATTAGCTAATGATAAATTAATTTATCGCCACTTATATATTTAGTTATCAGTTGGAAATTTTTATTTGAAAAAAATAATAAAAACTGTGTTATTAATATTTAATGTATTAAAAATATAAACAAAAATTTTAATGAATATAAATGGGAAATCGTAATCTTTTATATACTTTGCTACGTATTCAAGCAATATAAAACTATATGAAAGTAAATATATCTAATTTACATCCTATCCGCATAAAACAGTCAATTGGAAAAAAAAATTACTTGAACTGGAAAAAGTATTTATTACAAAACAAAGATATTTCGAAAATTACTGCCATAAAGTACACGACGAAATTCTATTGTCTGTGAAGGGTTTTGCTTAATTTCACCCAATGGGTCCAATTCTTGAAGACAAAAGGAAAAAATTGTGTCTAAAAATTGGAATGGAGCGCGTATCTGAAAGTACCACGGATATTGTGGTATTCAATTGGGCATTGCCATCATGTTCTCAGATGACACAAATGAAAAAAAGATAGCTTAATAAATTATTATTCATATGTTTTCTTATTGTATCCGGTCGTCGTCGGTCTATGTATCCGATGTACCCTGTCGTACCAAATAATAATAATATTTACTATAAATCTATCCCATACATAGGTAATTTGTCACTCAAATTAGGAAAACTCTTAACTGATAATAAAAATATAAATAATATAACATGTACGTATAGTACTTCAAATAACTTGGGTAAATCACTTATTAATAACAAAGAAAAAATAGATAAACATAAAAAGAGTGGTATCTATAAACTTAAATGTAACGACTGTAATAGTGTATACATAGGTCAAACAGGAAGAGATTTTAATACAAGATATAAAGAACACATTGCCAGCTGGCGAAATAATAACCCAGACACATCTCACTTTGCTAAACATCTCATTGAGAATAACCATCATCCCCATACTGATAATTCCCCCTATGTATTACAAATAAATACAAAAGGTATTAAACTTAATATCCTAGAAACATTAGAAATAAACCGTCATAAAAAAGATATCAAGGTCAATATATTAAATGAACAAGTAAATATAATATCATCACCCATTCTTAATATCTTCTAGATATAATATAAATATACAACATTGATACTACAGTACCCTGGAAATTGTTTCATTGTTTGTTTTCTGAAATAATACATATATAAATATAAATATATATAATAAAAACATAAAAATTAAAATAAATAAATAAATAAATGTATGAATACACAAAACAGGAGATATGTAAAATTAGTGTATTACCTTGTCCTTACTTTCAAATACCCTTGCTTTTGTATAAATATATTACCAATAATAACTTCCATTTAATTTTATTACATACACCATAATATTTGCATTGTATAACCTCACATAATAACAACAATTGAATTTATTACCCTCACTAAAATACTGGAATATTGTATAACTCTCGATAATATAATAAAACCTACTCTGCGCCCCTGCAATAAACTCACTAACATAAACAATGGAAAAATCCACACAAACCAGGCTTCCGCTATTGTGTTTGAAACATATAAATGCTGTTGGTTGTTCCTAAGAGTTAATCTTTGCTAATATCCCACCTGAAGATGTTGTAATACAACGAAACCTAGGTCGTAGTAGAGAAATTAAAGAAAGTAGAAATAATACTACATCACGTAGTTTCATTTAATTGTGAATTTCAGGATTTTTAACGAGGATCCATTACAAATATGTCATGCCCTTCGTTCGTCCGTCGCAGCCTCGCTACTTATCCAGATTTAGGTGTGGAATGTGTGAAATTCTGCGCATAGATACTTCAGAGGAAGATTAAATTAACATGCAGCGAAATATTTAAACAAAAATTATAAATTTAATGTAATAAAGTGTTTCCACATTATTAAAAACTTATATTTCTCGTATATACATAAAATAATTTTCAATTCAAATTTAATTTCTGAAAACACCAAACTCCTTGCATATATTATTATCATATTTTTATATTTGAGATATAATTTAATTAATATATTCTGAAATTATCTCGTATTTATATAGTTATTAGTGCATTATGTTATCCAACTCTTCAGCAGAAAGTAAAATGAATAATCACTAATGCAGTTAGGTTTTGGAAAACAAAATTTTTAAAAAAGCTAAGCTAGTATTAAAATTCAAAATATCCACTATATGATAAACCGTGGTTATTTACTTACAAATTAAAAAGATAATTTCTTTAATATATTTTATTCTCCTGTTTTTTGCTTCCATTTCAATGGCATTCGTTATTTTTTACTTACGACCTAAATTCATTTTGCGTTATATATATTATTGAAATAACTGTAACGGTTTTCGCGTCATACTAGATCAAATGAAGAATAAAACACAAGCAAGCAATAGAAGTACAAAAAGAATATCTTTGTTCAGGAGCAAAAAAATATTCGAATTCAAACACTTTTTTAAAATAACGTTTTTAGAGATTATATTAATTTTGCCTACGTGTATTCAGGCTTTAATTCATCTCTGTTAATTTTTTTTTAATTCAGTCACATTCATTAGTAAGACCGTGACCGAGTTTTGAACACAAGAAAATGGTGAATATTTTCCCGTCGAGAACCAATAAATAAATGTAAAATATAAATTTACCTGCTTTTTTTCCAGGTAACACTACGTGATCCAGCAGGAACCTAATGCACGTTGTAAAAACAATAATGCTACCTTTCAGGAAGTTTAAATTTTGAAACAAAAGTTTACGTTAACTGAGGCTGCAATCTATTCATATGCATTTCGTGTAGAAAATTTTTACGAATTTTGGAGTTATAAAGTAACAAACAAGCATTTATAACGTGAGTTATGATAGATGTTGTCCTCTTTTTATATGAATTATAATAAACGATCCAAATTTCATCTTTCTTTAATATAGCTTAATAGAGCAAAATAAAACTATAAAGGTTTGTTAAAATTTAGTTAATATTTCCTGTTATTAGGAACTGTACACAAACATACAAATTTACTTCTTTATTTATCAGCATTTAATAATTAAAAGTGTAATTTTAGAATTTTTCGTAACAGAAAATAAGTTGCTGCCGCCTTAACAATATTGGCAATATATGTCATTTACAATTACGTATATAATTTAAAACTGAGTTTAATTTCATGTCACTAATGACCATTCCACCATACCGTCACAAAATACTCGCACAATCGATTGAGAACTCGAATGAAATGATAAATTGAAAAGAAACAGTAACAAAGGACCATGGCGGAATGTCGCCAGAGACGCCACAATTCCGTTGCCTTTACCGACTCGTTCCAAGATAGATATCATTCCAGTAAGCCACCTAACAAATTGTTATTGCATCTATTTGTCAAGCATTGTACTCGTTTTGCTTATTACGTCGTTCGTCGTTTCATTCCGAGTACAAATAGGTGTCTTTTCTCAACCGCATCAATCAGGCATTCAGCATATTGCGACAGCCAAACAAGTCATTTTGACGTTAATTTTACGTTCAAAATTGTGCAATATAACTCTCATTGCTTTAATTATAAGAAGTTAGAAGCAAAAGATTTCAATGTTTTTATTATTATTTATGTCTGCATTTTATCGAACTAAACTTTATTTTACAAATATGTACTTATTAAATGTAAAAAAATATAAAATCATAGAAGTGTTATTACTTACACTCAATCTGGTCCTCCGTATTTTTAATGAGTTCAAACCTTCGTCATCAAAATACATTTATTTTAACAGTAAAATATAATACAACTGAACATAGACTATCGAGATCCTATCAAAAGGCTAGACCGTTCATAGTTGTATATTTTTCAAATCATTATAAGGTAGAGGGGTATAAATAAGAAGGAAAACGTAATGTATTTTAATTTGTCATTATAATTTAGAATAAAAATGTAATACATTTAAATTTATGATTACTTCTTTTGGAGAAGTAGCAGAGAGTTGAATCGCAGGTTATACTTACAGTATACCTCAGCAGACGTTATTAAGACAAAGTTGCTCGTCAAACATTACTTAATTGTTGTAAAGAAAGTAAATTAATTTGTATTGATGTAAATACTAATTTAATTTTCACATATTATAGTTTACTTGGGGATAAAATTTATGTTGTAAAATTATATTTAACTATAGATTTCGTACAGGTCATCTTTGGCTTTGCAATGCTGACCTTGTCTCCCATGAAAAGTTAGCCAATTTAATTATAAATTAGTAAAAATTTGCAATAACACAACAGTTGCTGATACTGGGGCCATGAGGTGGATTACATTATCTTTAGAGTTTTCAAATAATGCGTCAAAATTAAAGTATAGCAACTAAAATATACTTGACGATTTCAGATCTTTAAATTATTGAAATATATAAATAATAGGTTTCTTATGAAGCCGGTAAACAACTAGTTTCTGAAACGGTCATATTTTAAAGAATTTAAATCATGCGCCATTTTATTGCCAAACCACGAAAAGACCAGATGTATATTCCCACGCTTATTGTAATAAAACCTGGTAAGTTCCTTGCAATTTACTTACGAACAAAACACGTAAATTAGACAAGTAACTGATTATGCAAATTATTGAATGTATACAAGGACAGACCTTAGAGAAGATGCCAGTTGCAACTAAATTTCTGGACCAATTTATGAGTCGCATATTGTTGAGTTAATATTATTCAAGCTGAGATGAAATGATTTTGAATCGCAGGATATTGTTCAAATATAAACTTGTAATTTGATAAATGTTGAAATGCCTTTCAACATTTATCAAAATATATCTTATTGTGAAAATAATTAAAATTTCAATAAGGCTGGTGTGTCAAGCTCGAAGTTTTAGGTAAACGTTATTTTTAGGGCCGTTTTATCAGTGGTGTTAAAAGGTATACGTATGTAAAAAAAGTGATAACGTCTCGGCAAAACGGTACTCTATTTAATTTAATTAAACATTTATTTTAACAATATGTTAGCTTGAACAAAATTACACAACAGTTATAATTGAAAATATTTGACAAAATAAGAATTTTAATAAAAAAAATAGTGTCGTATTATATAGTGATTAATCAACTAAACTGAAAAATTAAATATTATCACAAATTTGGTTAATGAATAGTACAATTTGTTTTACTAAAGATATCAAAGTTATTATAAACATTAAATTCAATTTTTTCCGAACTAAAAAAACAAAATAAACTCAATTTAAGAAGGAACAATAAATACTGAAGATGTCATAGATTTTAATGTGTTATGACTTTATGATGTTGGTTTAAACAAAATATATTAAAATATCTCAGTTTCATTTTTAAATTTATACAAAAACCTTTCGTGAGATCATCGTGAGTGTCATTCATATCCGACTCCGGTAATGATTTTAATAGTCTACGTATGTATCTGTATACAGATTTTTCACCGTAACCCAAAAACTGCTTAATCCAGTTTAACAATTGAGATATTAATTCGTGTATATATAAGGTAAGAGTATCATAGGCTACATTTCTAGAAACAAAGGAATATTTTGACAAACTTGCAATAGTAAAACAGAATTGAAAAAAAAATTTGCCTGTCTTATCGAAAACCATGTCATTTGACAAGTCTTTGAAAACAATTACGAGGTTTCTACTATTTCTTCATAAAACGGAAAAAAAGTGTCAAGCACACAAAAATATTTTATACATTTTAGTTCTCACTTATAGCGCAGCAGTGTGCACATTTTTTCATATATATGTAATACATACCTTAGTTTAATTACAAATCACTTATTTGCATTATGAAATGGTCTGTTAAAACGACAGATAAGCAACAAGTATATTGAACAAATTCCTCTAAAACAACGTGAATTTTAATTAAAATTGATACTAAATATTTAACTAAAACATTCAAAAACGAAGTACTGAAAACACATTTTAGGCTTTTTGAAAAATATAATTTTAATTAAATTCAAATATGGAAGAGAGACGTAAAAGATAATTCCTAATTTAAAGGTAGGCTAGTGTAATCGTTTTGAGATTTAGAATAACTGTCGGGGTGTTGTCGCTGCAACAGATAGAGTACTTATCCAGAGATGAGTTTTCAAGACGTAACGTTAACCCTTAGGTGTATCAGTATTGAAGAAAATCATCCTGCAGGTGACCAGATGAAGTAGATACATGGCACTGAGGTTACGAGAATATAAAACCAACATAAGGCGTCATCATATCGACAGTCAGATAAAGGACATGCATGAAAACGAATACTAGGAGGTCCACGAATAGATTAAGTTTGCGGAATGTTGTCAAAAAGAAATTGTGACTTATTAGATTTCAGTATTGAGCCGTCACTTTAATTTCATGTGATGTTTTTAAATACATTCTTTTGAAATATTGTCCCCTCCTTTGATTTAATTTTAGCAAAATGTTTAAGAGTACGTAGTGTTTCTATTTAGCTGTTACTAATATGGATTAATATTTTATTTTATTCTACGTATATTGTCTTGTTCATATTTCACAGGCGGAAAAATAATATTAATACCTCAAAAGAAAAATATTTAGAATGACCGCTCTATCATAATTTTGATTTCAGTAGTTTTGGAGACTCCGGGTAAGAAGACAAATTTTGTGCACATTTGCAACAATATCGTTAGTACTCTTACATTAAATTATAAAAAAAATTTCGGAATTCAATTTTCTAATTCGTTTTCCTCACGATACACGAAATGACAACCAAAATTCAATTACTTAATTTGTCCGTCCGCTGACACGTCCTGGAACACTGTAGGACAATATTTTCTTTCCTCGAATGACTTTTCATCTGTGGTTATTACTTTATGAATTCGGTCGATGATTGAACGTTTATCGCTAAATTAAAAGTGAATATTCGCGACATTCATGAATGGTTAAGTCGTTTCAGCAACAATTTCTCAAGCAATTTGGATAACAGCGCTATTAGTTTATACGATGTTATCTATACCGCTAATTTATCAGATTTTATTAATATGAATATCTGCATTGTTTTGAAGTATTTCGGAACATGGTTTAACCAAAAAGAAGCGTCATATAAGCATATTAGCATAATAATGGCTTTGAGCGATAATCCCCTAAATAGACCACGAGGTATTTTACAAATACCAGGTACTTTTTTACAGTTTAGATTTCTGCCAATTTCTTGTTCTACTTCTATGGGTGTTGCTGGTTTGATCGATATTACTTATTGATACACCGAAGTTGAATCAATACTGGTTTGAATATCATGGGTTTAGAATACAGACACCAGCGATTAAGCAAAGTCTCCAGCTTTTTCTTTATTTCTTATTATTTATTAACGGTGTGTATTTTTGAAAGGCGGCATTTCAAGAAAATGTCGTTCGAAACTATGAGTGGCTTTCCACATTGTGAGTTGCTTTCCAGTAGACTTTGCCTGCGTCAAGATCCAGTTCACTCCTATAGACTTCGATATAATTATATTTGTAATCTTTAATTAATGTGTTAACCAGATTGCTCACGTGATTAACAATCCTTTTCCCAGCCAAGCTTCGGGATCTATGCCACATACGTCTTGATTTTAGCTTTGATTAATATCGGTAGGATAATTTATTTCTTATTTTGGTTTTCTACTTGAATGTAAGCATCAAACGACTCTCTATGTCAGTTGTTCCAGGTTACCAATAGTGCTGAACCTTGCTTTAAAATCGATCAGGTTTTAAAAGTAATTTAACGTGACAAATGTTGAGAAAATTGTGTTGAGGTTTACTCAAAAGAGGAAATTCCTGTTTACTATGCAAAGTGGACAGATTTGTAACAAAACGAATATTGTATATGTACACTGTTTTATGTTAAACAAGAAAAAACTGTCTAGTATGAGTAGAACTGGCACTACGAGGATTCCGTACACATTTAAGCGTTTACAAATATTTAATAATATGAAGTATTCTTATTAAACTATTTACAAAAATTTAATTTTTTAAAGCATAATTTTATTGCCTATGACATATTTCATAGGCGCGTGTATTACGCTAAAATTAATGAAAAACGCATTATGTATAACGAAAACGCGTATATTACGCTTTAAATGGCGTATCTTTTTGTTGCGTGAACCAAAAACTTTCGATCTATACGGTAATGTAAAATTATAAAATTGACTGCAAGATATTAATTTCAACTTGATATTTAAGCCGTTTCTTAGTATCTTTAAAAACAACTTTGATGAACGGATAAAACATTTTATATTTTTTTTTAATTTTATTGTTTTTAATGAATATAAGTTTCTTTTTATATTTTGGAGAGACCATTTATTTGAAATCTCTTCGTAGAAATATGAGGATGGAAAGAATACTTTTCACTTACAAAAATTTAAATCCTTTTTAAGTTAAATATGCTGCTTTATTCAGATTTTAAAATAAATATGCAATGTTTCGTACTGATCTTCTATAATTACGCCACTATGCACACACAGTCTTTGTGAAAAATATTTGTGTCACAGAAGCGAACAGCCAGACTCACGTGATTCCGTAATGTTCAATTAAACAATTTAAAAGAATTAGTTTTTAAAATTTTCTATACTTGCTTTTTCAATTGATTCCACACAAAATAAGATATCATAAACAATGCAAGTGTATATTTTAGTTGCCTCCTTTAATGCTTCCGAATGAATGTATTTCATACGTTATTGAAAGTAAATTAAATTTTGTTAGTACAATTTTTTGAGGAAGATGACTGTGAAAATCTGATAGACGGATCAGCGTGATCTCATTAGAGTTTTATTTCTTTTACATTTAAGTTAAGACACCTCCTAAATATTACCTAACTCACAATATTGTAAAGGTCGAGCTTTATAATCAGTTTTATAACCGTTTTCTCTTATATTATGATCAAAACTATGCGATTAATATCCTCATTGTACATTTTAGAAGATACTTATTCAGTCCGAAGATATATGTTTAGACGACCAAATATAAACTTGAGACGGATTCTTTTGAATTTAAATAAAAACTGTAAATGGTTTACACGTGTTTTGCCTAAGAGTATAAATAGGGTGTCTTCTTAACAAACTGTGTTAATATCAAGATATAATCCTGTACCTACAATTAACTGTGTTAATATCAAGATATACTCGTGTACCTACAAATGCATGTACATCCAAAATGAAAAACATAATATTGTCTATCAAAATGTGTTCACCAGTATAAATCTTATGATCTCACAAAGAGCGCAGCGGAATTGAATTTTCTAGATTAGCTACGGGTTATTTCCGGCAAATCGATCAATTTCACATCGAAGGGAAATAATACGTCGCTTTCACGATAGACATATGAAGACCTGATAGTGAGCGGGATCCCGCGTAGTAATGAAAAATGAGACGAGGATAAGGAAGATAAAAACGTTTTGCGTTAATGTCATTAAGCTCGAAGGTCTTGTCGTGAGAAGTCGTCACTTTGTTTGAAGTTGAACAAGAGAGTGTTTTGTTCGTCGCTACTGGTTTGTTAGTTTGAATAGGAACGACTATTTAATGTTTTAATATACATTTAAATAATAAATATTCCTAAAATATGATAACACATTCAATATTTTGGTTTTTGTAAACAAGAGGATGCAGTACTTCATAATTTAAAAATATTATTTTCTTAATCGACACATAACACTGTTTACGCAACTTTAACAATAAAAATTACCACCGCGATTGAATTAATTAGTTCACGTTTGTGCAGAAATTCAGTAATATTATTTTCAATTCATTTCAGTAAACTTACTAGCTTTAAGAAATTATGCCAATTAATTATCAGAACATATTATATATACCCGTCTATAATTTTAATATGTTTTACTCTCTTGAAAATAATTCTTGACTCAGTGATTATATCAGCTTAGTTGTTCGACATTGAAATAAGCTCAACTTTGTTTATTATATAAAAGATATAAAAAAATGTTAAAACGCCAATAACCGTAACAACTATGGGATAAAGCACGGTGCTTCAGTAAATTAAATGAGGAAAAAAATGTTAAAAACTGAAACAATAAAGAAAATGCTCAAAAGACCTATACTTTAAATTAGAAAGTACAAGGAAGTAATTATGCACTAAAGTTAGTCACTTGATAATTAAATAGTAACGAAAAATATATAAATCTTCCAAAATCACCTGTACCTGTATTACTAATACGTAAGTTTATTTTTTATTTTTTTTCATTTCCGGAAAAATCGACCGTATATTTGGTAGGTTCTTTTTTTAGAGATTGGAAAATGTTGCAGATTTTTACCTTACTAAATATTTTTCACTAACTCTAACAATCGTATTTAAAAGTGCTCATAAAATATTTTTTTCAATACTACGTAATTATAAACTAAAATGTTACAGAATTTACTGCTTAATATTTTGAAAAATAGTTTTAAAAAACGTATCTGATGTTTAAAGTGGGTGGCAGTTAAAATTACATAATATTAAGTATATCCTATGAGATATTAACTATTAACTATTCAATAAAATACGCAATTTAGTTTCCTGTAAATTTTTGCGTACACGAAATAGGGAAATAATGTAAAAATATATTAATATTAATATAAAATAATGTAAAATTACGTTATATCTAAGAAATTTCAGATTAAAAATTTTATCAATTGTTTCACAAAAGCATCAAGTGACAGAAGAACTGTTAAAAGTCATGCCCACTCCTCTTTTATGACACAAAATCCTACAATTATTATATACTTTTTCGTGATATATATATAAAGAACTCAGAACATATTTTTGATCATCCGTCAATCGAGTCGTCGTGATATCACAGGAAAAACTAACAAGTACAAAATAAAAGTAGTGTATATAACATAAATCTATTAGAAGAAAACATTCACTAGCTTAGGCACAATAAACCATTAGATGTATTTTTTCATTTTTGTTAAAGAACAAGTTTGCAACATGTAATAAATTTAAACACAAACTAATGTTATCAGCACTGTATTAGGATATACCTATCTAAAAGTAGAGTATTTAACTTTTAAGTTTGTAGGGTAATTTAAAATAAAATTAAGGTATAATGCAACAAAATAAAAACCGGTCCTTGTAAGCTACCAAGTGTATTTTACACTACTCAGCCTCAAACATTGGATTAAACTTTAGTAGTCTCGTAACAATTTCCGTAAAGTCGTTTACCATTTTCACATTTTGCCAGTTGTAAACTTTAAAGTAAACTCCGGGCACATATTTGCACAAAGTTTAAGCCACCACATTTAAGAAATTTTCTTTACCAGAAGGATTCCTCTCTCAAGTTACTCTGGAGACAGTTTTGGGAACAGCAAAAGTAAAATGATAAAGAATTTCGCCCTTTGGCATGTATAATAAAAAGTAACTGTACACTTTCTTGAAACACATTTAACAGACTTGTGGTTGAAAAGATGTCTTTTCTTTCTTCTCACTTCGCTTAATTTCTACGTCAACATGAATATCCTCACTTGTTAGCTTTCTGCTAAAGCTTCAAAAGTAAGTCTAAATGTTCACATGATTATATTATAAGCGGTGAATTTTTAACACATTACAATATTTGCACGTAAAAGTTATTATTCTGTTCGGGGTTCTTTTGTCAAACATGGAAACCATATAATTTTGACCTTTCTGGGTATGTTCGTTCATCTATTATGCCCTTATATTTTCTACAGTAGAGAAACTTGTATAAAATTCTACAAATGTTTGCTTTAGATAAACATCACATGAATATGTAACAAATAAATAATAACGATACTATTAAAAAGTGAGACTGAAAAAACAAATAATATACTCCATGATGTGGGGCCTACATAGAAATATCCATGACGATAGTTTACAGATTAAGCTACCGTCAGGAAGATCTTCCAAAATAAATTTTTAGTTCTGTACACCATTTTATTTTCTAAATCCCATTTAAGAAATATTAAACTTCGTAGTCGTTTACAATGTACAAAAAAGTCCATAACTCTGCGGAAACAACGCAGATGGAAGTTACTGGACAACTGAGCTTGCGACTGAGAAAACTTGGGGCAACTTAAAATCATTTCTTAAAATATATTTTGGAATGTTTAACTTCAAAAAATACGGAAGTGGAATCATAATAGTAGGTCCAGCTGTTTCAGTACTGTAATAATTTCTCAGTTATCATGGATCTCAATTTATTCACTAAACATAAAATTCTTAACCGTAAAATTGCGTTTACAACGAGAAAAATTATATTTTTCTACTGAAACATGATTTAAATGTATTCATGAATAAGTAAAGCGTATTATCATAGATATATATACATATATATATATATATATATATATATATATATATATATATACATATATATATATATATATATATACATATATATATATATATATATATATATATATATATACATATATATATATATATATATATACATATATATATATATATATATATATATATATATATATATATATATATATATAAAATAAAAAAAGAACATAGAACATATATGCCACCGAAGGACTGATTGCATAATATTTTTGCTTGTTGCAGATGCTACAGAAAATATCATATCGATTCTGCTTTTGCTAAGCATTAATATGCGCATAAAACTGTATAAATAATAAGATACAAAAATACGAAAAGAAATAGATTGAAATATGTAAAAAGAGCTTTATTGAGAGTGCTCATAGGTAAACACAGCTATATAGGAACCTTATGCCAAGAAACGTTTTAATATAATATG